>JAGFBZ010000975.1:0-495000 GCA_018398805.1 Hirundichthys speculiger | reverse complement strand
TTAAATTGTCAATTTTTACTGAATCGAACTGAAGCAAACCGTATCGAATGGAATTGTTTACTATTTTTTATGAATCGTCCCTGAATCGGATCGTAGCCTGTGAATCGAGATTTGAATCGGATCGTTTTGTGAGTGAAAGATTCAAACTCCTAGTAATTATACAACCAAAAGCTAATGGACCAACACATTTACTGTGGTCTGCGTTGATGCAAAGCATAGTAACATTTGGAGAGAGGCGCGCATCAGAGTCCATCGTAACTGACGGTGTAGGATTCCTACATAGATACTGTGAGCTCCACAGGTGCAGCAAGCCATAGCAGCTAGTAGAGATGTGGCTGGTATCCAGGAAGTTGCACTTCAGAAAGACATATGCCATGGCTCTACTCCAGGGTTACAACTACTTAATAAACCTGCACCAATACCAAGAAAATAGAAGTGGACAGGTTTTTTGAGGACCTTTCAATTTTGAGGGCTGCTTTTTTCAGGTACAATTTAATTTTCTGAGGCTTGGAATGCAATATTCACTTAAATGCTGCGAAAGCTTGGTTCAAGCGCAAGCATATTGCAGGCCTTACAGGAAAGTGTTTGCAACTAAAGCACAATAAATATTACAATTATATTACAGAACAGTTGCTCCTGCATGCAGAAAACAAATCAATACCTAGAAGACTCACCATGTGAGGTGCAAAAGCTAAGTTATATATCAACACAAAAACAGTTACGCCTCAGTGTCTGAAAAGAAAAAGGAAGAGCTGGCTATTTTGAATAGGCTATTTCCTTTATCTCAGATCTCCTGTAGACCTACACAAGCCAACATCTGGACACCAGGTCTATCATAGGAGCATGATATAAAACACAAGCTTAAACCGTACAAAACCTCCTGCAAAGCAGAAAATGTTGAAGAAAGTAGAAAAGTATCACAATGGGAGGATTTATCACAACTGGAAGGATCAGTAACTATGCTCAGTCTGGTTCCATCTGGTCCAGGCTGTTGTCTCCTCAGTGATCTAAACCACAGTCAGTGGACCTGACTGAGTTGGTGTGGGTCAGCTTGGGTCACTTCCGCTGTGTGTTGGGGAGTTTAGGGATCTCATTGATCTCCACACAATGAGCAACAGACCTAGGTCACACCAGCTCCCTGCACTGCCAGGGGGAAGATTACACTGAAAACAGCCAGCAGCAGAGATAGCCATCACACTGCCAAGCAACATTCCCCTGAGCTTACACACACAAACACACACACACTTTTAGACTGCATTCATACCAACAATAGCTCAGCATTTGGAAAACAAAAATATCCAGCTTGCTCATTCATTTCCACAAAATCACTGTTTTGGCAGAGCAATGGCTTCAGCAAAAGATCCATTTTTCTTTCCTAAATATAGTAATTAAACTAAGTTCACTTCCAAATTTCACCAGACATTTAACAATGAACAATAGTAAAATGTGAAATTTTGTTATGCTTCTCTGTCTAATACCTAGTTTATGTCATACATTGCTAAACACTCTCTACCTTATCTCCATAAAAAAAAAAAAAAACTAGCTACTAGCTGCATAGTTCAAAACAACAAAAAATTCAATTAAGACACACACAATTACGACATAAATACATGAATAAGAGAAAGAACACAACCCCACATGACCACTAACAGTTGAGAGAGGCAATATGTGGGTTCCCAATAGGAGAGACGTCAATTTGATCCACTGACTTGGCAAACTACCACTCCGTACCACTTTATGGCCAAAGTGCAACACTTGAACCATTTGCCAAATGCCAATAAATAAAACTGCAAAGGAGGAGGAAAGCAAACTGGAAAGATGAGATCAACATAGAAGGAGCTGACATCATTGCTGCATTTCTGTTTGAAAGCATTGTGATAGTGGCAATAAATGAGAATCGACAACTAATTTCCAAAGAGGACCATCAAGATGGCTGAACTTTGTCATCTCCTGCCTTCAGCATATCCAACCGGCAGATTTCCATGGCCACACTGAAGCACTTTACCCAAATCAGGGACTTTTATTCCCCGACCCCATACAAGTTCCTGAAACTTCTTGTTGCAGGGGCGCTCCTGGTAATGGTGGTCTGTTGCCACATTTGAGGCCCTGTAAAACTTCACTGGAAAGCCACTAGACCACTAGTATTCATTTTACACAGATATTCAGGTTGTTACACATTTGGGACTTTGCTCTAAATCAACTATGGCCTATAAATCCCAGCAGTCAATTAGCATCAGCTTCCCTGCACATGCATATGCACGTACACATACAAATGCAGAGACAGAGAAAGATAGCAAACCAATTTTAAACTTGTTGGCATTGTTTCAGCAAATGATCAACTGATGTCCACTTTCATACCAAGACACACATAGGGACAAACACGAGTGATACCCTTGATATAGCTGCTTTTTACAGGATTTTATTAAAGAGCCATCTCAAACTAAGAGTTCAATTTTTTTCTCCCAGCTACAAAACATGGGGAAACTGTGAACATCAATTACCCATTGGAATTAAAAAGGAAGGGTATCTCGACAGATTCATCAGATTTTGCTTGACCGAATTCATGCCCTGATGACACTATAGCAGTTTGTGATGCAGTGCCTCACACTTATTTAATGAGAATCAGAATCACTTTATTACCTAGTTACTTTCACATTACAAGGACCTTGGCTTGGTCTAAGGCAGTATTCTTCAATTCTGGTCCTCAGGGTTCACTTCTCTGCATGTTTTAGATGTTTCCTGTTCTAACACACTTGGCTCAAGTTAGTGAATCATTGACAGATGTGTGTAGACATTGAAGATAACATGGTGGTGGTCCAATCATTTGTATCAGGTGTGTTGTAGCAAAGGAACATCTAAAAGAAGCAGAACATTGAGCCCTGGGTAGCAGAATCGAAGAACACTGGTCTGAGATACATTAACATAAAATAATGTATTACAGTTCTGTGGGCAATAACAGATCTTATCTTAAAAGTAAGGATGGGCAATTGGTCGAGATTTATTCGTCGATCGTCGGGAGAATTAATGATTAATAATCGATTAATCATTAACATTTTTATATTGAAAACTATCACAATTATTCTCGATATCGGCGTGACGTTTGTTTTCCCCTTTGGCCTGGTTGCTATGGCCCGGGCATGTCCAGATGTGTTTCAGTGGCCCGGATGTTCGTGGTCGACAATAACGTGACATTTCCTGTTTCTTTTCTTTAAAAAAAACAATGATAATAAAACAAGAGATATCGAGGAGACTACTTAACAAGGACAATTTATATCAAGGCGCCAGTATTACAGGCTTTTTGTTTCTTAAAAAGATGTGCTTGTTGTGTGCTCGATGTGCACTGCAGCTCCTTCTGGTCCGTGCTAACACCGAGTTGAGGCTAGGCTAGGCTAGGCTGATGATGAACCGCCTCCACTGTCCTTTTACAAGGCTTGGCATGTGCGTTGTTCAAGTGATACATCATTGTCGTTGTCGATTAATTGTATTTGTAATTTGCACTGCAGTGATTGCAGTACACTTGATCATTTTCTAAACGAAAATGGTCCCACACCACACTTCGCCGCGACCGCTTCATGATTAGGCGATGACCTACAGAAGCTCGCATGTAACAACTGAGGCCAGCCAGGGTAGGGTGATGGTGAAATGTTGCCCCCTGTTGCCAAATTTCTGTCGGTGGTACAGTGAAATGCATCGCATTGTTTGAGGACGTGCACTGAGAACCTACATTCGGATTGTTTAAAAAAAAAAAAAAAAAAACAAACATTCGGTTCATTCGACGAAAATGAATGTCTTCGACCAAATTCTTAATGATCAATCATCGATTAATTATGCCCATCCCTACTTAAAAGCATTAGCAAGATGATAGAAAATAAAAATAAATGGGCCACTGGATATCTCAGTAGTATAGAGGCTATAGTCCTCCTGCAGCAGCCGTCAGCTCCTGGCCTGTAACCCTTTGCTGCGCGTCTTTCCCACTCTCTCTGCCCTGGTTTCCTCTCTCTCTCTCCACTGTTAATACAGAAACTTGAGCCGCAAAAACCTTTAAAAATAAATAAATAAAAATAAATGAAAAAAAAAAAAAAAAAAGCAGTACAGCTGCTAAGTTATCAATAAAGAGACCAAAAGGTAGAGTATTTAATCGTTATTATTATCATTAGTATTTAAGACTGAATAAAATCTGTGCTAATAAATCAGTGCGTCACTAGATAAACTAAAGACTATGAGCCAATGTCATGCATCTAACAAACAAGCTGTAATTAAAGCCATATATTTTTTTAAGCGTCCAATTTTTAAATTGCGACTTTTGAGGCTAAAAAGAAAAACACTGAAATCATTCCAAGTAACAACCTAGACCTGCTCTTCTGCCACAACAGACCGACCCCTACAACATGTCACGATATCTCACTATTATCTTTAGTACTACTAAGAAATCACTTAAATCAGTCTTCAAAAGGAGTCAAAAGTATTTGACTTATTTTTTCAAATACTTAGTCTGAACTCACGACCACATGCAGTTTTTCCAAGATGACTAAAATGACGACATGTCAAGATTTGAGAAATTGAATTTTTTTTTCCCTTTAACTGTATGATTGAGGGCTAAGAAGGGTGGGGTTGATTTGAATCCATTTGGAGAGTTGCATGTCTTTTTCGAATTCGTTTTATTTTTGGAAAAAGTGACAGCCCTATTTCATATGTGAAAACCTGAACACATGTTGACAGGAACAACACAGCGGACCACACAAGACAATATCCAGTGTACACTTGTGAATTTATTACAAGCAGATGAAGGACTGGTACAAAAGGGGCCTGCTCCTCTGCAATAAGTACATAAAGTGAATATTTTGCAATGCTTTCAAAAGAGATAACTATGATCAACTGTGACATTCATTTCATTTTTCATTCATTTTTATCTTAAACACAACTTTACACAAAGTTATGAGGCAGGCAGCCAACAAGAAGAATGGATTTTATCTGTTAAAACCAAATTTTTACTCTAATACCGCTATTCCATCATATAAACTGACGACACAGATGCCTGCTTAAGTGGCACATGATGTCCATGAAAAACCAATCTACTTCTGCTATGTGTGTAGCATTCAGCTGCACACATTCACCCTTTTCTGGCTGTACTGTTCTCTCATTGATACCGTCACTGGGGCGGCCGTGGCTCAATGGGAAGAGTAGGTTGGCGTGCTATTCAGAGGTTGGCAGTTCAAGCTGTTGAAATGTCCTTGGGCAGGACACTGAACCCCACATTGCCCCTTGAAATCCTTATCAAGGTTGGATTGTGGAAACATGGAGCCGATATACAGTATAGGTTTCAACTAATGACCATTATGAGAGAAAACTAATCTGTAGATTATTTTTGTAGATGATTTTAACATCTTGTCAACTAGTCAATTATTCATCTATTTTTTTCCTATGCAATAAACATGTCTCTCCATAATGCTGCCATGAAATGATAGCCATTTATCACAGTTCACACATGCAACACACCACTAGAGCACGGACCCTGGAGGATACAGGCTGGGGATGAACGAGGCCCTCAGTGGCATCGGTTTCACAGCCACTGCAAAGTCCTGTTACACTCATTTACACCATCATCCCCGTTTCTCTCACTGCAGTTTCTTTTTTCTTCGTTCAAAGAGTTTAGACTGTCCAGTTTAAAAAAAATATCAATTCTTAAGATATTGATACCTTGACTTCAATTATGAATACTACAATACTTTTTTAAAAAATGCCAGTATTTTTAAATTGTTATTTCATACATTAATGTTTGAAATTTTTCATTTGGTTGTGAAGTAGTTTGAGAAAATTAACATATCACAGAATGTGGTTTCCCTTCAGTTATGCATAGAAACAGACTAACAAGTGGATATATTTGCATTTGGTCATATTATTAGTTGTCAACAACAGATGCAGTATCTAAAGAAAGTTGAATTCTTGGCCTCAGAACAAAAACCAAATAAATCCAATCATTTCCATTCATTAATTTATTTAATACCCTACAGTCTACAGTTTTACAAAGGCAAAAGGAACTTCAAATTCCAACTAGAATTTTACCAAGTTCAATCAATGAAAAGTTTAATTCAGTCCAGAAAAGGAAGGCTATTCAAGAACCCAGTCCAAGTTTTACCTCTGACCTCCAAAAATCAAAAGAAACTCAGAGAAACCCAATCTAGCATCTTTACCATGGTTCACTCAGATAGTTGTTTACCAAATTTACACAGCAGTTACTCAGAAAACCAAACAGCCAGCTGGTAACGACCCAAATATATGGAAGTAAAACCTCCACAAACCAGATGACAGCAGTTCAGTGAAGCAACAACTGACTTCCACCAAAAGTAAGTCCACCATGACGAGGAAGGGAGATGTACTGTTGGCTAAAACGCACAACGGCAGACAAAACAACAGGCTCACAAGACTATGCGCAAATGAGTAGGTGATGACAAATCTCCCACTCAGATCATCTTCACTACAGACTGTACTGGAGCTACTAGTTCGTGCTCCTAGAGGGATTTTTGAAGTTAGCACTACCTTTTCACATCATGATCAGAAGACTGGACTGGTGTGACTGCTGTGCTTTATTTCATATTAAATAGTATGTTTATGACATACTAAATACAGTGCATTAGTATGCCATAAACATCTGTAATTGTTAGAGTAAAATTCCAAGTTAAAAGCAACTTCAGAACAATCTCAATGTTTCCACTGACTTTAGTCTAAAGTTAATCTGTCCATTGTGACAGGACTGGATAAACTTTAGCTCATGTCACAAGCTCCAATAAAACAATGTTTATACATCAGATTTTTAAGAGAGGTGTGAGTTTTAGTAATGAACTGCAATATTCATAAGTTTGTCTTACAAGATAACCAGGTATTTCCACCAAATATTTGTTCTAATATTTTTTTTTCCATTACATCAGAAACTGAGTTTGGAATGATTAAACCAGCAGGAAATAGCCAGACCTTTTTTTTCCCCCCCTTCTTCTTCTGTTTGTCATATTGCAGACCGTCACACACAGTATAACCCCATAAAGCAGCTTGTTGTTTTAAGTGTGCTTGGATCACCCAAAAGGGCTGATCATCTCAGTTTGCGCTACTTCTTGTTAATGAGGTTTCACTGGTTAATGCAGAAAGATCTTCAAAAAGAAACAGGGCTATATCAACTACTACTAAACTGACAACAGGTAAACTAGAGAGAATAGAATTTTGAGCATAATACACAAAGACAATCTCCCCATTTGTAACAAGGCTTTGGTTTGGCACAAATTCTGCTGATCAAAGACAATAATCCACCTGACCCCACACAGCATCCACATTCCTCAGATTTAAACATCATGTGATAACAGAAGCCATCCTACACTATTCATCCAACTAACCAGCAAAGACAAACAGAAATAAAAATGCTATCATTATTCTGTATGTTACATATATACGTTCCTAATAATAAGCCCTTTCCAGGTTCTCCTCTCTACAGGTTAGTAAGACTTCAGGTATGCTAAACATCCTAAAAGCTAACAGAGGTTCATTCTAGTTTTTAGAAGTTAGGAAAAAGGGCTTAGGGTTTGTAGGAGTGCATTGTGAGCAATTTCCTCTGGCTACAAAGTGATTAAAATTCCTGTCTAACTTCAACAGCTAGATCTTAAAACTTACTGGCAGGTCACTCCAAAGGATTTTCACTTTGTTCACAGCAAAGAGAGATAGGGCTTTAAAATCAATAAGCTTTTCAAGAGAAAGAGCAGGTGGGCACCTTACTTTTTTATTTCCTTCTTAAGAGTTCAACCAAAGGTTTAAAAGTCATTTGTTCAACTGGATCGATATGAGGAATATCAAATATAGCTTGCCTCCAACAAAATCACATATTTTAGTCATTTTTCAGATGTGCTGGTACTTCTATTATTACATTTTTATTATTATTATTATTATTCTATTACATCAAATAACAATAATAGTGGCAGTGCTTCAGATTTTACCAATGCACTGAGGGCTTGTAAGAGAAACTGACACCCACCATAAATTGTGCTCTGTAAGGCAGACAGCTGGTAATGAAGCAAGCAGGCAGCTGAGCAAAGTGTTGAATCACTGCATCCCCTTGATAAGTGCAAGAGATGCAACATCCAGCTAAGTCCTGTTCTGTGTCCTACTAACAGACGACAGACAAAATGTAGTCAGCTGGTTATCTGGAGTAACAACAACATCTTTTCTTCCTTCTCAGTTGCCACAACAACCAGTGAAGTCAGTCAGCTAGTTAGACTTCTAACACCCACAAAATAGAGTATACCTGTCTGCCTTCTTCTTTTTTCATTAGTCCCAGTGCAATGGGCAGCAGCAAATAAAACCAATCCCCATAAAATAGCAAGAAAGGTGATTTTATAGTGTCTTACCCATCTTCCTCTCCATCTACAGGCTTGAGACCAGCTGGTGCAGTTAAGGCACTGGCATTAGTGGTACTGCCCTCAGTTTCTTGACCCTGGCCAGTATTATATCCAGATCCAGTCTCCCCCGCAGACAGCTTGGGTAGCCCTAACAAAGCAGACTGATGCTGGAGGAGCAGACGCTGGGCATCCTGCAGCTGTGTTGTGGTGAAGCTGGGCAGGCTCGCGTAGAGCGCACTGGCCTGGGCAGCATGAGACTGGGCCTGGGCACTGCTGTGGTCCTGGGTGAGGCCAACAGAAGACGACTGGCTATGAGGAACACCCTGAGGAGGCATCCGAACACTATTACCAGTACTGTGGGCTTGAGGCTGGGCCTGATGATCACTCTGAGAGTTGGGAGGAGGCACACTAGGTGCAGACGCTTGGCTCTGATGGATCGTGGTGGGCAGCTGGCTGGTTAGGCCTGGATTTTGGATTTGTGTCAGGAGTGACTGTGGCTTCTGCTGCTGACAATCAAGATGGCTTGGGTGACTCTGAGGTTGCTGGCCCAGACCTGCTACACCAACATGAGAGGACATACTGGTGTTGGTGCCCTGTAGGGAGGAGGGCTGTGTGTGAAGAAGTCCCTGTGATTGCTGAGGGCCGCCCATCATCTGACTAGCTCCATTTCACTGGCCCAGAAGGTCCTGAGCCAGCTTGGTTAGAAAGAGGTTGGGAAGAAGCAGCGTGGGTGATGCCCTGCTGTGGCTGGGTGTACTCAGGTGGCCTCATTGACACTGTGGGTGCTGGCGGGGTGGAAGCTGATTGTTGTGCAAGGGTGGCATAGCCTAATTTCTGCTGCTGAACACCCACTAAGGCCTGTGAGGAGCCCGGAGGTTGACTCGCAACTGCCTCAGCATAAGTGAGCTGCTGCTGAGGCACAGCAGGTGTAGGGAGACCAATGGCAGTCTGATGCCCAGTCATGGCCGCGGACTGATGAATGTTTGTGGAAGCTGAGGAGGCCACAGTAGTCTTCACTTGCGGATGGGTGATATCCTGGGTGTGCATGTGAGGTTGGGTTTGAGGTACACCCATGTTTATGCCACTGGGGGGGATTGCTTGATAACCCTGAGGAGGGGAGGCGTAATCCTGGGCATGCTGGGCTACTGGAGGTCCACCAGCCTCTCCACTGCTCTCAATGTAATGGCTCATTGTACTCAGAGTACTACTCACAGAACTACCACTTGTGCTTTCCCTCTCCGAGGCCCCAGCAAAGATCTCAGAAGCAAACTGACGCGCACTGAGAGACCCTGCATCAGGTACAGAAGTACAGGAAGCAGGGGCTGGCGCCTCCTTGTCGTAAAATTCAGTACATGTCCATCTGCCCTTCTTGAAGGGCTCAGAGCTAGAGTCCAGCTTTACCACCCTAAAACGAGAGCTGGTAGCAGCCACAGCAGGGGCTGGAGTTGGAGCAGATGATACAGGAGCTGAGGCCACAGCTGTAGCAGGCACAGTCACGGGCTGCAATGCAGCTGATCCAACTCTTCCTTGGATCCCACTGGGAACTCCCATGCCTCCAGAGGCACTGACAACAGCTGCAGCAGCAACAGTAGTTGTAGTTGTCATGGCAATGTTAGAGTTGATGTTTTGGTGCTGCTGGATCATACTGACGTTAGCGGTGTGCATATGGTTACCTCCAGCTGAAATGGCACCACCCCCACTGCTGCTAATCACATTGGGAGGAAAGCCACCACTGCTACTGCTAGCACTCGTGCTGATTCCCCCTCTCACAGGCACACTGGCAGAGCTCAACATATTCACATTACTAACACTGCTGGTCTGGGGATTAACTACGCTGACTGTCGTGCCCGTAGCAGAGCTGTGCATTCCAGGGACAGATCCTGAGGCCACGATCCCCACAGGCTGAGAAACGACACTTGGAGGGGCAGCATGGGAAACATTCTCTTGAGGGCCCCCCACATTAGAAGGCATTTTCTGGGCAAGACAAGGTAAAACTCGAGAAGCGTGGGCAGAGGGGGCGCTGCCAAGGACAGAGGACAGAGGGTAGCCCTGGGCATGGTTAGGATGATGAGGATGTTGGTGGTGTACAGTCCCATTCACTATGGCTCCACCGTGCTGCTGTCCATGGATCAGGGTATGGGGGTGTGAAGGCTGGTTGGGGGAGACAGCTCCAGGAGTTTCTGCCTCATGGAAATTATTCAGTGTTTCCTCTGAAGAGCTTCTCTCTGCTCCGACTGCATCATTAGCTCTGGAGAGGGACACATCCAGGATTTCAGAAGAGGACAGATCCTCCGTGTGGGACTCATCCAAGTCATCATAACTTTCTGTGTCCTCTGCAATACTGTTATTGGTACTAACTGATATTTGTGCTGGGGTCACACTTGTTATCTGGAAGCCACTCTTCTTCTTCATCTGAGTTCCAGTCGGCTGTGTGGGTTGGGGCTGGGAGAGCAGATTCAAGCTGTGGGGAGGAGGGTGATGGGGACCCGGGGAGGAAGAACCAGCAGGAGGCTGAATCAACAGGGAGGGCTGATAATCATCGGCTGAAACGTGGCTATTATTGACAACCGGGTTTGCCGGTGTTGACAGCGTGGAGCCGCTCCCGCTGCTTGTGTTGCTGCCCCTTCTGTGTAAGACAGCCGGATGCGCCATCTTTCTAACACTGCCAGAGTCTCCTGCAGGGTCCGGATGGTGCATTTCGAGAAAATCCGGGCGGTAGTTGGTCTCTGACAGTATCCAATAAGATTGCTGTTCGTTAACGGCGCCGTTTTGCCAAAACTACGGTTAACAGACAATCCAATTAAAAAAATTAAATCAATATTGAGACAAAGTACAGGCTGGTAGTTCTCAAATATCAAACAGAGCCTCTTGTGCACGGTTCAGTGTTTTCCTATGACAGCCAACGAGGCAACAGAGGCTAGTGGCTGCTTGCTCAGCAGCTAGCGAGCTAACGTCAGCTGATGCCAGTTGCACTTCGCCGGGTAACTATCCGCTTGCACTTTCGTTAAACCAACATGCCGTGTATTGTTATACCGTGTTGCAACGGAGACACGTATTAAAAGCCAAACAGCTGCTGAGTAAGTTAGCCTTGTTAAAAACTACCAGCCTGACAGAAGAGTAACGTCAGCTAGCTAGCTGCCAGTCTCCATCACCGGCTAGCTGCACTCCGACTATAGTGAGTCGTTTCAACTGCTGTATTTACTCAGAGTTATCGAAATTAAATCAAAGAAACCGTTCATCAGGCGCACGATTATATAAATGCGAAAGGGATCACTTAACAGTGGATCACAAAGGTTAAATCCATTCCAGCTAGTCCTCGTTTTGGTCTTGGTTTTGCTGTATCACTGGTCCTCCCCAGCGGTAGCGTCTCTCAGTATGTACCCTCCTGCCTGCGCGGCTGCTGTCGATCTGCGCTGTGACGGGACTGGAGGGGAGGGGTGCTCGTTAATATGGCGACCGCGCATGGTCTCTGCTGCCAGACATAAAGCAGTCTGGGTGAGGCGGCGACAGACGAGCACAATATCAACATTAACGGAATTAGCCGGAAAATGCCGAGGAAAGGCGCACCGTCCACGGCTGTTTTAAGTGCATTCAGTCTATATTAAATTGTAAACAGAGAAAATCACCCACATTCATGGAGGGGAAATATTTAAATTAATATATAATCATTTCTAGATTAATATATAATCATTTTAAGATTAAGATGATAGTACATTTATTACACCCGCTTTTATTTAAACAAAAAAATGATTAAATATTTATATATTTATATTTAATTTATATATTTATACAGGTAAGTGCAGTGACGAATGTAGAATTTGAGTGACAGGATAGGAGTGAGGGGCCATCAAGGGCTTTGCACCTTACAGAGGGGACAAGTATTTTTTCAACATCCTTTCGCACTTTGTTTCTTTTTTTCAAATGTATGGTACTATACAATTTATCAGTTACACCTTCAAACAGTACACAGAAAATACAGTTTGTTTGTTTATTTTTACTTTGATGAAAACAGGAGGTGAACATTTTTAAGAGAAGAACGATTCTCAGCAATGAAAGACCAAACGAAACAGCATCCTACATATATATATATATATATATATATATATATATATATATATATATATATCTATATATATATATATATATATATATATATATATATATATATCTATATATATATATATATATATATTTAATGCGCTAAATTGCCCAAAGTATTTGCTCACCTGCCTTGAGTTACATATGAGCTTTAGTGACATCCCATTCCTATACATATATATATATATATATATATATACATATATAAACACATATATGTGTGTGTGCATACATACACACACACACACTGTTGGCCATAAATTCATATCAAATATTTTTCACCTCTTCTCATAAAATGATTGGGATAATATGATTTATTCTTGATAGATAAAGTGTATATCTTCTCAAAGATTTTATGGATCAATTTCCTCCAAACATATCATAGTTAAAATTAAACCACGCTTAACTTTGCAAACTGAGGGTGTTGAACAACAGGATGAAGGATGTAGGGTTTGGATTCAAATATTTCACACTTTATCAGTTTAACATGAAATCTATTTGAGGGGATTTCATGCATAAGAATGTCCAATATTACTCTTTCATTGCACCTGGTCAAAAGTGATTACCGATGTGTATAAATAGAAATTAAAAAAAGAGGGAAGTGTCTGGAAACAAAATTATTCCAACTTAATGGGCAACTTTCCTGTCGATTACCTTTTCCTACTAATATTGCTATATTACTGTATCCAAACACACACATATGCATAAATACAAAAATGCTTATTAAACAGGTAAATGGGAATGGCAAAGGAAATCAACAATTAACCAAAAAGGAAAGAAAAAACTCTTTATAACTAAAAGAAAAAAAAAATTTATAGAGAGTGTAAACATTTGCCATGGATTGAGCAAAACATCATCACAACAGTGTTGGTGAAACAAAAGTAGACAGAGAGCTGCTAGATCCCTCTGCAGACACAGGTGTTAACCACACTGAAGGATTATTCTACACACAGATACTGTTTGGGGCCTCTGTCTCTCCCCTGTGTGTCAGAGAGAGAGAGAAATGTACACATTTGTTGGTTGTTCATGTTGCCGCTGTAGGTCAATGAACTCCCAGTCAAGCATGTCCTTTTTCTCTATTCTGGTCTTTTCCTTTCATCACTGGATATTTAGGTCCAGTTGACTGTCCATCTGTTCTCTGCTCTTCTGCTCTTTTCTCCTCTCCTCTCTTAAGTGGCTCGTGCCCCACAGAGGGAATCAGAAGAGCTTCGGCTACCATGGACTGAAAGATATCTGAGAACTGAATTTGATCACTGATATAATCATCATATCCACAACTGTCAGGTCAGCCCAGAGGTACTGCAGCTGTGAAAATATAAATCTAATAATCGTCTTTGACAGAGAGGACACAGGAAGGGAAATCCAAGAACAGAGAATGGAGGAGTTGTAGTAAAAGAGAAAGGACAAAGTGATGTTTAGTGAAGGGAGGTGAATGGGGAAAGAGAAGAGAGAAGTGGAGGCTGATTGTCAGGCAAGCAGACAGGCTGCATCCATCGATGCAACTGATGGTGGACAAGAGACAGCAGGAGCCTATTGCAGTGTAAGCGTCTGGTGCTGTCAGCAGCTTTAAATCGCCCTGGCACTCTGCAACAAAACAGCACCAAGCACTATTGTGGCTGCCGCCCCCCAACAATAATGAACAGTTTCTACTCTGAACGCTGCATTCATTCTATGAACGTTGTTCTGTTCAGAGACAAAGTCTTAATTCACGGAGGACTCGCGTAAGGATGTAACAACTGAATGCCCTGTAGCTCCTGAACCCACAGTAGCTGCTCCTAACCTGATTCAAGAATGTCCAGGTATAGTTAGATGAGTTGGAGCTCAGACACAAAGGTGGCTTCACCATTAATTTTGGGTAGTTCTGTTCTCAGCTCTTGTTTACATGTCTCTGAGCAAGACACTGGAACCCCCCCTGCCAAAAAAAGTAAGTGAACCCATAGACTTTTTACTTCAATAACAACTTATTAGAGCCAGGAGATTGTATACCTGGAGTTCAGTTAATGTAATATATTTGGAGGTGCATAGCGACTTCAATTGGTAAAATATTTAAAGTTTGCTGTCTATTCAACTCATGTACTGATGTGAAAAGAATTCTTCACAAAAAGGAGATCTCTGAAGACGTCTGATCTAGTGTACCTCATCTGCATAAGGCTGGGAAGGAACACACATCCTGTCTCAGTCTGTCCAACATCCACCAGTCAACAGTTACACTAATTGTGTATAAATTGAGACAGTTTAATACTACTCTCCCTACAAGTGGGAGCCTTGCCAAGATGACTCCAAAGGCACAATGTAGAATCATCAGTGAGGCAAAGAAGAACCTATGAGTAACAACTAAAGGGTTGAACACATCACTGGAATTGTCAAACAGGTGGGGGGTCCATGGCTGGGAAGCCTTTTTTTGTGGACTGATGAAAAAAAAGTTTAATTGTTCAGGGTGAATGGCACTAAAAAGCACAGCTTAACAACATTTCCCGGTGGTGAAGTTGGATGGAGGGAGCATCTTGATTTGAGCTTCCTTTGCTCCTTTGCTACCTCAGGACCAGAAACATTTGCTTTTGCATTCATTCATTCATTCATCCATCCATCCAAGTTAGGTCAAATGTCCTACAGAATAATGTTAGTGTTGCTGTCCATCAGATGAAGCTTAGTAGAAGATGGATGATGCGGTAGGACAGTGACCCGAAGCACTGAGGCAAATCCACCACAGAATGGCTTTAGGAAAAGAAAATCCTCCTGGAGTGGACCTTTATGGAGGCCTTAACCCCATAAAGATGCTACTGAATGACCCCAAGAGAGCTGACCACATCTGACATTCCTTGAATAAAAATGAATGGATAAATACTTCCTCATGAACATTGTCCAGGTCTGGTCCAGGACTATGAAAGCACTCACTTCAAGTCACTGCTGCCAAAGGAGGTTCAACCAGTTATGAACTTCAACGATGCAGTCACTTTTTCCTCCATCACTGTAAATGTTTAAAGGGTATGTTCAATAAAGACGTGAGAAATTATGGTTGGTGTATGTTGTTAGCTTAAACACATTGCCTTTGTCTGTTATCATAGCTTAGATGAAGATCAGATCACATTTTATGGCAAATTAATGCAGAAAACCAGCAAATTCCAAAGAGTTCACCTGCTTTTTCTCTAGCTATTGCAGGTCTGTTTGTTTGACGTATTTAGTATTTGACTTTGCCAACTTCGGAACTTTGGGAGCCACTGTTTGGCTTAAAGGTTTTTTTCTTTTTACTTGCCATTATCCTTGATTTGAATTTAATATTATAATTTTAGTTAATGATATTTGCTCGGAGGTCATGCTCTGGGTCTCTGTAAAGCGCCTAGAGACAATTGACATTGTAACAGACGCTATACAAATAAAATTGAATTGAATTGAATTGAATTAATTGAATTGAAGGCTAAAGACAAAGTTTAGAAAATTTAAATCCTAAGAGCTCAAACAATTTTTAATTGATTAATTGGCATTGATTCTAAAGTTCACAGATCTTTAGAGCTTTTGAGAGGGCATCAGACAACATGGCATGGTGAGCAGGGCCGTCGCAAGGGGGGGGCGAAAGGGGGCGGTCGCCCAGGGCCCCGCGCTGTGACGTACCTATGACGGGCCTCACACTTGACCAATAGGTCAATAGGTTATCCTGAAAAGGGCCTCGCATCTCAAGTCTGCCCCGGGCCCCGCCCCCCCCCCCCTTGCAACGGCCCTGATGGTGAGTATCTCACATGTACCATTGGGCAAAAACAATATAAATTAACCACCTTTTTAATAGCAAAAAGGGGCTTCTGACTGTTCGGTCAGTAATAGCTTTTTATGCAAGAACTGATTTACAGAAAAAAAAAAAAAAAAGCAAAATCACAGACCTGAAGATAATCTATCAGATTAATAGCTGAATGAAAGGTTCCACGTAAACACAGCTGCTGGTCAATGATTAGCCATTGATTTCTGAGAGTAGTACTTCAAAGCAGTGACTTCAGTTATGTACACACGCAAGTGCTGCACTCAAGCACTTATGAGACAGTTCACTTGTATAAACCTGCGAGTGTTCCACAGTATTGTGACAACTGTAAATTCAAACCACAACTGAGGAAATATACTTTTTCTATTCACCACATTTACTTGAAGGCACAACTGCTGACTGATGACTTCATGAAAGTGTCGTGGTACCAAATTATATGTAAAACTGGTAAATATTTCCTCCCATATTTTATGTTAATGCTGATACTTTTACAAATCACTTTCATTTGTGATGGAGTGCTGTATATTTGTTACAGTGGTGCACATCTGCTTTGAATGTTGTGTGATTTCAAAAACTATTTCAGATGTTTGTGGCTATAACATCGTATAGCCAGAGCAGCAGCGGGTAAAGATGATTTCTTTTGAGCAAAAATGAACAGACCTAACTGATGATGGTGGTGAAAGAAAAAAAAAGAAAATTCTTGTGTTCACTGATGGAGGTAAGAATTTATGCCTAGTTTTAGTTTCACAGATGACTTACTGGCCTTCTCACAGTGTTTGTTAGACGTAAAAATATCCAGGATCACCACATTGATGGGTTAATGGGTCTTTTTTTTGTGTCATGAGTAGAGTCACACCACCTGTTTAAGCTGCGGGCAAACTCACGTGGTGAGGAACATACGTTGTGACGTATAACCTTGCAATGTTTGTTTGTTTTGGGTTTTTTTTTTCTTCAAGTTAGATGAGGGTAAAGACCCTAGGGCATGTTTGTTCTGCAGACTCACGCCAGCACAATGTGTCCTTCACGTGCTGGATGAGGGAGTGAGCATACACTACCAGCACTTGCTTCTCAGGTGTGAATGTATGTATTCTACGCATGAATCTCATCTCAGTAACACTTCTTATAAGATAATGAGGTGTGACAGGAATCTGGATTAAAGGCTTTTATTTTCAAAAGCCATGTCATTAGAGGGACTGCACTGGCAGAAAAGCACGCAGTCAGCACGATGAATTAAACAAAGCAGTAACCTTAGATGTGCATGCCTGAGTGATGAGTGAAAGGGAAACCTGAGAGCAGCCGGTGGAAATACTGCATTTAATAATGAAGGAGAGATGGCACAGACTCGTGGTCAAGTTTGGTGAAACTATGCTCAGAAAACCAGTTTAACCAGCACATTGCCAAGGCGCAGTGAAATGCTGTTTGTAAAAAGGTGAGTAAGATTAGATACTCAGATCTTTTCAGTATGACACATTTGGTTTTAATAATCTTATACAGTGTCACAACATCTATATCCTCCCAGAGTTGCGATAATTGTTTGCAGAGATCTTCTATAGATAACGGGAGAGTTGGACCGCTGCATAAAGTCTTCCCCAGCTCATCCCAAACCATTCTGAATGAGTGTAAAGATCTGGACTCTGTGAAGGTCAGTCCATATCTGGAAATGATGTTTTATGCTCCCTGAAGCAATCCTTCTTATTTTGAGCCCGATGAACCTGGCATTGTCATCCTTGACTTTGTTCATGCCATTTGGCAAGGGACAATTTATTGATGGAAAAATCTGGTCATTCAGTATATTCAGGCAGTCAGCTGACCCCTTTCCTTGGGCACAACTGAAGCAATCCAAGATCATAATATTGTCACTACAGGCTCCTATTACCCTGTCTGGTCTTGTCAGAGCACATAACCCTTTTCTATTGCTCCAGAGTCCAACCTTTATGCTTCCTAACAAATTTAGCCTCACTGATGAGTGGTTTTCTTAAAGCTGCCCTCTGCATTGTGAATGTGGAAATACCTTTACTTTCATTTCTAAACATTGCCGTGAGTTATTTCCTCACAAAACATTAAATGATCTCCAATCACAATAATTTTTCTGAACACATTTATTCCTGGAAAATAATCGTTCACCATCATTTTGGGTGTTAGTAATCCACTGGACAGTTTTTGGATTTTCACGTTTATCCTTAGTTGTTTTGTTTGATTATTGCTGACCAATAAATTGACTCCTATAAAACCAAGTAACATCTTTTCAGGACCACTGGATTTGTCTTCTGACATGGTTGCGTAAGGACTGAGAGACTACTCGCCACATCAGTTGGGGTTAAATAACCTGTAGCCATTTGAAATGTACAGTATTAATCACTGCAACTACTTCTCCAGTGGGAGATTCTGACTCATTTTCCCAGATTATATTAAATCTAGCTCATGGTGGCATGTCCAGAGAAAAGCCATCATGAATCTTTGCTGAAGGTGTCAAAATGATCAAACAGAGATGTTTCCTATTTCCATGTATGAATGACTCTTTTCTTCATCTTCATTTAAAAATACCTTGATTTGACTTTTTCAGTTCTGATAGGACATACAGACCACTGAATATTCATCAAAGGGATATTAATGCATCTGACATGTTATAACAGACTAAGAAGACCTTTGATTGTAGCTCCCCCATCAGGCCAATCAGTGTTTCTCTATTTGTCCAAAGTTTTAAAGTCTGTGCCAATTATACTTTTTTTTTTCAACTTTACCATCTAAAGGAAGCAAAAGCCCAGTAAAAATGTCAAAGGTAAGAATAATCATCTAGTCCTTAAAGGTAGACTGTAAGGATGTAGATAGATTTGATTTTTCTATAACAGCTTTTTTTCTTGATTTGTTTTTTTTTAAGACTGCATCTGCCCAAGAGGGGCTGCCATGGCAATGGCACTCCAGGCAACTGTGAGCACGTAATGTAGAAATTATAACAGTTTGATATTACAAATAAATTGAACCATGTCAAACTCGGAAGAAAAGGACAAAGAAAAGGACACTATGCCAGTCATTACAGAATACAGAATACTCTCATCGGGGTGGGGCCCTAGAGTGTGAAAAAGCTTTGTGGGCAGTTTTTCCAAAGTGAGGATGACCTTGATGGGAAATCCATCAGTCTTCAGTTTGCCAGTGCCAGCTTCATCTTATTCCTGATGAAAAGGGAATTCTGAACCTTTCAACCAGCAGAGGACAGAGAGAGGTCTGCAGGAGTCTCACAGAGGTTGTAAAGGGCCTCGTAAGAGGAAGTTAGACTTAAGATTCATTGTCTCACCAGGCGTATCACACACACCACACTTTCTACACAATCCAATAATACAGATAAACTGAGGGCAGCAGGCTTGGAAACTTTGGAGTCTCTGTCTCTGTGGATGAGAGCTCTCACTGTGGGGAGTTTTATGTGAACGTGATGACAGCTGGTCAGCTGATCGCTGGAACTTTCAGAGACTCTTTGTCTTCCATAGATGCACCAGGTCACACTGCTTGAGACACAAGAAATTCTACTGCTCCACTTTGTAAGCCAAAACACGTAGGCCATGGGTTGGCTTCACTTTATTGTGGAATAAACAGTTGTAATCTTAGATGCTGGTGTACTGTATGTACTGTATGAAATATTGTTATTTACTGTCTGTCCCAAGCTTCATTCCAAGCCACAATAGCGATTGTGTGCTGTACAGTGTGTGTGTGTGTAATGGAAGTATGTCCCACCATAGAAAAAAGGTGGCTGCTACTGGTGTATATTAAGGTAGCCAGCTGACCTCATTTTTTGGCACACATAATTTTGCTGAACCTTCCCAAGCAATGCCAGATCATACTACTGCTTTCACAGGCTTGTCCAATAGGCAAAAGACATCATCCCTTAATCCTTTGGTCTCTTTCCTCTTTGCATTCTCTGCTCTTTTTCACATATAATGTATCATTTTTTTTCCAACACCCTTAATTTGGTGTAGAGAGATAAGTTTTTTGATCAAAGGTGTGGTCACATAACTTCTCATCATCATGTGACAAGATGCTCTTGTTGCACTATATTACTTTGTAGCACATAATATAGTAAGCTGTAGCTTTAGAGTCAATACGTTTTAGAGGCTACGGAGCAAAAATACATGTACATATGTATGTTTTCTTTATGTTATTTCACTCATTCATCCATGCAGTCAATCATTCAGTTCCAACAGTTCTGTTCCAGTGACTGTCCACAAGATGGCAATACATACAAACAAGCTGGTAACAGACAAGCACCAACCTATCCACAACCCAATTACAGATAGAAATAAAGAAACTGCTCTTCAGATAAGATTTATTTTTTCCCATATGTGTAGTTCATTAAGCATAAGTTCAGAAATAAATTCAGATTCAGGTTTGTCAGTGAATGACTGTTTTTATCTTGATCATCCCCTCTGGCATTGCAGAACAAGTCTTTGGATGACGTATGTGCTTCATTGTATTGCATATTTTTTCCCTATGCATGAATGCCTGAATGACATCGACTCTGTTGTCTTTTTCAATGCAAATAAAACCTTCATTTTTCTAAATTCTGTGTTGATATCCATTTTATATTGCAGCCTGCAGGCCAGGTTGCAGTTTTTTATCTATAGAATATTTTCTTTGCCGAGATTCTGTTCACTGAAGCTAAGTTGATTCCATATACAGTCATGTTTGCCACAGGAACCATTTGCATCCACATAAATCATGTCAAATGATCGTAACAGGAAATTTGATATAAAATAATGGGGACATTATTCAGGCCTGCTTTTTATATTCAGTATTTATATCAATATTCTTATTTATATCTTGTACTCTTTCCTGATATGCTAGCTGATGCAATTTGCAACCATTACATGGAAGTCACAGTCCCATAAATATATGTTAATTATCTTAAAAGCTATTCTTGATTTCCTCTGGTCTCAAGCCTTACATACATAATTTATTTGGTGTAATGATTATCGCAGAGTTGAACTGCATTATACCTATTTACATGATCCATGACAACAGGGATTTAGATTCAGGCAAAGAAAAAAGAAACTCATGTATAATCCATAAACTCCTATGCCAGTGAAGAAAAACTTACATAATTAGTTTGTGACAGGAAAGACATTAATTTACTGTTACTATTGTATAATGATGATTGTTTAAATGAATCACACAGACATACTCCAGAATACTTAGAATATAAATATAAAAAATGCACAAAGTCTATCCAAGGCTGAACAAAAATGAACACAAAAGCATACTTCAAGCATCTCAAGTTCACATTTTGAATTTAACAACCACATTTTAGCTACTTGGTGCCTTGTGTGTGTGTAAATACATGTTTTATTATCCTTAGGTACTTATGTACATTTAGAAATACTTGCGTTTTAGTAGTTTTTTCCTGTGACTTTTTATATTTAGCAATTTTGTTGTCTAAGACAGATTTGACGACACTAAAATGAAATGGTTACTATACTTTTATTTAAATGATACATTTACGTTTCAGCTCGAGAATTTACACAGAGTTGCTTTATCTTTCTGTTAATATCAAAATAAAAGAACTTTGGAATTTTGAAATGTTAGCAGAACTGTCAGAAAGTGTTCATTATGGTTATTATGGACAGCCTTCCCTCTCAAACATATAGTTTGGTAATGAAAGAAAGTTACAGGCTGCATTGAGCCACCTACAAAATGTAGTGCATCTATTGACCTGGACTTCAGTGGGTCCAAGCTGTGATGAGCTTCTGTAGAAATATTACATCGATGCTCAGTCTGCTTTAAACCTTTACTATCTGGTTAACAGCAGGTGGAATAATAGTACTCTATAATTAACCTGATCATTATCTTCAGATTAATATCTTTGGAGGCTTTTAAGGAAAGAGAGGCTTTTAGTCAACTGTAACCTTTTTCATTTTATACCCATTCAACCTGAACTACATATGCACACACACACACAAAAGCACATCATTTTCTAAATGACGTGCTGAGGGTCTCAGATTATTTTTCTAAGAGCTTCTCCACTGAAATCTTAATAGTGGAAGGTCAAGGCAAGCAGTTTACAAATATAATGTAGGTCTCGCTTTGACTTCTGTCCATGATGTACTCTTTTTTTCAGTGCTTTCACACATCCGCGATATACAGCCTTGTGTAAAATAAAGCACGTCATCATTAAATCCAAAGGTTTCAGATATCATAGCCCAAAATTTAATTTGTTTCATACTAGCTTAAATCTAAATAAATTCAACCTTTGATGCGCAACTCACAACTTATGACATTTGACACTGTGGTGTTATCTTTTTGACAAAAAAAAAAAAAGCCAAAATGCAGAAGCAGTGTGTGAAAAATGAACTACATGTCATGATTCAGTAGCTGTTGTATAACCCAGTTTTGGCCAAATTTTAGCTGTAAGACTAATGGCCTCACACTTGACTCTGCAATACTTTGGTATACAAGATGAGTTCATCGTTTCATTTTACTGATTCATTCCAGACATGTCAAAACAATCTTTTAAAGCATTACAATTTTAACACTATCACAAATCTATATATCTGAAAATAAATAAATAAATGCATAAATCAATATACACAGACACATGTGAATAACCATAATTTTGAAACATATGGAACCTCTTGGAAATAAATCTAAATAATAAATGGACATGTTCCCCCTAAAAAAGAAGAATTAAAAATCAACAAAATGTATACTCAATGTGTACACACATATCTATGTGCATATATATATACACAAACGCACACACACACACACACACACACACACACACACACACACACACACACACACACATATATATATATATATATGTACACATATCTACACATACATACACACATACCAATCTGCATAGCACATATCTGATTTAAAATGTCTGAAAAGGGGTAGGAAGAAGTAAAACTTATTTAATCATAACCCTTCTCCAATGTTTTATGATTACCCTTAATATTTATTGGATTTTTGAGGCCTAATCCTAAATTTTAGAGTTGTAATTTTACATCCAGATAGACATAGACATCTAACTACATACATACATGCGTACTGATACACACACATTCCCACTACAGTACATACTGCATATACTTCACCCAGCACATTCACACACACAGTGCACCCCGAGAGCACCCCAGATACCCCCCATCCCACCATGCTGCACTCCGACACCAAACCCACCTGAGCCCGGTCCCCCTCACCAGCCCCCCACAATGATGGCGCAAGAGCAGAACCAAGAGGGTCCCGACCCAGTTGGCCCACACCACATCAACACAAGCACCCAGACCCCGGACAGCAAGACCCAAGAGCCCGCCCATATACCCGAATCATCAGCTTCCCACCACCACGTTTGATAGTTTGTATGAGGTATTTTTGCTGGGCTTAGTTTTCAACAAACATCTTCACTTTGGTCTTGTCTGTGTAAAGGACATTGTTCCAGAACTTATGCCAATTGTTCAGCTGAAACTTTACAAATTCAAGCCCTGCTGCCATGCAATTTTTAGTGGGAAAAGAATTTCTCCTGGCAGCCCTTTTCTAATCAAAATTTCAGGAATTTCACCTCCAAGGGTTTTTCTATGTTTGTTTGTTTTTCTGTTTGTCTGAGCATTTCACAGTCAGATTTTAGACTGAACTCACTGAGACAATAGTTTACACTGGCATTTGTGAATAATCTTTTGTAGAATGACTCCAAATTGTTTTTATATCAATTTATAACCCCTCTTAGACTTGATGGGCAGAAGGAAATCTTTCTTTAATGCCATTTCTTACGTCTTTCCTCATTGGCATTGTGTTAAAACATGCTTGAATACTCCAGACTTGCAAACTGCAAAAATGTTAGCTTTTATAGTGCTGCTTACACTTGCTGTTGGTTTTCTATGCAAGGCTTCTGCTTTTAGGCTTAGTTTTTGGAGAATTAATAATAGCAGTTTTATATAGCATGTGTTGTTATTCATCTAAAACTCTGTTGACCTAGTTGTAAAACGAGGTGAGGAGATGAGTTGGTTTTTTTTTCTTCTGATATGTTAATCCCTCCAACGGAAGGAAGGTGTAGTCTACTTTCTTTTCATGTGACTGGAAGCCTTTGAAGCTGTTTAGAGTTCAAAATTTGTACAAACAAGCTGCTGTAGGCTGTATACTATGTAGCATTTACTTTACATTCCCAAAGCTTTTTTGCTGAGATGTTTAAATAAGCAGTTAGTACTACTCTTAACTAATCCATAAGATAAATAAAGAGCAGCCTCCTTTTTAATGGTATCAGAGCAGATTTTAAAAGTACAACGGAAGTAAGGTAAAGAAAGCTATAGGTTGTCAAACAAATGTGTAGTAGATAACGACATATATATTTATAGTTTTTGTTCTTTTATTTTCCTCGTGTTTATTTTGAAAGACCTAACCGGAAGTCTTAATTTACAGCTACTTCACAGGTAACGGTCCCTGACGGTCCGTCGGAGTTCCCGCAGTTTGAAACGATGTCGGACAAAGCAGAGATTAATTTAACCGGAGTCAAACAAAACAAAGGCGTTTGGCTTGTTAAGGTTGGTTCGTGTACAAAATGTCAAATTAAATTCATCGAAGTCTGTTCACATTACTTTGGCGGAGACCTGCTGAGGGTGAAATAAACACGCACAGGTGTTATCCATTTATTTGTGCAGTCATGTTTACCGAATAACAAGTCAGCTGGAACTTGTACTTTAAAAAAAAATCTTTGAACTCCTCATTCGCCTTTCATTAGGTATTCATATTTTAACTAAGCTTCTTGAGTTCAAGTTTCTTAAGTCAACTTTTTTTTTTTTTTTAGTACTAGTCATGTTATTGGGATGTGTATCTGTCACCAGGTTCCCAAGTATTTATCTCTGCAGTGGGACAAAGCCACAGAGAAGGGAGAAGTTGGAAAGATTTCGATTGGAAAGTATGTATGAAAAGGTTTCAGTACGCTTTATCATCTCTTTGTGATACTAGAGCTTTAATGATTAGTTTGAAGCTTATTTTTATCATAGTGTTGTTGAGTTTTACACACACCAGGCATTTGAAGATGCTGAATTTGTCAATATTAACTAGCTGTGATGCATTTTTTTTTTTCTTCTTCATTTAATACTCCTGACAGGAAACAAGGTAAAACAGAGGTGAGAAACATTTAAATGCTTCACCCGCAACTCTGCCACTATTGTTTACAGGTAAAACAGTAGCGGACATCTTTATCTCTAATCTTTTATAATTTCCCCACTATTCATTCTGTCATAGCCAGCTCTACAGCATTTATTTTCTTTTGCTATATTCTTTCCTCTTTGTTTCATCTCTACTTGGTTTTGCACCGACTCAGCCTCCACACATGACTCAGTAATGTTTCACCATATCATATTTGACCTGATCTGATTAAACAAAGAGACGTCTGATAATATGACTTGTGCAGCGCTGCATTGACTAAGCTCTGCTTGTTAGGTGTGTTTCAGTCTGAACGAGGAGCTGGCTGTCCTCGGGACTGAGGGGGAGAAGGAAGCATCAGTGCAGGTCCCCAGGGATCATCCCTTCACTATGCACACGGTGGGTGGACAGACCATGGCTGTCTTCAGCCAAAGCGACACAGGTCAGTCACAGATTCAGCGGTTCCAGCCCTCGCCTCTCTGTCTCATTCGAGCTGGATAATGTCATCCAGAACACTTGTTTGGTACTGTAGCTGCCTAGAAGGCCTAAGCTGACAAGGATGCGATGAAGTGTCACGTGTCTATGATGTCCCACCAGGCAGTGCGCCTTTGTAGCTCAAAAAACTGTTATATCCTCAACAGATATGTCTTGACAGATTTGGTTTTGACTATGGAAAAGAATAAGATGTTATGAACACATTATGAAATTTTGAATGTCACAAGAAATTGAGTTAGGGGAAAAATCAGACTTTGGGTTATTACTGTAGACTGGAGACTGGGGACATTATTTGGCTCTTCAAGTCCCATTATTTGCTCTGAGAGAAACCTGCTGCTTGATTATTCTTTTTGATTGCACTGTAAAATTCATGAGAATACTTAGAGCGGCTCCTTCTTTGTGGAGGACATTTGCTGCCGGCAAAATGTGTCATACAGCTTTCTGAGCCAGAGGGTTTCGCAGAAATTTGCATCAGACCAAAAGCTTAAAATTAGCGGCAACTATATTGTAGGATGCCAGTTACTGTGCAACCTGAGAATTACAAAAGATTAAGTTGTTACTTTAAAATAGGTTGAATTATTATTTGGGGAATATACAAATAGGTATGACTAAGAATTAAATCAATTGAAAAAGAAAACAAAAATGCATCCAAGGAAACTAATTTAGTAGAAAGGTAAATATCAGAGGATAGGGGCATTCAAATCGGTAAAATGTCTCGAGCAGTTCTTTGCCTGCAGGCTGCCAGTACTCAGTGAGAAATATCTGTTTCTCACACTATTTTTCAAATGCCAATAAGGGTACACATAATTGACTTGTGTTGGCTCCAAAGCAAAAAAAGGAAAAAACCCAAAAACATATTTTAGGTAATTGGTTTAAAGCATGCAATATAACTGTAGAGTAAGACTGGATCCAGATGGGCAAGTGTGAAAATGGAAACAGCGCTCTGGTTTGTTGAAAAGCAAAAGCAACGTACTTCACAAGGGCGCTCTTTCAGCCAAACCAAAAGTGGTGAAATAAGGAAAGGTTTTGTTTGACTGACCAGAGTGACACTACCATGACTCTTTAGCACTTAGCTGCAGCTATTTTCTTTCAGGTTCCTGTGGTTGACATGAACGAGGGTGCTGAAGGGGAGGTGAAATATGTCGTTATAATCATGTCTTTCAGTTCAGCTCCACATCTAGTAAACAGATATTTTTGATGTCACAGCTATGACTTTGGAGGGTCTGACCTTTGCATATTCAGTCCATTTTTGAGGACCACACTGTGAGTAGTTTTTGCTCCATCACTCTGGCCCATGCAGGGTAGAAGTGTTAATAAGGTCCCAGTGCAAATATATTTCAGTTCAGCAAAAGTTCTGAGCAGGTTCTCTGTGTTCTTGCATTTTCTTATTTTTGACTACTGTGTATGCATTCTATATAAATCAAGCACAAATTAAATATGAAAAAAAAAATCAGAATAGACCACAAACACAAAGTTAAATAGAATATGATATGGATGTGGAATATTTGGAAGATTCATGCACTGCATCTTTGAGGTCTCAGTAGAGCTGCTCTACACTGACTCTTCAGGGCAATAAGAGAGTTCTTCGAAAGCCCCTCTTTCCCTTTTTTTTTTCTTTGAGTCATTTTCTTATTTAAATGTTAATCTTCACTGCATCCTAAAATCAAGAAATCTTTCCTTTACCTTGTCTGATCTCACAGTTTGTTTGCTGATGACCATCCCCACAGCATGATGCGGCCATCACCGTGTTGAATGTAGGCTTGGTCTTACAGGTAATACTGCATACCTAAAACAGCAGAGAATTGCATTAGAGCCTAAATTCTATCTCCTAAATTCAGAACAAACAGAGACAAATATGAATTATCTAACGTGAAGCCCAAAAATGGCTGACAGATTTCTGTCTTTATTTAAAAACAGACCTAAGTACTCTTCTTTTGACCTCGTGGCTTGGTTTAACTCTGACGAAACGCAGTCAAACCTCATATAGACCAGTCAAGTTGTTCAAACATGTCAGAGATGACTGGTGGAAGCGTTCACCAGAGATTAGCAGCAAAAAGTCCAATTTACAGTTAGAAGCAAAACAAAATGTGGAAAATTTGGAAGGGTGTGGAAATTGTTCAGACTCAGTAATGTGTCTGTGTGCTGATAATTGAAAAAGAAAAGAAAAAAACCTCCTTATCAAGGTTTATTCTGTCACCACCCTCTTACACTTCAGATGTACCCACATTTCCAAGTGTGTTAATACCTCCTACACATGAAGGATTTTTCTCTTTGTCAAAGCTCTTTTCTGTTAATTCTGTTACGTCTCTTATTAGACCCATAAACAGCAAAACTTCAACACACTCTGCATTCAAAATGTTCAACAAAACTGGAGTTGAGAAATGATAAAAGGACAAAAACAACAACAAAAAAAACAATTTTTTTAAAACTTTATTTTTCAAATTTTTCACAGTACAATTACACAAACAACAACCCCAATTCCACCCACCTACCCTTAGGGGTACACATAATACACACACATACACAGTCAAAGAGAAAGTACTTTAAAATAAATCACAAAGAATGGATTAAAAAAAAGATAAATAAGAAATAAAAAAATAAAAAGTCTGCCGCATTTAAAGCTAGTTTTAGCACGCTAATAGACACCCTATGAGTTTGTTTGTGAATGACTGTATGTTTGTGAATGTACATAATGTAATTTTCGTTGCTCTAGGCTTCCCACCAGTCTGACTGTCATATGTGAAATTGACGATTAAGAAAAGGGCAGATTATCTGTGAATTGTAGGAAAGGACTCCAGGTGTTATAAAATCTGTTTGAGGATTTACCCCTAGAGTATTTAAGTTTTTCCAGGGGTAAAAAAGCAGAGGTAAGATGTGGGAGTGGCAGATTTCCACTGCCGTAAGATAAGTCTAAAAAAAAACACTTTTTAAGGTGAATGGAACTATGATAGCAGTGTCACAGAAGATCATTAGATCATAATCTTGAGCTTGTGAATGTCGAAACATAGCATTTAAATCATAGTTGTTTTTTTTTTTTTCATTTTCTTTTTCCTAAATGTGTCAGTACTCCAGATGGCTCGCTAAACTGTGAAAGTGTATTGGAAACAAAAGGTGGGATTGTGTCCTCTGAGATGCGGTGGTGTGAAGTCTATTTACCTGACCGACGTTCAGCTCCTCCCCCACTCGCCTACAGGAAGGTGTGCTGTATGACACCGGTCTCCCACTCACTTTCTCACTGTCTTGCTTTCTTCACACACACACACACACACACACACACACAATTCGAACCTTTCAGTACCTGTTTATACTCTGGTTTGATCTGCACTTGCACTCTCGCCCTCAAACTTTTTACCACACACCTACACAAATTTCACTGATTCTTCAGAACTTCGAAGCAGGTTCATATTTTGACATGTTTCTTTTTTTTTTTTTTTTACGTTAGAAATTGTCAATTACATAATGAGCTTTGCTTAATCTTCTCAGGGCTTCAGTTGAAACACAAACCACAATGATCTGAATAAATCTTTAATTTCACTGAAAAATAAATCCCAGGGTTTAAAGATGCTTTTGGTTGAAATGTATTTTATATTTAAAATCTCAGTTGAGAATATGTTTGTTTGGGGTTTTTTGTTTGTTTGTTTTTAAACACTTTAAGGATAATTACAAAATCCAGTACTCTGCCACTGTTGTCGGTCTCTGATTTTGTTAGCATATACATTGGTGGATAATGACCCAGAGGACTATACTTCACTATACTCACAGTAATGGTCACTGGACGTGAAGGCACGAGTGGAATTAGGCTGGAAATAACCTGCTGCAGACTCAAGACGTCTTTCCTAGCTTTTGTTAATGTCTTCTTTCTTATGGTGAAATATTTGTCCAAATGTAGTAACTTACTTCACTTATTTTAGGACAAATATTTCACCATAAGAAAGAAGACATTAACAAAAGCTAGGAAAGACGTCCTAAGTCTGCAGCAGGTTATTTCCCAGCCTAATTCCACTCGTGCCTTTATGTCCAGATGACTGGTGTTGAACCAGGTATATGATTGTGTCTTTAATTCCAACCCATCACGATAAGCAAACTGTAGTGGGTCCTGAAAGGCGCTTGTTTGTTTGTTCGTTCAGGTGGGCCAATAAAAGTCTCTCCAGGACTTCCATGATGTATGATGTCAGGGCAACAGGTCTTTGGAGAAGAAGATGGATAAGACCTTTTTGGAACTGGAACAATGCAGAATGTCTTCCACAGCACTGGAACCTTCTCCTGGCTCAGGCTGAGGTTGAAGAGGTGCTGTAGAATCCCACATACCTGGTCTGCACAGGCTTTCAGGACTCTGGGACTGAAACTGTCTGGACCTGCAGCCTTGTTCCTGTTCAGTCTCAACAGCTGCTTCTTCACTGACTGCTAGAGACACACAGGAGGGAGGGGGAGGGGGCCCCAGCATCTCCTGATGTGGTTGGAGACAATGATGGTGAAGCAGCAAGATTCCATGACTGAGGTGGAAGATGAGGCAGCTGAGATGTGACAGGAAAACTGTAGGTCGAGGGAGGGTGGGAGGTCTTTTTGGCTGGGGGCAGAAGAGGAGGATGCTGAGCTTGTCTCTGAACTGAACCTGTTAAAGTGTTCATTTCATTGGCTCTGTCCAGACTTCCTTCTATCTGATCCTCCTCCTGCTTGAAGCCTGTGATCTTCTTCATCCCTGACCACACATCTCATACATTATTCAGCTGGAGCTTGTTCTCCAGCTCTCTCATATACACCTTGTTATCTCTAATCTTGATTTTAAACTCTTGTTCTTGTACTGACCTCAATAATGTGCTGTCTCCCTCCATGAAGGCTCTGTTTTTTTTCTTGTTGAGAAGCTATTTCAGGTCACTGGTGATCCAGAGTTTATTATTGGGAAGCACCTCACTGTTTTGGTGGGGATGGTGTTGTCCACACAGAAGTTAATATGGTCACAATAGCTGAATTTATTTCTAACATTTGGATTAAAATGAATCCAATGTTTTATTCTCTCTAGTGGAGCAGCTGACAAACTGTTTACATGCTGGAAATGTGGACGGAGAGACATGGTTGAAATCACCAGTAATGGAACAAGTTGTCTGTAGTTTAACATTGGCAGAGGTGATGATGTCACACGCAGCGTTGGCTGCAGCTGATGGCGGGGTTGTAAACTGCCATTACAATAAGACGGTGCATTCTCTCGGTAAATAATGAGGATGGAAACTTAGAGCAAACAGTTCAATATCCAGGCTGCACAAACGATGTTTCACAATAGCAAGTCCTGGATTACACCATCTGTTGTTGACAGACACTGCAATTCCATCGCCCTTGCTCTTCCCGCTCCTCTTTATTTCTCTGTCTGCCCTTATTGTCTGAAATCTTGCAGAGAGATGCTGGAGTCAGGAATATGCTCCTGTAGACATGTCTCGGTGAAACACATGAAACTGCATTACAGAAACTCCAAATTTTACATTTTTAGCGCTTCAAGCTCATCGTGCAATAAGGTGTATAACGTGCTCGTTTAGTCATAAAAGGGGGTTATTACCAACTGTCTTGAGAGACAGCTGGTAATAACCAGAAGGGTATTAACAAAGTTAATAAATTGAAATGGGGCACCAACTGATAAATCAGGAAAAATGGACTAAACGGCACAATCAGTCTCAAAATGGCTGTTGCTCTATGCGTGCCAGCCTGTGACCAGATGTGGCGCTATAGTGCAACAGAGAAGGTGTGAGTCCAAGCACAGACCTCTTTCAACCAGCAAATGTTACAAAACTGTGTAAAATAACCACAAACAACTTCTCTCATTAAAATATATTAGGATTTATTAACACAAGTATTAAAATGAACAAACACTTGAATCAAGACCCCGATATCTACTACTAAAGGATAACTAAACTAACATAATCAAACATTAAAAGGGGAAAAGAGTGTCCATATGTCTGCATTGTATGCTGGTAACTATAGGTATAAGTGTGTGTGTGTGTGTGGGGTAATGTGAGAAGTGTGTCCAAGATGGCGGATGCGATCATGTGTTCTCGTCCCTCATCAAGATGGTGGACGAGATCACGGGGGATTTTCGTCCCCCACCAAGATGGCCACCAACTCATGCGATAGGGCGTCACAAGATGGTGAACGGGGCCACGCGGTACCCTCGTCCCTTACCAAGATGGTTGACGAAGTCACGTGGTGATCCCGTGCGCGTGAACCGGTCTTCCTTCACCGGTGGCTGACTAGCGCGTTGCTGGATGGGCCTCGTGGTTGCCGGCTGGAAGCTGTGGCGGGCCGGGGTAGGCCAAAAGGGGTATTCCTGGGTCAGGTAGAGAAAGTCTAGCCATAGAGTCGAGGTGCAGGAAAGAGCAAAAAGAGAGCAAGAGAGAGCAAGAAGACGAGCTGATTGCGCTCGCGGTATTTAAGGCTGCAGGGATGCGATCTGCCTTCGATGGGGTTCCTGCTGTGAGATGGGGGTCCCCAGCCAGTGAGAGGCTGGGGACATTTTCACACCTTGTTGTGAAACTGAAGCCGCCAGGCATGCTGGGGATTTGAGTTTTATGATTTCCTTTGTCTCCTTTGTCTTAGAAAACCATGCGGGTTTCTGTAGCACATGGCCTGTGGGCCAACAACCTTATTAGTGAGAAATCTCATGTTCCCCATTATGATGGAGGGAAGAGCTGGTTTAAACATCCTCTTCCTCTCTCTTTGCTTTCCTTTTTGTTCTCATTTTGAAATTATTGTCCCGTGCTGTTTGACTCTGATTTTTATGGGCCAGACAGAAAATCTTCGATCTTGTCTTTCATGTATTAGCTTGCTCTGTTGTCCAGTTTGCGACTTCAAACCTCTAAAAATAATGGACAAGTTCTCATCATTGACTGTAGCTTTTATTTATTAGAAATGGTAACACTCTTAGCATGCTAACAAAAGAAGTTACAACAAAAGCTTTTTGGTTAGTATAAAAACTACTTGAAAACCTGTACTGCAACTTGTACATCCAATTTACACTTACTATCTTCGTTTTTAGTTTTAAAAAAATTGAAAAAAATCAATTCTGAAAGGAACCAGAACCTCTTCCTCCTTAACAAGGGCAACTTTCTTTCTGCTACTTTGTTTGAAAATACGTGATTCAGCCAACTGCGCAGTGTCTAACCTCTATAATCCAAACAGGCCTGATTCTGTGCTGTTCATTCCTTCACTTCTATCAGAAAAGCATTCAATGAGCCAACAATGACAAAAGGTTGCTAACGGCGACCGTCAGTGATTGTTACGTACAAGAATAATGTCTGACATGCCCTTTGTGCTGTGAGGCTGCTAGCTAAATATTCCTCCATTATTTCCTCTCCCGTTGCTCTGCATTGTTCCGGCTAAGGACTTGGTATTGATTTAATGGTTGCTAAGCAACAGGCTTAGCTGCCACATAAGCGCAGAGGAGAACAGTAAGCCAGATGTAATGTACAGCTCTGGTACAGTTGGACTGTCCTTCAGCTGCTGGAGAAGCTGTTCACTGAGACTTTTGGATCCTTGAGTCCACTGAAATATCTGAAAAACATTTAACATGAAGTCTTCACAAACTTACAAGATGAGTGAAGTCTGTAGGATTTTATAGTTGAAACTTTTTGAATGCAAGGATGTGATTTTAATATGCCTAACACATTTGTTTTTACTGGATTACATTTTTGTAATCTTTCGTGAATAAACGGGAGAATCCCTGAAGAGCTATGTTTTATTTTGAACCTCTGGCGCTAATGGCTTTTTTTTAACTAATCTTTTTAGATCACAAAAAAATGTAAATATTGAATAGTTTCATCTTGAACATCACTTGTGTGTGTGTTTTAGAAAATAATTTGAATTTAAAAATGTATGCCATTTCTAGGATATAATGTCGCTACAAGTGACTTGCATTTAAGTATACATTTCTTTAAGTGCATGTTTAAAGATTTAAGCTTGTATGTGCATAGTTGAAGGAAAATCAGGTTTATGGTTGTGTACTGGGGAGAAAAGTCCAAACTCTTGCATTCCTGAGTTAAAACTCTTAATCTGGGAAGGATTTCTGTGTAAAAATTTATAATTTATTGTTAAATGAAATGAAACTGAAATCTTTAACAGTGTTCAACCTTTAAAAAGTAATCTCATGCATTCTTTTCTTTCTGACTAGAATATTGTAATGCCGTTTATATATCAGTAACTCCTCTCTTGTTTATCTACACTTGGTTCAAAATGCTGCACCCAGAAGGCTTTAAGGTACAAAGAAAGAGAACCCATTACCCCAGTATTGGCACCTTTCCATTGGCTTCCTCTTAAGTTCAGAATCCAGTATAAAGTGGTTCCGACTGCTTTTAAAATGTTAAATGGTTCTGCTTCACTATTTAATGGACATGGAGTGCAGGTACAATCCATCATGGGCCCTCAAATCCATATTACAGGAACTCTTGGACACTCCACATTAACGGCTCGGCCAGAAAAGGGACCATGTACTTGCCATCGATGCATCTAGGCTTTGGAACAAACTGCAAAATGAACTTGAGCTTGAATCATCACTGACTGTTAAAAAAAAATGTAAAAAACGCACCTTTTGGAGGTCGTGTTTGGCTGTAAATGAACTCATTATATGATGACAGAGTCCTTTTTGCGCTTGTTTTCTGTCTGGATATTTATTTAAAGTCTGGACGTCTTTTCCTGGATTTGGCTTGTAAACTTCTTCTTTTTTTTGTCTTTTGTTTTAGACAAGTTATTTCTCTTCTTTACTAAACCTTATCTTTCTGAATTTAACAGAAATCACTATCTGTATAGCACATTTACAAATAGAATTTACTTACTTATTGTTTGTCAACAAATCAAATTGTACACTTCCTCAAGACTGTTTGGTTTGAAGGGAAGGGTATGATGAAAGAATGCAATTTTCTGTACATAAGAGCATATAATTGGGTGCAACCCTGCAGTTTTGTTTGAGGATGCCCCAGTATAAAAATACTTTATTAAATGAGCTGTTCACATTTGTGAACAGTGAGTACTGTTACATCACAGACTGAGATCAGAGTAGAACTATCCAGCTCTTCCACTACATGCACACTAATTTGCTTTCATTTTAAAACTCCAAACATTTTTTTTTTTATGTCCTGCACTACTCCAGTGAATTTAACACTCAAAACTTCTAAATTTTTTGATCTGTTGCAGATCCAGTTTTAGTCTTTAAACTCAGCTGTTGCAGTCCTGATTTGGTTCAACAGAAATAAAGGTGTTGGGAATGCACAGATTTCACTACGTACAGATCCTCTCAATGGTTTGCTCTTCTGCGTCACTGATACGCAGAGCTTATAACATTTGGCAAACAGTGGAAGATAAACGACAAACTGAAGACAAAGCAACAAGGGCTGCAGACTGAGTTGCCCTTGGTTACTAAAACAAAGTACCTATAATAGCATTGCAACTGCCTATGTGCGCAGGAGAAAAGCCTTTATAAGATCAATCTGTAACAAAGGTTATTTTCAGTTACATGTTTTGATACAATGTTTCCTTTCACTTATTCGATTCTGCTGCCAGGGCTTTGGGGATCAGCCAATCCCAATTCCATATCAGTCGTTCTAATGTGAGATGCCAACCAATCGCACGCCACCGCCTTCTCACCTGCTGACTCAAAACAGGAAGTTGAAAGGCAGTAGAGTGTAACTTCCTGTGCTGATTTTTAGAGCAACAAAGAACAATTCTATTTATAACAATTATGAGGTATTGGATGGTGCATAGACAGCAGAGTATTTATGATGCTGGTAATTACAATTGAAACAACTATTTTCAGCCAAGCTTTATATCTATACCTGCCTTGAGTCACATATGAGCTTTAGTGACATCCCATTCCTAATCAATATGATGTGGGTCCACCCTTTGCAGCTAGAACACCTTCTGGAAGGCTGTCCACAAGGTTTAGGAGTGTGTTTATGGGGATTTTTGACCATTCTTCCAGAAGTGCATTTGTGAGGTCACACACTGATGTTGGACTGAGAAGGCCTGGCTCTCAGTCTCCGCTCTAATTCATCCCAAAGGTGATCTATCAGGTTGAGGTCAGGACTCTGTACCTCTCTGAAGGACACCTGCAGATGGAAATATCAGCCCAATATTGTTTTAGCCTTTTCTTTCAGCAGATGTCTGTGTTGGGACTTCAGCTGGCTCAGACTGTACTGTTCAAATGATATTTTAAATCGTTTATTGTTATTTTAATGTGAAGGAGCAGACGTTTTTGACATTGGTGACTTGTAGTCCTTGAATAGATTGAGATAGATTTTGAGTGGAAGCAAGAATTGAGCAGCAGTTTAGATGTTTTGTACATGATGTGCAGAACTTTTTGGGCTGTTCAAGCTTCTGATTATATGGTGGGCAGGACTTGTCTGAGGTGCGTTTCCAAAGGGGTCCAGCAATTCATGAACCACTCCACAAGAGTGGAGTGAATTGCTGACAAATGTCCCTCGACAGGATAACTGCTGAAAAAACATGACACTTTTATATCCGACTTCACTCAAAAGGGATTCAGCAGGCCTGCAGTAATTGTTGGCATCCACCTTCAGCTTTCATCCATTCCGTCTCTGTGCTGGAAGTTGTGCTCTAATAGAGGTATGGTTGGTTGGTTTTCATGGCTGACGTCAAAGAGCAGACCTGTGTTACGAGCGCTAGAGCTCTGTTCTGCCTGCGTTAATCCAATTGGAAGCTTCATGAGTTCAAGCTTTCAGAGATATCAAGCCTCTTGGAGGCGCTCCCTGTCAGAGCTGGTTGAAGCTGTCAGCCATCTCCTGCTGCATTATTCTTTGTTCTGATAGCATCACGAGAAATTACATGGAAAAATCTTATTTACACTTTGAAATTTCTTAGAGATGATTAATTTGTGCTCACTTTTGTATTTGTCTTTATGTTTATTTCTCGACTGATATTCAGTTGACGTTTGTGCTTTTTCCACCAGCTCTGCTCCTCATTTAGTCATTTCATATTTGCACAGGCAGCTGCATGAAAATTCTGCCACATACCATTTTGGATTAAAAAACTTATGTAGAGGTAAATTGCTAAGTTCACCATATTGTAAAATACAGCTTCATCTAAAGTACATAGACTCATTTGTCATTTTTTTAATGAGTAAAACTGGCAGAAAATGAATGACGTCAAATACAGCAGTCCTGCAGTAAATTCTATAACCAAGATGAAAGTGATAATGGTTAATTTTACATAACAGCTATATATAAAATTCGGTTTTTGGATTAAATAATAAATAATTTAAACCTTCATTTCTGCTTATATTCAAGCTCAAGCATCACATTTTCTCAACAATCCTAATAGTAGAGCAAACAAATACAATTAAGCAAATGTTATAAAAAATAAACTTGGTAATCTATTTACTGTATGTAAGAAATATGTTCAAATGACATATTTTATGTGAACCTCTTGGATAAAAAGGTAACAGCCTGATATTCCCTTTTCTTTGTGTAAAATAACAACAAATCTGATTTAAAAATGTCTTCTCGTTTTAATTTGGAACAGAAAGTGTGGTATTCCAATGCATTTGTGTGAATTACTCCCTTTTTTTTTTTAGACACACTGCTATTATTTTGAACTCAACTGTATATTAAGGAAGGTAAGCACTAAATTCCTGCATAAAACCTGATCTCATTTGTACAAAGTGATGGTGGGACTATCATGGTTTGGACCTGATTTAGTGCACCTATGCCAGAACAGCATGTTATAGTTAATGGAGTACGGAAATGTCTTATTCCAGCAACTCCTGATGGAAAATGTTAGTACGTATGTTATTCTCTATAGCTTTCATAACAGGTTCTTAAACTCTGCCACCTTGAAACAAAATGAAGGGGAGAATACAATATGAATGGAGGGATAGATGCACTGAAGAAAATAAATTATCATGTGAGGATTTCCATATGCAGTTTTGGAGTTGAAGATAGGGAGTTATACATAATAATAATAATAATAATAATAATAATAATAAATCTTTATTGTCCACCGGGGTGGAAATTCGTCTTGGCTCACAGGTACTTACAGACAGACATTGTGGGGTACAATACAGCAGTGAAGATCACATCGTAAAAACGATAAAATATAAAACTGCACTAAAAGGATATATACCAACATTTAAAAAATAAAAAATAAATAAATTAATTAAAAAAAACAAAACATCTCTGTGCTTTCTCTATGCTGCTTTTATTACAGTTATCTTCTGTTTGGTTGGTATCAAAATAAATAGTTATGTAACAACACTACATTCAAGAGCATCTTTTTACCTGTGCACCAATCATTTTGTGAAAAGGGCTAATGTTTTGTCACTCACTTATATGTAAAACCACGATTTTCCTAAATAAATTAATAAATTGTCAAGTGTAATATTTTCATCTCACTCACTTTTCAGGAAATTCAAAAGGGTTCACAAACAGTCAAGCACCATTTTATTAACAGTGGATTTATTTTATTCTAGCCTATGGGCTGAACAGTTTAAGCTATAAGTACTTCATGGTGGAGTACATTTCGAATGATATAAAACCTCTTATATGACAGATATATTGCTAATATTAATTGTATGTATGGAGTCAAGAACTGTGTGTCCATGTTCTCTATGATCCTTGTTTTAAAGTTTATGCTGTAGGTCTTAAAAGGGAGTGTGTCATTTGAACCCAGTGAATTGATGTGCAGCGGACAGGCAAATGGCTTTTTCTCAGCATAAACCCACATCTTGGTGCTAAAAAAAAAAAAAAAAAATCTGTCTTTTACCAGATTGCAAAAGTTTACAGTTGAGGATAAAATGCTGTTTGCACTCAAGTTCCTCAGAAAGGCTGATCTCACGTTTGTTTTTCACAGTGAAGTTCAGTGCTGAATCACTGGCCTGCTCTTCTTCTCAGAGACGCTTGTTTGTTTTTTGCCCAAGGTAAAAGCATGAGAGAGCAAGCAAATGTTTAGTTGGAGAAATGTCATCTGTGTTCTCATTTCTGCTCTGCTTCTTGAAATGAAGGTCTGTTGAACTTCTGCCGTGCTCCTACACAACATGCACGACAGCCAGCATCATGATGAAATGCTCAGTCGGCAGTGGGTACAAGGTGTGCCCTTGTCAGTGGGCTGCTGAAAGACTAAACAGGCTTTTAGCCAAGTTTACAGGTATTATTTTTTCCCTCTTATTGAAGTGTATTTTAGTTTCTCTTAGCTCTTTCAGCAAAACAAATGTAGCTCAAAGCAAAAATACATAAACAGCCTCTCACCATTTTCTGATAATGCCATCTGTAGCATCTATAGTTCCCTAAAAGACAAACCATTTCCAAGAATCTATGCTTTTTATAACTGAGTCAAAGAGCTTGCACTGAGATTGATTTACCTCTCTTCACTGCTGCATGTCAAATTATAAAATCAGATTTACCCAAATGGCTCATTTCTCTAACATCCAGAAGCTCAGCTGACATGCGCCAGTGGCTTTTCAGAGGTGGATTAGACTCGGCTTTTGCCTTTGTGGGGACTCCAGCACAGTGAATTAAGAAGTATCACATTTCTCTCAGACCAGAGAAGAAGCTCGGGCTGATTTAGCTCTTAATTAAAAGCATATTTATATCCACTCTGTGTTATCAGCATCTGATATGAAAATGGTCCCGCTACACGCTGGTTGCTCAGAACACATTTAAGTCTTGTGTGAGCAAGAAAATCATGTGTATCAGCCATCAGTGTGATGGTTGATACACATGATTTCTGCTTTGTCTGTACAGTACCACCTACAGAATTTAGAGGTTCATGTGGCCTGTATGTTCTAAAACAGCTATTCCCAAACTTCAGAATACCAAGGCCCAATCTGAAATGTGAAAAATCTCTGTGGCCCATGCAAACCTTTAAACACCATTTTAATCAATATGCAAGACTAAAAGCTACATTTCAGTATTAATGTAAGGGGTCAACAAATATGGTGACACTTGTCAAGTTAAGGTGACAGTGGAATAACACTCATTTGGTTTGTTTTATTATTTCTAAATATTTTTTAAATCACATTATAAATATTTTACAGTAATTAAAAACATCTTTCAAAAGAAAACTGAGGATTCAAAACATTTTTTTTTAATGACCTCTCACGGCCCACCTGCAATACCTCGACAGCCCACCAGGGGGCCGTGGCCCACACATACAGTGGGAATCACTGTTCTAAAATAATAAATATTACAGGAAACGGTCCTACAGTCCTTATGGCTGGCTGTCATCCCTGTAGCACATTTGCACTTCGCACTGTCTTCACTTGACTGCTGAACTGTGAAAAAAGCTTTAACAGAGCACAGTGCTCTTTATTTTAAAGATAATATGGCTTCTGCTGTATCCTCAGGTTATTTTACGATCTTCCCCAATTGACCAAATGGGCTAAGAACCAACAGTGTCCAAAATGACCACTGCTGCTGGGACCCACAGTGACTCAGCTTGTGGCTCACTAGCTACTTTTGTACGCTTGCCTGAGCTGCAGGCAATGGCAAGCAGCGTAGTCCCATGAGCAGCAGGCCGTCTGACAGCTGGGCCCAGCGGAGCTCCTCGTTTCAGCTCTGTCAGCGCTTGTTTCTGTGTTGTTTTGGTAGCAACATTTGAAATGAAAATGCTTAGATTTGATCAGAATTAAGATCAAGTGTTATTTAATTAGCATAAACTGAGCCAGCCTAGCTAAAATAGCTCACTGTGATTGACATAAGGTGGCCATTCTTGACGGGCTTTCCTGCCCGGTTCCCAGTCCTGCTTATTCCACCCTTTTGTGATGTAGGGCTGGACAATAGAAGGAAAAAGAGGGTTGAAAAGGACTTTTTACTCTTCAGAGATTTGTTCAGTTTTTCTGATGCAGTCTATGGTGGGAACATACTTATGCACTCAAAATAGTAAATACATACATGCACAATTTGACACATACCAAAAGACTATAAAAGTAATTTAGATAAGCATATATTTATAGATCACTCCTCCTTGAAGAAAACAGTGTAGTCAATCCATTTTCAGGCTGTGATAGTTTTATTCTTTTAGGAAAGGAGGCAGATTTTTAGGGGTTTAATAACTGCAAGATAGGGACTTTGAGAAGTAAGAAATTCGACAAGTACGGATGTCTGTGGAGCAGTGCTGCTTTAGAGTGTTCCAAATTAATGCCATCCATGAGCTTTCCATTGTGTTGAAGCTGCATTTGTTAAGGCATGTTGTGTAATAATGGTCTGTCATAATAAATGCTAATTATATCAAGATGTATCCATACTGTGGTTCTGTCTGAATAAAGCTCAGAACACATAAACGAGATTTGTCTCAGCCACTTCACTTATTATTTATTACTAAGTGTTGTATCGTAGCGCTCAACACCACTTAGGTCATAAATGGTGGTTCTGAAACAGTATCATCTCTCCAAAAATTTCTCTTTGGCAATAACTTAACATATCAATGTAACACTGTTTACATGGATGCACAGACTTGTCTGTTGCAGCCTCTAATGGCTTGTTGTTGTCTGAGTAAACATACAGTAGAAATGTGTAGGTTAGGTTACCCATGATTCCCACACTCTCGCTGTTTAGTCTCTCTGCCAATGCACCACTGCAGTTCCTTTTTGTATCTATTTTTGATTCTCCATCAAGTCAGTCTCCCGTGTATTTTTTGCCTGCCCCCATTTCACTCCAACATTAATTATATCTTCGTTTGTTTGCTCTTTCATTATCAATGCTGCTTCTTTAAATGGTATATAGTGTATTCCACAACTTTCACAGAGCATTATGCTGGTTGAGGGGTGATTGGTTTTCTTAGGTGAAAAATATTATTCATTTGAAACAGGCAATTTCAGGCAGAATCAAGTTCAAGTATGAATGTGAGGACTCAGTCAGGACTCAGAGGCTTGTGTCTTCAAGCCTGTATGAATTGTCAGTTTGAGCATATTGTGCTTGTCTAAATTTTTGTCACATATATGAAGACCAGATTACATTTTTATGCAAATAAATTAAGGAAATCTTAAGGGTTCTCATTCTTTTTCTTGTCATTGTATTCATACAGTGTAAATGCTGTCAGAAGTTTTATGCACTGAGATAAAAGTGTAAATCCCTGATAAAAATGGTACCCCTCACAAATACCGTATATTTTTGGAACTGCTTTCCTGAAGTCTCACTTCCCCGGAATCTGTTTCCTATGCTGGCTTCCATCCATCTTCTCCTTGCTTTCTAGTTTACACAATAATAGTTTCTGCAGCCCTTTTTTTTTTTGTCTGAGCCAAGAGTAGAAGATGAAGGGGCCTGACCTCCCTTCCCACTCACCTTCATCATTTCATCTCCACTCCTCTTCCTCCTCTGACATTGCTTTCCTTTCTGGAGGTGACAGATAAGAATCTGAGGCATTTTAGTTATTTTCTGGCTCAGCGACACCCCCCAACTGATGGTGTGTTGGGCTCAGAGGGGAGAGCAGATTTTGAACACAGCAATGGAGGATTTGAGTTTGCCTGGCAATGGGTAATAAAAAGTGAGATAGGACTGTTAGGTGTAGTATGCATTTCCTTATTGCTGTTAGCACTTCTATGCTCACCTGCATCTCCTGCTGCCTTCATGGATGGATCACTTTCAGTCTGAAGCTAATAAGTGAGCCTGTCCTCCTCATAAAAAATGGATAGAACTGATTTGCTTAAGAACAGCCTCATATTGAATGTTGCAGATAATGTCATGGTTGACCCGTCAGTATCACTGCTTCAATGTTCAAGTCATCTTGTGGGTGTTTACATTTGATTTAATTACGCATGGTGTTGTCTGTTGTCTATTGTCTGGGTCCACCTAACGTCACATGTGAAAGGGGGAATGTGAGTCATGAGGGTGGCGGTGGCTGAGCCGTTGGTGTGACGACATTGCCTGCGACAACAGACTGTTTTAGACAGCATGCAGTTAAAGCACAGTTAGATGTCAAAGGAATGACGCTGTTCATTTCAAATCAGCTAATAGTTGATTCCTATCAAGATACCCGCTGCAAATAGAAGTTCAAACATGCTGAAGGAACAAATTAAACTCGTTCACGAAGGTTTTTACCATTCTACTGAGAAGAAGAGATTAATGCTTTTTGCTGTTTGGAATAACTGAATATAAAGATTTACACTCCCACAAGCTTCCAGAAATGGATCATGACACATCGGTGCTTCGCATTGTTTGGGTATAAGCCAGGCTAGACTTGTTTTCCATTTGATTTGGCACTGGCAACATCGCCCAGTGCTGGGGCTGCTTTTTCATCCTCAAACATAACCATTACACAACAGCATTAGTGTGTTTCCTGACCCACTATATAGTAATCTATTTGTCTATCATCTATTTGTCTCTAAAATAACACCCTCGTAGCGCTCATAAGTAGCATTTTATAATTTTTTTTTTCTTCTGAAATCCTCAGTCCATGTCCATAAGCCCATGTTTAATATATTTTTTTCATGGTATGCATTTAATATGATTTAATGGGGAACTACACTGGTTTTAGAAAAATGGGCAACTAGCACATCAGTTTTATGTAACATGTTGAAAGCAGTTGTATATGTGCAGCCTGTTCTGTTAGATACACTGGCAAAAGAACCTATATGAACCCATTAGAATTAACTGGTTTTCATAGTAGCCACAATAATAGACAGACCATGGACCTCATTCATGAAATCTTTGTAGATCTGTGAGTGGATTTGCATATAAGTAATTTCCTTACAAAAAAAAAACAACCTTATTTTTTGACCATTCCTCTACAACTGCTTCAGTTCAGACATATTTGTAGGATATCTGGTGTGAGCAGCTCTGTTGAAGTCATTTCACAACATCTCTGTGAGCTTCAGGCCTGGGATCTGACTGGGCCTCTCCACAGGGTGGATTTTCATCTCTGTGGTAAGTTTACTTTGATGCTTAGGGTCATTGCTCTGCTTCCTCACCCATCCTCTAATGAGCTTTAGCTGGTGGATGGCAGCCCACCATGAAATTATTGTTCTGATGTTATATTTCGGTAAACCTGGGTATTTGATGATGGCAAGTGGTCCAGACCCTGAGGAACTAAAGACGGTCCAAGGTATGATGCTCCCTATATCATTTGTCATTTTTGGCATGATGGTTTGGTACTGTGCCTTTTATGAGCCATACAAAGTGCTCAGTATTCTACCCAAAAGTTTCAGCTTATTTTTTCTTCATCTGTCCACAATCCTTATTTTCAGTGGCTTTATGGATTCCCAAGGTACTCTTTGACACTTTTTATTTCTTTGTTTGTTTGTTTTTTGGAGAGCAGTGGCTCTCTCCCCGATGTTCTTGCACATTGTACACTCATGTACAGAGATATTTGTAATTTCTAGTGATGCCTTCAGGGATATAGTTGTTAGTCATGGGTTCAACTTTATCTCATTGTGGCTTCTGCGTTGTGTGTTAGGAGTCATCTCGGCTGGGTTCCCAGTTCTAGGAAGAGTAGCCACAGAACTAAACTGTGATGTTTCATATGAAGTGCAAACCTCAAATGTTTGAGTGTATTTTATCAATCAAAGTAGACCCAAGCTCCAAACTAGCAGTCTGGCAGTGTTCAGTGGTACTGCATGTACTTTAAAGAATATTTGCAATGGCTTGGACAGTTGATGACATTTCCATCTTTTTATATAGTTAGACCACTGTCAAGCCTTCCCTGCTGGTGACATCACAGTTTGAGGACGTGCTACTGTAGTAACCCAGAAAGTGGAGGAGAAGCTTATTGCAGTAGAAAGAAGTGTCTATTCCTGCTATTAAATGTTTAAAAAAAATGTTTTCTTAACCTTAACAAGATGTTTAGTTCTTAATTTCCAGCCACTTTTGTCTGATTTAATGTGACCCATCAGGAATCGTAAAAAGAAAGAAATAAGTCAAAGTGTTGCAGTAGAAGATATTTGTGCTCCAGTTCTGGGTTCAAATTTGATCTTTTTGCCTAGACATCATGTGACATAATCCTCCTCCATCCCTCTGTTCCCCTTGTGCATCAAGATCAAACTTGAGAGTAGCATTTAATACAATTATAGACAAACTCTCCACCTGGGGAGAATAAATAGAATAAAGGTAAAGCACCATATAGTAATGCGACTAAAAGGTTGCATATAAAATGTGACTTACTTCCACCAAAAAGGCTATGTAGCCAGTTTTGTCATCTGTACCAGTTTTATTAAGTTTGGGCATGCTTGTGTCATCTCATTGAAGGCTTATTGTTACAGAAAGGAATTGAGGTCAAGTTTAGAGCCCAATAAGGAGTGGCAAAAGTTATGTTATACAACTATATATTATCACTGAAGCTGTATTTCTAAACTATTACACTTCTCATTAGTCAGGAAATGGAGTGTCACTATTATCATTGATGATGACACACATCAGATTGCGGTGCAGAGAGATAAAAAGAGATCCTCCTTGAGGGAAAAGGGCAGCATTTTTCCTCATAGATTGACCCAGTTTTAAAATGCCAAACATCTTTACTAGAACTGAGAGGGTTCAGGCTCCTGCAGGTGAAGCTGCTGCATTGTAGTGACAGAAAATCAGCACAGCTTATTGCGTCGACATCTGTGGTGTTGTGGAGGTGAAAGCAGATCATGCTTTCCATTGAACTGTTCGCTGACAATGTGGAGCAAATGTTGCATTAAGACTGGGGGATGTTTGAAAAACCTATTCAAATTGTGTCAAACAAGTTGAAACTTGTTTTATCAAGTATACATCACAGGATATCTCTAATAGTTTAGTTAGTTTAAGTTTATTTCAGTCAACCTTTCAAGGCAAACAAGAGACAAAAAAAATTACAGTTTGACTGAAAAAGGCTCAGGCAGAAGCAAAGCTTATTAATGCCCGCCTACTATACAACTTAAGCTACACAATATATAGTGTCAAGTGGGAAGAAAAAAAGAAAAAGAAAAAAACAAACAAACAAACAAAAAACAAACAAAAAAACAAACATATAATATATACATATACTGTACATACACTTGCATACATACATGTACACACATAGATGCATATACATACACATACATATCTCTTTTCCTCTTTTTTCAATTACAGCCATAACTTCCAAATATAAATGCACATAATGATTTTTTGAACATAACAAAGGAAGTACATTGCTTAAGTTTAAGATCAACACTATTCCACAGCTGGACCCCTATAAAAGAAATACATCTTCTTTTAACTTCTTTTATCGCTTTTGGTAACAAAAATCTGCATCCATCTCTTAACTCATATTTACTCTCAGACGCTATGAAAAACTTCTGCACACTGTCTGGTAGTGTTTTATTTTTTTGCTTTAAACATGATTTGCATTGTTCTATAATAAACCAAGTCTCTAAACTTCAGAATATGAGAATTTAAAAATAATGGATTAGTATGATCATAATATCCCGCTTTATTTATGATGCGTATAGCTCGTTTTTGTAGTAAAACAATTTTATCAGTTATGGTTTTAAACGTAGATCCCCATAGTTCCACACAGTAAATTAAATAAGGAAGTATCAGTGAACAGTAAATTAAATATAAACTTTTATGGTTCAGCATGTCTTTGGTTTTGTACATGATTGCTATTGATTTCGAGATTTTCCCTTTTACATATTCAACATGTTTTTTCCAGTTAAGTTTATGATCGATCACAACCCCGAGGAATTTGGTCTCCCAGACCCTTTCAATTTCAGTGTTAAAGATTTTTAATTTAATATTACTTCCAGCTTGGTTTCCAAATACCATAAATTTGGTTTTCTTTATATTAAGAGATAATTTATTAACATCAAACCAAGTTTTGAGCACTCCAAGTTCTTGTTCAACAATGTGCAAAAGTTCTTCTAAATTTCTCCCGGAGGAGTACAAATTTGTGTCATCAGCAAATATAATACATTTTAACTTATCAGAAACATAACAAATATCATTAATAAAGAGAATAAATAATTTGGGGCCAATGATGGAGCCCTGAGGCAATCCACAGGTGACCGGTTTTAAATTCGGACATTGCTTGGTTTATTTGAACATATTGCTGTCTATTTTCTAAATAACTTTTCAGCCAGGCATGAACTGTCCCTCTAAATCCATAGTGTTTCTTTTTTCCAGCAAATAGTTATGATCAATGGTGTCGAAAGCTTTACTTAAATCTATGAAAATACCTACTGTATGAAGATCGTTATCGATTGCATCAGCTATTTCTTCAGCCATTTTCATCACTGCATATGTAGTTGTTCTGTTCTTTCTGAATCCATATTGTTGCTCATTTAAAATATTATATTTTTTCAATAAAGTTATCTAGTTGTTTTATAAAGAGCTTTTCTAAAATCTTTGAAAATTGTGGCAATAAAGCTACTGGCCTGTAATTGTCCATACTGTGTGTCTGTCACCATTTTTAAAGATGGGAACTACTTTGGCTAATTTCATGTCTTGTGGGAAGATGCCTGTTTGGAAGGAAAGGTTATATATGTAGGTTAGAGGTTTAACAATAAAATGAATGACCTCTTTAAGTATAGACATATCTATAAGGTTTACATCAGTGGATGTTGTTATTTTATTTTTGAACTTATTTACAACTTCAATAATATCCCTTTCTTCAATCCCACAGAGAAACATAGAATTTAGATTCTGTTTAATTAAACCATTAAAGAGTTCTTTGTCTTGATTGTCCACAATAATTTTGTTTGCCAAGGTTGGTCCGACATTAACAAAATAATCGTTAAAATTATTCGTTATTGTCTTTAAGTGCTCAACTTTTGAGCCACTGATATCCCAAAAATAATTTGGAAATTCAGTTTGTGTGGATTTATTTCTAATGATATGATTTATTACTTTCCAAGTTTTTTGGCATATTGTTTTTACTGGCTTCTAACTTTTCAGAGTAGAATTTTTTCTTTTGTTGTCTTATGAGTGTCGTCAGTTTATTTTTATATAACTTATATTTATGTTCACTTTCATTGGTTCTTAATTGTAAAAATTGTTTGTAAAGTATTTTTTTCTTTTGGCAAGACTTTTGGAGGCCTTTTGTCATCCAGGATAGTTCTTTATTTGAATCTTTACCTTTTACTGAATACTTTTTTATAGGACAGTGCTTATCATATGCATTTAAAAAAATCATAAGAAAAGCCTCATATGCTTGGTTTGGATCCTCCACATAGACAGTCTCCCAATTACAACTTTTGAGTTCTTCCTTTAAAGATTCCAGTCTTCCTGGGGTTCTTAACCGTCCTAACCTAAATAAAGATTCACTATTCTGGGGTTGTATTTGAAGATTTTGTACTATGCATGATCATAAAAATAGGAAGGTGGTCAGTTATATCATTTATGAGCAACCCACATGTTGTTTTGGACCAATAGCAGACGAAAAAATATTATCGATAAGTGTGGCTGTGTCCTTAGTAATCCTACTGGGTTTGTCTATAAGAGGCCAAAGGCCAAAGCTAAACATTGTGTTACAGAAATCAGTTGTTAACTTATGCTCTTTCCATTTCAACAGATCAATATTCAAGTCACCACAAACAAAAAACATTTTCTTGTTTCCTACTTTTCTGATAAGGTCAACTACTGTAGTTGTGAATTGTTCAATACAAGATCCAGGTGTCCGGTAAATACAACTTAAAGTTATACTTTTGAATTTTACTGAAGCAATTTCAATTGTGAGGCTTTCCATTAAATCATCTACCACTGTGCAGTCAATTTGTTTACACTGAAAGTCTTTTTGCACAAAAAAGCCAACACCACCACCTCGCTTATTCTTCCGATTTGCACTGTAGAAATCATACCCTTCCAATTGAAAAGAGTTTTCATACCTATGGTCAGAAATCCAGGTCTCACTTATGGCAATTATGTGAAAAGTATGTTTTAACAATAGCACATAATCTTTTATTTTTTCAAAATTAGTATAAAGGCTCCTACTATTAAAATGTAGCATTGAGAAGCCCTCTAAGTTAAGGCAATCCAATTGAGTTTCAGTATAATATTTAGCATTTAATATGTAATCTTTGTAGACATTTAACTCAGGATCCACATTATTTTCAAAACTAAATTGTTTGTGATTAATCTCATTTAAAAAACTTAACTTAAATTTTCCATTTGAGCAAATTTCAGGATCAGTATCAGGATTTACTGCCCTGTCTAAAATGAAAGTGTCCTCCATATTAAAGAGAAAAACAACAACAAACAAACCAGAGACAAGCCTACAGTAAAGTCCATTTTACAACTGTCCAATGCATAATAATCACCTGAATTGGTCCAGGTCTGTCATGTTACGTATCATGACAGTCTTTGCTTGCTCTGGTGTCCCATTTGACTTCACAAAATATTAATCCTCTGTAAAATATATATACATAAACAACATCTGAACATACACCTCTACTTCACTGCAGCAATGTGAGAAAGCAAAATGCTAATTGTTGGTTGATTTTGAGCATTTGATTTATTCTGTTTGTTTTCCCAGATTGCAGTCACAGGCCCTCAGCTCATGATCGTATCAACACACATAAGGCAAACCAACAAAGTAAAGAGAAAACTTCTCGTCTAGTCTGGCTCATTACATTTTCTGGATAAGCCCTTCAACTGCAAACTGAAAATATAGTCAGATGGGCAAATACGGACTACTACTACTGCAAGATTATACAGACTAAATCGGATGTTTAAAATCAAGCTCTCTCCAGTAGCTTATTCAATGAAAATCATTAAAAAAATTAAAAAGAAGAAATTAACATTCTCAGCTATTATGAGTTGTATGTTTAATGACTTAAATATGTTATGCTTTACTTTGGTTACTGTTGTTGTGACTTTTGTCTTTATTTCTCATATCTGTAACTGTAGATTTAGACTCGTTTGCTTCAACTGTCACTGAGAGCCGAGTCAGTGTACATCTTCTATCTGGAGAAGTGAGGGTGATCAAGCTGCTGTATGTTTTAGGCAGTAACACTGCAGACAATGGCTTTGTGTGGGTCAGGATAAAAAATACTCATTGGCTTATATTTAATGGTGTTCGATGCAAAGAAAACACTTGCTCTGTAATATTGGCATTGGATTTTCCAGGCTTTTGCAAAGAGACGTCAAACCATGAGTTTATAAGTCACTTTTATTTGTAAAATATTCACATTTAAAAGTAATAGGCATTGTCGTGGCATTGGCTTCACAGAGGCTCACGGCACTAACAAACACACTTTTTTTTTTTTTTTGTCCCTCAATGCACATGCATCATGCTAGATTCAAAGCCCTTACAATAATCACAGTTCTTTGCACTTGGACTTAACAGTTAAATGTGAAGTTTGTGTGTCAGTCCAAATCAACCTTATTGAGGGCTGCTTTTTCCTTCTGGCTCCAAAGGGGCTAATAAACTAAACAAAAAGCTATTATACCAGCTACGCACAGTGTACAGCAGTGCACACACACACACAGACTGTAGTAAAAGCTGAATGGTACAACAGTGCACATCACAGCTGGTTGTGAAGGCTTTTGCAGCCATTTATTAAGCAAAAACAAATCCACTGGTACAGATGCTCAATATTCTCAATGGAAAGATTCACCGTTGGCTTTTCTTTCAGATTACTGACATTTTCCTGTTCCTGTGATCTAGATCACTCTGGTTTCTAGAAACACTAAGCAGTGCATATGTTGATCTCAAAATGCTGCTCTGCTGAAAACAGTCATCCATAACTTTGTACTTCACCGCTGTGCACTAAAGGTATAAACACTGTCCCGTGAGACAGTCTGCCCCATCAGTTCTCCTTCCACCAAAGTACACAACACAACACTGAACAAGACTTTCAAACCAATACCTTACATTGGTAGGGTGGATCATCAAAAGGTACACTTTTCCCTCTCTATCTCCCTCTCACCTCCTCTCTCTGTTTTCTTTCTGTTCTTCCCTTCATCCTATTTAACAAAGTGCAGGGCCTCAGCTGCCACTACAGAGCCTTTGCTGCTATCAAGGCTGGTGACCAACTTGTAGCCTGATTTCAGCGCTAGCATCACTGTTTCTAGTTTCAGACAGTCAAGAGTGCACAGGAACGTGCTGTCCTCCTTCAGAACGAGCCGTGAGCCGGGCTCCGACTTGATGAAGTGGCGGAACTGGATCACGTTTGACGACACCACAAATTCTTCCGGAAAGCCGTCCAAGCGGCTCTTGGAGATCTGCACCAGCCGCCCTTTGACCTTTTCAATGAAACGTGGCATCGCTGCAGTACACCTTGAGACCCTGCGACCGCTCATGGCTGTCTGTCACCTCCAAAAACGCAGGCTCTCTCTGAGCTGCCCTCTGACTTTCCCACTCAACCACGGCCTCCACCAGTTCGCTCAGGCGATAAAAATCAGCCTCCTTTCGCAGGAGCCCCGCCTCCCGGAAGTCGTCAGGAAGCTGCAGCTCTCCAGTTCGGAGGTAGTTGAGCACGTGGCGAAAAACCGGACCATCTCTGTCGATGAAGGGGTTGCCCATGGAGTCGGTGTGCTGAACGGGCTTCTTGCCACTGGCCAGCTCTTCCAGAAAAGACCCCACGTGCTTGGAAAGGGTGGTCCGGTGGGCAGTGTACAGGAAGCCCCCTACATTGAGGGTGATGGTGCCGGAGGAGGGCTTCTTGAAGCTCTTGCTGGGCTGCAGCAGGTCTGGGTTGATGTGCCTCAGTTCACTCTCCATTCTTCTGAGGTTCCATTCCATTCTCCAGTCACCCCCTCCAGCCTCGACCCAGCCTCCTCCTCAGAGCTGGCGTCTGGAGTTGGTTTTCGCCTTCTCGTTTGGATGGGAGTCTTGCGCCGCGGCTGAGAAAAGGAGAAGGTGCTGTCAACTGTCGTATAGCGAGAGCAAATGTGTTTGAAAGAGTGTTGGATGGGTGAGTGCTGTCTGGCAGAGAAGCTACAGTGAAGTGGGAGCTGAAAACAGACTGGCTTTCTGTGCCGCTCCGTGTCTCTTCTCCCTCTATGTCTATCCCTCTCTCTCTTTAAGAGTGGGTGTGCAGACAGCGTCACATACAGGGAGGAGAAAGAGGGAATATGTGAGCAAACAGCAGAAGAGTGTGGCAGCTCTTTCTTTTTCTCACTGTAATAATCTTGCAAACCAAAAAAAAAAAGAGACAGCAAAGTTCACATGTACACAGAAACCATCCAGTACTTGGAAGGTGTAAGTATGTCTGTCTGTGTGGGGATGTTTTTTTTTTCTTTTCTTATAACCATTTCTTCAGTAATTTTTTATGGTCTTAAATTTTAAGACTTGCGTGCATCTGATTATGGCTCTTTTTGTAGTCAAATCCGTCTGTTTACTGTCACTTCACATGAGCTGGACTCTACCTGACATGGATGGCAGTTTATTAGTTTCCTCTAGTTACAACTGCAAGAAATAGGCTTTTAGCCCCGTCATGTAAATGAAAGAAACAAGAATTCATTTATGTAAACATCCTGTTTAGTTTCCTGAAAAAAAAAACATCTCGAGTCTGTCTTGGCGAGTGTTGCCTGTTGATTGTGTGTGTGCCTGTGCTAGCTTTGAGGTCCCTCTGAGTTAAATGGACCGATTAGAGTCGATGCGTGTCTAGTCATGAAGCACAGGTTTTCAATCGGCCAATGCTTTGGCCCGTCGCCCCCTGTTAGAGGAACTTGTCATGTTGTCTGTCCCACTGCACAAAAATCACACTTCATATCAAACGCAAGGTAAAACACAGTGGGTCCGGGAATTTTATTAAGGTGATGTTTCTGCTGTTTGACTGACTGAAATATGTGAATAAAAACAAATATGAGTCTTAGCACACTGGACATCCCACTGACTGTAGTTGACCCTACAAGAAGAAGAAATGATCGTTATTGGAAGTCAGTCAATAAATGGCCAATTACTGAGGAGTGGGCTGAATCAGCGTGGGGCAATTCACGGGTGCTCATTGTCCAAAAGTAGCAGCTGCTGCCTTCCAGTCCATAGTGTACTAACTACATGGTCTGGCTTCTCCAGCTGCCACCTGGTGAGTTATTGGTATTTTTTTGAACCAGTAATCCATTTTAAAAAGCCCCTTAATTTTCAATCAATATATTCTATCTTTTATCATCTCTGATAAGAGTGCCATATTTGCCATATTATTTAGAAAAATCATGGGAACAAAAGTAGAAAGACTGTATGCTCCGGTGTTAAACTACCTGCATTTTACTCTCACAAATACAGGCACACACACACACACACACACACACCGATAATGGCGAAGGAGTCGCACAGATGGCCAAACGTTTAATCTATGTTTATGCTGGATTCTGACCCCAAAAGCTATTTTGCCAGAGAAATGTTCCATTGTGGACAATTTCTAACCTACTTTAGATGTGTTTTTACAACAGGGAGGCAGTGCCTGTCAATTTGCATAATTTATCAGCGTTTGCACAGCAGTCCGGCAGTGACAGAAGACCTGGGTCGTTGCAGTATTTGTCACTGCAGGGAACAGAGGGAGCTTTCTTTATACGGATGTTTATATCCAAGGCTCCTGTACTTTGCCAGGAGCCAGGCTGTTCACACAACACTATCAGGCTCCCAGAGGAATAGGTCTGATAAAATTCTTTGGTTGGGTCGGAGGGCGGGGGGGAAATATATGCTCTTCTCAGTTTCCCACAGTCCAAGGCAGTAACCTCAGCTCTGATGTTTAGTCTGACCAAAACCAACATGTATTGTTGATATTTAGGTTCCTGTTCTCAGAGAATTTGTCATTTTTCTTTTGCCTAATAAGATTGTGCTAATTAACTGAAGCTATTTTCTCTCTCTCTATTCTAATTAATTGAATATAATTCTTCTAAAGATATTAAAGTGGAATCATTTCATTGAGGAAGCCAGACTATTATCTCTTAAGTAACAAAAATTCCAAAAAGCTTCTAAATTATGAAACACAAAATGTTGTTTGCGATTTGTTAATACCACAATTTGAGATGAATGGCTACATAAAATAGTTTTAAAGACATATTTATATTTCTTTCTCTTGCTTGGATGTGCTACACATGGTGTCAGGTGCATGCTCCCTCTGCAAAGTTAGGAATAGTATTTCACATGCACAGAGCCTTTGGCAAAGAAATGAAAAATGATTTTCATGGAATTTTTTTTTTTTTTTTAATTTCCCTCACTTAAGCAAAATGGATTGACTGGACATGTGTTTTAGTACATATAAACACACATGAGCAGCATCGTCAAAACCTTCCTCTGGAGGATAACACAGGGAATGAACTCGCATGCTGAACAGAAACAAATAAAAAAGGCTTTGTTGATGGCTTAATAATCATTTTAAATCCGACACAGAGCAACAGGTGTGTAACTGTGATGCAACAGGTCAGCAGCCACTTACCCCTCAGAGCTGTTGTGATAAACGGAGGTGGACTGAGTAGGCCGCGACTGAAGGCTCACTTGAAATAAAGCATCCATTTCCAACATGTGACTGCTTTGTAAATGAATGTGGGTGAGTGAAATGCTGATTTTCTTTGCTTCTCTGCATGTGTGTTTATCTGGATCCTAGATCCTAGTCTCTGCAGTTTCCTTTTTTCTTCTATGATTTGTATCATCCTTAACGACACTCAAATTGGAATTGCAAACGAGGACGAGACGCAGCTTAGGATTGTGGGAGGTTTGACCTGCTTTCTGCCTGCTGTTCATCAAAACCGTCACTTTGAGGGACAATGATTGTCTTCAAAGTATTTGAGAATCTGTTGAATCTCTTTAACAAACTGACAGCTTTGGACATTTGTATTAAATTTCCTAAAATGCTGCGGGCAAGGACTCTCCTACCTTGTTTAAAGGTAGTGAATTATTCATCGTGCTACTCTAAGAGCTTGCCGTTTAACATGGAGTCACTGACTGCTGTGAAGCTGGCATGGCAACCACTTAAAATAGGGTCTTGAATGAGCTCAGAGCTGTCAGTCTCTTGCTTCATTCGTTATGGGAATCTATGGCCTGTATAGAGTCTGCATATGCGCAGGGGTGAAATTAGTCTAAATAGATGTACCTGACCAGAAATAAACATTTCAGAACTTGTTAACGTCACATTTCCGATGACATAAAGCAATTACTGCCGAGCTATATTAACAGAGCAGATATTCTAAATAATATGCTACAGCAGTGATTCCCAAAGTGTGGGCCGCGCCCACCTGGTGGGCCGTCGCGGTACTGCAGGTGGGCCGTGAGAGGTCATTAAAATTAAACAAATATGTTTTAAATCCTCGATCTTTTTTAAGTATGTTTTTAATTTCTGTAAAATATTAACGACATGATTTAAAAACATTAAGAAGTAACAAAACAAACCAGTTAAGTGTTATTCTACCGTCATCTTAACTTAATATGACAAGTGTCCCCTTTTTTGATGACCCCTTACATCAATGTCAGAACATAGCCTCTAGTCCTGTAAGCTGATCACAGTTGTGATTAAAGGTTTCGGTGGGCCACAGAGATTTTTCACATTTCAAATTGGGCCTTTGGTATTGTGAAGTTTGGGAATGGCAGTGCTACAGTACATGTTGAATATCAACATGTGACACCAGTAGCACCAGCTGGAGTGAATCATGGCCGTTCTAGTCAATGAGTGTGGTCCCACCAGAAGCAACAGAAGCAACATGCATGTTTATTTTGAAACTCTGTCGTGGTCAAATCTGCATCAGGATTTTCACACAGCAGATTGAGCTGATAGGAAGCCAGAAACAAGAAAGGCAGAGAGAATCCGGTTGATTTTCAAAGGAAAACGCTGTGATTTTGATATGGACAACATTCCATAACAACATTCAGAGGCTTGTAGAAGTTCAACTCATTCAACTATGAGGAGAGGCTTATTTTAACAAGTTGATGGGATCTAGACCACAGCACTTCTGTTCCTGCTGGGACCCAAGCTTTAGCATGATCATTGTGAGCATCCCAGCTAACATGCCCATACCAGTTCATTTGGGTTTTATGGGGTTTACTCTGGGTTAATGTGGGCAGGGTAAGCCCACAGTGACCCTTCACAACACCTGTGTGGGCCACATGTGGATTAGTTCAAGTAGAACCCACAGCAGTTTTGTTCTTTTGGCCCCATTTGTGATTTTTCTGTGGGCAGCGACAGTGGGTCCTATCCATAATTAACTCATAAGGGGCCTCATGTGGACAAAGACATACAGGGCCCACAACAACTGTAGTAGCAACTGCTGAATGTAGTTTGTACCCCCTACATAGGTTTTGTTTTATTTGTAAAGTGTCCTTGATTGTTGTGAAAGGCGCTGACAAATAAAATGTATTATTATCATTATTATAATTATTTTCTGGTTTAAACCATGCAGGGTCTACAGCAGTTTAGTCATTTTAGGTCCCATCAGGGATTTTCCATCAACATTCCACACAAAGCGTCCCTCACTCTTTCTTTGGTCTACCCATTTTCAACCTACACCCCACAACCCACAGCATCTGTTGCTAGTGTACTGTACCAGACACTCCAGGACACCCCCAATCATATCTGTCCATGCCCTGATGAGTCAGAATTGTTTTGGTGGAATGAACCAGCCCTACCAATAATCAGGTGGGTGGTCTTATTTTCAGTGTGATTGAGTCAAGATGGCATAAAGATAAAAGCACAATATGAATTTTATCATCAGGGGGGAAAAAAATTCTCCATGAGAGCTGATGAATGAAAAGATTAACACTGGCAGCAGGATAACAGTAAAGGCATCAGGTGGTTTCTGAGACATTTTCTGTATTTAATATTATCCTATATAGAAGCACTTCAAATGGCTCACAGCTCAATCTCTCCTTTTCCACAAATTTCTAAGAACCAGTAATGTGTCATTATATAGCAAATCCATGTCTTAAAGGTGAAATGGAATATAGATATAAATCAGTCAACACTGCCAGTGATTAAATTGCCCACCAGCCCTTTCACTATTAGTAGGACATGAAAGCGGGTTTGTTGAATATGTATGTTGCTGATCCACTTTAAAGTCAAAACGAGTGGGTGGAATACAGTCACAAAGGTTGGAAAATCACTTAAAAGTTAACGAATGGAATCATTACATTTCCTTAATGAGGCAGCCTCTGGGCTTGAGAGATATGAGCTCTAATGGAAGATTATATTTGGATCCAATCAGTGACTTTGCCTCCCCACCACCCACAGACATTGCTTCCTTGTTGTTGTCATTACGTGTAGACAAGCCACTGTCTCAACTGTGTGCTGGTGGATCTGTGTCTAATGAAGATGAAAAAATTAAAATGGCACAAATGGTCCAGTTTACCTTTTTATTTTTTATTTTATACTGAATAAAATGTCAAGGATTTTTTTGTTTATATTTAGAGACATATGCGTAATCCATTGTGCTTTTTCTGTATTATTTTGCCATAAAATGTGATCTAATTATCATCAATGTCACAATAAAAGGATAAACAAAGATTATGACATTCAAATAGTTATAGCTTCTCATGTGTTTATGGAAAACACAGAAAAAAGTAAGTAGTCTTTGGAACTGCTTGAGAATAACTGCTTGAGTCTTCTTTGGCAGCAATGACTTCAGTCAGGCACGTTCAGTAGTAGTAGTATTAGTAGTAAGAATTTTTGACCATCCCTCCTTTCACAACAACTTCTGCTCACATTTGTATGACGTCTGGTGTGATCTGCTGTCCTGAGGTCATAGGATCTCTATGGGGTTAAGGTCAAGATTGTGACTGCGCCACTCCAAAAGGTCAAGTTTTCTTTTCATGAAGCCATTTTTGGTAGATTTTCTTCATTACAGAAGTCCTACAAAGTAAAATCTGGCAGGCAGCCATCGAGTCACTATCCTGCAGAGCATTTTTGTAAACTTGAGAATATATTTTCCCTTTAAGTGGCGAGTGGTCCCAGGCCTGAGGCAGTGAAGCAGGCTCAAATCATGAGGTTCCCCTTCCCATACTTCACTGTTAGAACGAATGTTTGATGTCGGTAAAGCTGTCTCATTTTTGTGCCAAGCATAGTGTTGAGTATTCTTTCCCCAAAAATTCAACTTTTGTTTCATCAGTCCACAAAACATTTTCCCAGTAGCTTTGGAGATTGCCAGGGTGTTCCTTGGCAAACATTAGGCGCACAGCAATGTCTTCTTTTTTATATTTTAATGTAGCACAGAGGTTTCCTCCGTGGTGTTCTGCCATGGACAACATTCCTGTTCAATTACTTACATGTAATAGACTCATGAGCAGAGATATTTGCCCGTTCCAGTGTAGCTTTGAATCCTTTAGCTATTAATCATGGGTTCTTCTTTAGCTCATTAAGGTTTCTGTGTTGTGTCTTTGGAGTCACTCTGGCTGGTTGCCAGCTCCCACCAAGTGTAGCTACATTATTTAATTGCATAAACACTTCGAGACTCCTTGGTATCCCTTACTAGGCTTATGGAGATCAATTTAGGAATGAGTCATCTTATCATACGTCTTCTTATGAACGGCAAACTTCAAATGTTTTTTTTTTTTTTAATCCATCAAAGTAGTTCTAAGCTACACTGCAAAACTCTGTTCATTAATTGTCTCCAAGTGTGCACACTATGGTCTCCCATTAGCTGTCACTGAAGAATTTGTGTGTTCAAGAAAGACGAGAAATTATAACTGTCAATCAGCCTCAGCACAATGGCTATTATAGTGACTTAGATGCAGATCAAATCACATTTTATGGCAAATGAATGCAGAAAACCTGCACATTCTATGGGATTTGCACAGTTTTTTTTTTTTGCAAAAATATTGTTTAAATTTCAGCAATTATCAAAACCAGACCTGGACCGAAATGGACCTGAACACACTGCGTTTTCATGCCCGGAGTTAAGAGTCATGGACACATGCAGGGATTGTTTATAAATGAGTTCTTCAGTGAACATCACAGTGGTGAATCATTTGTATTCCACTGTCACATTTCTCCAACAAGGCCACAGCAGCAGCCATTATGTGCACAGCAGTGGCTTTTTATTGCACCACTATAATCAACTCATCACATGCAAAGCTCATCAACTGTGACATCAGGGTACTTCTATTATCTGCCTTGTTCAGTCTTAAAAAAGGACTTTACAATAAATGGTTAGCTGGAAAGGCATTTATCCCAGCTTTCATTGTTTTCTCAAACCAATTCATCAGAACTGCAATATGAAGCTGTAATTGCATCTGTTTTTTTGTCTATTCATTCGTGTGTTGATTGATTGAATACAACTGAAGTGACAGAGACATTTGGATTTTCTGAAAATTAAACAGGCAAAAGGCTTGCAGAAATTCGATTCTTCATTAGCATAATGATCCAAAGAATACAAGATATATGATTTAAAGTTTCACCTGCAGGAAATCAATGTGTCAGAATAACCTTTCCAGCTCTAAATCCCAGTGAGCGCGTATGGGATTAGAAATAGGGAAACAATGTCAGTGTGCCGATAGTCTGCAGTGGATGAACTCAGAGGCTTTATTATGGGGAAATGTTCCCCTGAACCATTAGAGAAAACTACTATTAAAAACTACTACTAAAGAGAATTCATTTGCAGAGGTTGCTGAGCTGTTCTTAAAAGTGGGGGGAAAAAAACAAACAAAATGATTAAACACAGCCGTGTGATCAGAGACTAAAACTGCGGCTTTATTACGTTTACTTTGATTTGTGTGTGAACTGATTTGCCTTTTAAAGCCTAAGAAAACCTAAAAAATCGTCCACACATTTCGCCTGACAAATATGCTTGTTTGCCATCTGTCCTTAAGATGAATGCCATTTATGTTGACATTTAGTTATTTAGTTTGTTGACATTAATGCATTTTTAAATGTGCTGTGCACATTTAGGGCTGCTGTGTAATGGCATTTTTCGGTGATTTCACTAGTTATTAATGTAAAGATTGGACAAGTTTTTGTGGTTTTTATTTACTTGCCTGTATTGTTTCTATATGACAACTTGTCTACAAGCAGCCAAAAGTGGTTTGAAGAAACTGGGGCATTAAAGATCCACGAAAATGGCACAATCCCAAACAACTAACCCAAATATTTCCATGAATGTTAGATTTGGACACATGACTTCTGCTTTTTGGCATTAAATGTAAGCGTAATAATAAATTTAGTCCACTTACATGTATTTTAGAGTTATTAGGGACACCATAAACATAAATATATTCTAGGGCTGGGCAGCGATTAAAATTTTTAATTGCGATTAATCGCAAAAATTCCCTGATTAATCACGATTAATCACATTGTATATGGAAAATCAAATAATGAATTCAAAAGTAGTGTAAAGGTCACTTTTATTTAAATGTTCTGCTGCCATATGAACTATAGTGCCATAACACTCGTTGTTCTAACACTTTTAACATCAGCACTTGCCAGTAACACGTATTTTGTGTAAATCTCATCTTAAAAAATGTAAAATAAAATAAAGCTTATTGCCACTGCCAGGGCATTAATGTCATCCTGTTTTTTTTTAATGAAAAATAAAAAAAAGTCTACTAACAAAATCCTAACAATCAGAGGCCACAATCATAACTTTAAAACAGGTAATTTCTGAGGTAGCAGCAGAAACTTTTAACGGGGAGTTCAACTTGGCAGTGGTTAGAAATAACCTGTTTATTTTTAAAAATGCCTGTTTTTTTATATTTCAATTTTAGCAAACAGGCCACGGAACTAAATTTTTTTTTAAATATTTTATTGTCTGGTTTATGTGACTTAGAAATGGCTTTGTTTTATAATCAACGAATAGACTTTCTGTTGTCGTTACACATCTGTGCCACTAGATGGAGCTGCACTGAAGTAACCAGCTAGATCAGCCATTCTCAAACTCCAGAATACTGACGCCCAATTTGAAATGTGAAAAAACTCTGCGGCCCACCCAAACCTTTAATCACAACTGTGATTAACAAACAAGGCAAGAAGCAATGTCCTGATATTAATGTAAGGGGTCAACAAATACGGTGACACTTGTCATATTAAGTTAAGATTGGTTTGTTTGGTGAATTGGTTTGTTTTATTACTTCTGAATATTTTTTAATCATGCCATAAATATTTTACAGTAATTAAGAAATATTTTAAAAAAAAACATTGAGGATTTAAAACATATTTGTTTATTGTTAATGACCCTCTCATGGCCCACCTGCAGTACCACGACAGCCCACCGGGGGGCCGTGGCCCACACTTTGGGAATCACTGAGCTAGAGAAGAGCACGACTGTCAACACGTGGAGCAGGATGATAAATGGAGGAATGAGGTGATTGTCTTGAACAAAAGAGTTTGGAAGTTTTTTTCCAGACAGAATTGTTAATATTGCTACCTGAGTTGCTATCCGAACTGTAAAGTACACTGATTTTTACCATTCTCCATGTCTGTTTTAGCTTTTTCTTATGTTTTCCTGCCAATTATCTTCCAGTTCCGCAGCAGCCAGTAACAGACTTTTCAAAACAAAACTATGTGAGCAACATGCTCTTACGTGCGATAAAATAAATGTCGGCGTTAATAAATTAATGCGTTAATGCAATAATAACGCATTAACTTGCCCAACCCTAATATATTCATAATGGAACTGAGACAGAGATTTATGAGAGATCAAGGACAACCGTTTAATGTGAAGCCAAGCTCATTTTACAGACACACGGTTAAGAACAGACAGAAAATGTTCCCCTGTGAAGTTTTTGATTTGAGCCTCTGAGAAGCTTTTGCTGCATTTTTCATCGCACAGTTTGTGCTTAAATTATTTTGCAGACACCATGTTCTGGACGCTCTAAATCCTAAATCTTGTTCCTTTCCTCACTGTGTAAGTAAAGAAGCTCTGCTAACAGTTCACATCAAAATACGTATTTTTGTTTTCTTGTTCCAGCTGACTAGTGTCTCCCCATCTCTTCCTGTCCTGTAAGAGATGAAGTAATTTTAGATGTTGTTTTTGTTCAATATGAATAATGCAGACATTCTGCCACATAGGCCAGAAAGGTCAACCAGATAATAACAATAATCCATTTTATTTAGAGCACTTTTAATTTAAAAAGAAATCTTAAAGTGCTATGGGATTTCAAAAGGGCTTAAAGATCTAAACATAAACAAGCGGGGCAGTTATTAAAAGGATTTCTTGAAGAAGAAAGATAAAAGGATGAGAGTGGCTTTCAAGTTCTTCAGTGATTCTTTTACCCACATTTATTTCATAAACCCAAGACGATTTCATATTTTGTCTTATTAGGTTTGTTTCATCATCCACTGCTGCAGTTCACTCTCTGAACATATTTCAAAAACAAATGGGATGAAGCTTTTACCACTTTGTAACATTGCTATTCCCTCTCATGACACTTCAATTACTATAAAACACTAGAAAAAGAAGCAGAAAAGGACAAAGCTGAAAAAGTCATTTTGTTTAGTGGCTCAAAGGTTACATCATTGTTAAAGATGAATGATGTGGCAGAGGAAAACAGACACCAACAATAAGTGTTTGTTTGGAAAAAGAGATGCTAGGCCTCCCTGTGGATTTTATGAAGTTGACTGAGAGCATAAATTATCTTAAAAATCAGATATTTCGCTAATTAACCTAAAATGAGGAATCATGTTTTCTGTTTTTATTCCAAGCCTACATCTATAACCTCAGGGACACAGTTAGCTGACTAATCAGCCAAGAATTTATGAGGAGTCAACTTTAGCCTCCAACTCTGAGAAAGAAGTGAATCAGCAAATATGTGGCATCTTTCATTGCTGAGGATCAGTGGTCGTACGTGACAGTGGAAACGCCAGCGTTCTCAGGTGTAAAAGACTCTGTAGGTACAGTTGAAGCTCCCAGCACAGAAATGGCTGTACGTGCTCTCTGCAGCCAAACTAGCTGTTATTTTTTTATTCAACATACAAACTGTACAGTTCTGAAACACTTCTCAAATACTGGCAATGAAGTTATACAGATTTGTGTTGTTTTTTTAATACTGAAGAAAAAGGGAATGACTGATCTGACTGAATGTATTAATGAGAACAAAGTTGTAAGTACTCTGATCTGAGGACTAAAAAAACTGATACACAGCATGCATCTTTGGACATGATAATAAAAATGATAAAAAGAGTAAATACATTTTATCTGTAGGAATTTTCAAAGCTGTCAAGGTCATGTTACAAACGACATCAGCAGTCAATGTAGTGAATCATTGAAAGAAGAGTTGTGATTGAATCAACAAATGATGAAGTTGATGAGCCCAAACATGAAGTATCTTGGCTCTATATTGTCTGTAATAAAAGTAGAAGTCAAAATAAATCTAAAAAAAAAAAAAAAAAAAGCTGCATTACCTCTTCTTTTATTTATTTATTTATTTATTTATTTATTTGTTTATTTATTTATTTATTCATTGGCATTTTTTGCATGTTCCATATACACTGCTTTTCTGATCTTGGATTGTTGTTACAGCCAGTGAGTGCAACAACTCTGCCACAAGCTCTACTTCTGGAAGAGTCATTAATATATTAGTGGTGCAAAAATGAACTCCACATTTGCCGTTGTGGTCGATTGTTGCTGAAATACATCACACTGATATGTGTTTCTGATATAAAACTGATATCACCATTTCGAAAGTCTATAAGTTACAGTCTACAAGAATTCAACTCATTTTAGTCACTCCTCCAACATCCAGGCAATGAGCCTGGGATTTAACTCCTTAGATATCCATCTCATATTACCTGCAGATTACGAAAATATCCATTTACATTGCACGTCTATCTTTCTCCAATCACCTCTTGATGTTCGTGGATTTGCTTTCAATTTATGTGCGTTCTCATTATAAATGCATTCCCAAACTGTTGCTGAGAGCTGGTTGGCTTTACAACCAGGAGGTCACGCCTGCCTTCAAACACATCTCAGTTGAGTCCAGAGGCAAAAATATTGTTTTAGAGAAGCCGTGGAATCTTACAAAAACAGAGAACCAGGGGTCGTACGACCAGCCTGAGGCTCAGTCATAGTCCACTGATGCAATGGGTTAGATCTTGTGTTTGTAAGAAAAAAATGGCTTTTTGTGGGTGCTGAATGAACCTAATACTACTCTTTGAAAAAAAGAGAAGAATTTTAAGCAGCAGTGTTTTTTTTTTTTTTTGTTCTTTGTTGTCTTTTTTTTTCACAAAATTGAAAAGCAGTGCCAATGTTGGGCTTTGTTCAGTTTGTCTCTATACTCTGTGTTGGCTTTACATGTTACAGGCTGAAACATAAATGAGGACTGACAGTTGGAGATGGTGATGGTGGATGGAGGCCTTGTGGGCGGCGAGCTGTTTGTTGTTTTAACATTAGGGAGGTCAAGGCTTTGAGGAAAAGGCTTCGAAGCAGATGGAGGTAAAAGATGAGCATGAGGGGGTGTATGAGTGACCTCTTCACACTCGCATTTGTCTCTCTTCTTCTACTCTCTTCACTCTTCAAGAGTACGTAATGACTAAATGTATTTGCTTCTCTAATAGCTTTTTCATTTGCTTATTTACTCACATTCTCTTGATTTGTTATGAATTAAAAACCCTTTTCATAGTATAAATTAAAAAAATGAGTTTGATTTGGAATTAATTTAGTAGTCTGTTGCTGATCTGTGTGTTAAACAGCCCTCTCTAATGAGCTCCCTTACTTATTCTGCTGCTCTTTGTTTTATATTAAGAGGCGTTAATGTTATGAAGGAGCTAAACTGCTCTTCAAGTGGTTGATGGAAATAATCTGCAGCAGTCCCAGCCAATGTGACAACTGTGTATAGAGTCGCTGGTGTAGACTGTCAGTCATCCAGGTCATTGTAATCCTCAAAGGCCTAAATCACACCGACTGGACTTCCTTTTCATGAATCAATATAAACTCTTTTCTCCTCTCTGATTACCTTTCTTGCCATCTGCCTAAACCATGTCTCTGAAATGTTAAAATGTATTTGAAGTGACCTGTGTGTTACAAAGAACAAGTCCTGCTGAAGTGTGGGTGACAGAGTGGGTTAAACACAGAGCTCTTTATCAGCGCTTGTCTTTCAATTTCATGCAGATATTCTGGGTATGAAAGAGTTGCACAAAGACGGAGACAAAGAGGCAAAAATGCAGATAATTGTATAAGAGGTACCTTGAATTCAGTAATTCTGTTTTATTGGAAAAGGATAAGACGTATGTGCCTCTTAGCTCGAGCAAGCAATGCTTATGTTTAAAGCGAGCTAATTTGCTGCCAGTGGAGGAAGTCAGTTTTATACAGGAAGATCATTTAAAGTAAATCTGACTGTCATTTTTGCACATAAAATCCTGAAATAAGATTAAAAAAGCAAATTTTCACACTGTCAGTCCAGTATCCACTTGTGTCTTGTCCTGAGTTGAAAATCGTTCTAATAAATGTTTACTAAAACAGAGAACATCATATTTACCTCAAAAATAATCAAAGGATCATCTATAGATGACATTTGTTCTCCGTCTTGTTTTTCCTCCTCCCCCTCAACCCCTCCCTTTACGGCTCACCACAGCAGATCATTTTAATGGCTAAAACTAAATCTCCAGAAGATTTTTTTTTTCTCCATCATTGTGATGTTTTGTGTGCAAATTTGTGATTAAGTAATAAGCACAATCCACTACTCAAAAAAATTAAAGGAACACTTTGTAATCAGAATATAACATCAAGTCAATTAAACTTCTGGGATATTGATTTGGTCAGGTAAGTAGCAGAGGGGGTTGTTAATCAGTTTCAGCTGCTTTGGTGTTAATGAAATTAACAACAGGTGCACTAGAGGGGCAACAACGAGACAACCATCAAAACAGGAATGGTTTTACAGGTGGAGGCCACTGACATTTTTTTCCTCTCCTCATCTTTTCTGACTCTTTTTCACCAGTTTTGCATTTGGCTATGGTCACTGTCACTACTGTTAGCATGAGGCGATACCTGGACCCTACAGAGGTTGCACAGGCAGTCCAACTCCTCCAGGATGGCACATCAATACGTGCCATTGCCAGAAGGTTTGCTGTGTCTCCCAGCACAATCTCAAGAGCATGGAGGAGATTCCAGGAGACAGGCAGTTACCAGGAGAGCTGGACCGGGCCGTAGAAGGTCTACAACCCATCAGCAGGACCGGTATCTGCTCCTTTGTGCAAGGAGGAGCAGGAGGAGCACTGCCAGAGCCCTACAAAATGACCTCCAGCAGGCCACTGGTGTGAACGTCTCTGACCAAACAATCAGAAACAGACTTCATGAGGGTGGCCTGAGGGCCCAACGTCCTCTAGTGGGCCCTGTGCTCACTGCCCGGTACCGTGGAGCTCGATTGGCACTTGCCACAGAACTTGGCAAGTCCGCCACTGGCGCCCTGTGCTTTTCACAGATGAGAGCAGGTTCACCCTGAGCACATGTGACAGACGTGAAAGGGTCTGGAGAAGCCGTGGAGAACATTATGCTGCCTGTAACATCGTTCAGCATGACCGGTTTGGTGGTGGGTCAGTGATGATGGTCTGGGGAGGCATATCTATGGAGGGACGCACAGACCTATACAGGCTAGACAACGGCACCCTGACTGCCATTAGGTATCGGGATGAAATCCTTGCACCCATTGTCAGACCCTATGCTGGTGCAGTGGGTCCTGGGTTCCTCCTGGTGAACGACAATGCCCGGCCTCATGTGGTGAGAGTATGCAGGCAGTTCCTGGAGGATGAAGGAATTGATACCATTGATTGGCCCCCACGCTCGCCTGACCTAAATCCAATAGAACACCTCTGGGACATTATGTTTCAATCCATCCGACGCCGCCAGGTTGCACCTCAGACTGTCCAGGAGCTCAGTGATGCCCTGGTCCAAATCTGGGAGGAGATACCCCAGGACGCCATCCGTCGTCTCATTAGGAGCATGCCCCGACGTTGTCAGGCATGCATACACGCACGTGGGGGCCATACAAATTACTGAATACCATTTTGAGTTGCTGCAATGAAATTTCAGCAAAATGGACTAGCCTACCACATCATTTTTTCACTGTAATTTTTGGGGTGTCTTTGAATTCAGCCCTCTGTAGGTTGATAATTTTCATTTCCATCAAATGATGTGGCATCCTTTTGTTCCTAACACATCACCCAGTCCATATCAGTATAAATAAACAGCATGATTTTTTTTCCCAATGAGATCTGGTGTGTTTTCAAAGTGTTCCTTTAATTTCTTTGAGCAGTGTATTTAGGAAGGATTCAGTTCATAGTTATGATTTACAAAATTCAGTGAGGCTTGACCTTCTTTTGCCAGGAAGCATCCTAACTAATACACAAACTGAACAGCCCACAGCAGGGGACTCGGTGTCCCTTTCTCTTCATGTTTTCATCTCCTTGCCTCTTTGAATATAACAAGAACATGAGTACAGTGCATTTGACCTTTGTGCTGCAGGTCTGAGCACACTGAAACCAGGTGATGGTTCCCTCAGCTTGTACTGTCATACACTGACCTTTGGCTGAAGCCCGTAGTCCTTCTGGAGGTCCCACCGTTTCATATGTTCAATGTCACACCTAAGACACAGTTGACAGCACAAATCACTGGTCTCTTTAATTTAAAGTATGACGTAATGGGCAGGCAGAGAACAAGTATGTGTCTGTCTGTGTTACAACAATGAGAAAGCGATAACTAAAGTGATGGCTAAAACCAAGAGTCAAGTGCATGTGAAGAGCTCCAAACCACATCATTTTAGGCCCTTGATTTTATATACCCGGGAGGTGGAGGTATGTGATTGATTTGATATTTAGAAATACATTTTATATTATCTTTGTGTGATCCAAAGCTCATGATCACATCTCCAACCCTTATTGAAAATGACATGTCAAGTTTTCAGATCCTTACTCTATTTCCTGAGGTCTAAATTCGATGTCTGTGGCATATTTTGAGGAAAAGTACAAGAAATACAATATAAAGGGACCCTTTTCAGCCACATTGTTACAGATCTGTTCATAGTAGCTGGTTTAAGGGGGTGGAATCAGTACCCCAGCTCTACTTCGTCCTCCTCTTATGTGGGGTGTGCTTCTTTTGAAATCTGGGTTATGATTTTTACCCACTTCTGAGGTTAGAGCAAATGCACCCTGATGTAAAGATGGGGAGGCTGGGTAATTCTTCTCTGATCTGGGTCTGTGATGCCACAGTACCCTGTAAATATTAACCACTCAGGAAAGAAGGAAAAAAAATTATTTTTAGTTCCAGCTGCTACATTTTATTTGACTTATTTTAATTGTATTCTGTTTTATTTGACACTTGAATGCTGATGGACAATTATTTATTATGAAAATAAATTACAGTTCATTACATTTATATCTGTTTTTTTTGTTTAGCATGGAAAGCAATGTTAAAGTCAAGCTAATGCTTCCACATGGGGAGGTATACAGCTCATTAATCAAACAATGGCATTGGTCATTATCAGGTATCAATGGATATTCAAACCTCAGCCACTGGTATCTATTGAGACTGAAAAGGTTGGATTGATGTATCCCTCGCCCTGGGCAGAACAACCACTGGTAGTGTCAGCCCCAGGCTCAGACAGATGGGAAGGTTTGGGTCAGGAAGATGACCCAATATGAAAACCTTTACCCGATCAATATGTGGAACATGATGGTGAACCACCGTGAAGGAAAAAAGCTGAAAAGAAAAAAAAACATTCAGACAGCCAAACATATAAGGTTTCAAACACAAATCATCTTCTTTACAAGTAGTTTAATATTGTACTCTGTTATGAACACATTTTGCACATATTTCATAAAAACTAGATTCCACAGAACAACCTTAACTAACACCCAGAAAGAAAAGAAATAAAGATTTTGAGAAAAAGGTGAGCTATGAGCTTTTACTCCCCAAATACCTTTTTTTTCTTTCTTTTCTTTGGATTTCTTTTGAGTAGGATATCTATTGACTTATCTTTCTTTTTTGTAAATGTGAAGCTACAGAACTTGAAGTTATAAAAGATGGACATTTTGTTCTGCATCACTATAAAAGTGTTCATAATTTTTGCAGTGTTATAAATGAATCCAAAGTTCTTGGCATTTGCAAATTATTCAAACATTTGCATAACAGTGCTGATTAATTTTACCACTTGTTGAGATTTTCAGCAGCTGAATGTAATAAACTGCTAATGTTAAGTCAAAAATCATATCAGAGATTACTGCAAATCATTTTTTATAGCGTGTAACCACATCTATACTCTTAACATCATTGCTGCATCGCCTGTCCCACGTGATGCAGGTCTGATTTTCCCTTTCTCACTCTCAAAGAACAAGAACAAAAACTGTAAATATGAGGGAAAGAGAATGAGAGAAGGAATGAACCCATTCATGTGAGCAGTTTTCACTGTGGTATCTCACAGAGGTTATCTGTATGACAGTAATGCAGGGCTATAAAGTTCTGAATGATAAGTGCGTAGGAGAATAGGTATATTGAATTTCTATTGAAGGTGTTGACTACCAACACTGATGTAGTATGCAATAGTTTCATATTGAAGCCAATGTGCAGGAATTTACTGTTCGTCTCAAGTGTTCCTCCCACACACAGACGCCTTGAGCTACACTTGGCTGGGGTCAATTTTCTCTCTCTTTCATTGGTTTGTTCATGTTCAGAAAAGTACATTAGGTGTCCATTTGAGCTTTGGAAAGAGGAAACAGAAAAATTTGAATGGCAGGGGAGAAACAGTCGTCATGTCCTTGACCTCGTGTGACTTCCATGACTTCATGATGCGGATGTAGCAGAGGGATCTTTGGTGCACCTGTGTACATATGCATCTTGTGAGTGGGTGTGTTTTTATAATCTGGCACTCGCCAGCCAATAATTGTACATGATTGCATCCATTTGTGGAAGAGGCTAAGATGAACATTAGTGTTACATGTGCTGTTGCATATACACGGCATATCTTCCACCAGATGTTGTATTTCAGTTACTTACTCCAGTCTCAACATTTCTCTTCTGACATCATGTCTTCTTCATGAGAGCTTTGAATGTTTTATTTCCTTGTTTGTAAGGCTTTAAATGGGCTGGCACCACTTCATTTGTCTCATCTTGATATTCACACTCGTGTCAATCAGCTTGTCCTTGATATGCCCAGATCAAGACTCAAGTAGCCTGCTGCATTTCTCTGAAACATCTTACCTATTCAAATAAGGACTGCTCTGACGAGAGCTATTTTCAGATCTTTGCTTAAGACCCACTTCTACTTACTGGCTTTCAGGTCAAGCTGAACTTGTTTCAGACCAGTGATAGTCAGTGATGCGTCATGAATCTGCACTGGGATTGGTTTAGATTTAATTAAATGTCTGCTGGAAAAAAACAAAATAATCTTTGTCATTGATAATATGGAGTCATCCATAATATGGAGTTGCAGATGTGAGTCTATAATTCTACAGTAAATACAAAAGAGTACCTTGGAATTTTAGACATTTTTGTCATTCCTAGGATCAATAAGTAGGTTTGGTGGTGATTAGGTCATTTTTCAAAATGGTAATTTATCTTCCCACCTAAGCATATAAAGAGCATTGGAGAGGGTTCTAAGCATTTTAATCAAGGACTGACACAAAAGGAAAATATATGACAAGAGATGAGGACTACACACGTGAAGATCTTAAACTGTTGAAAGCAATTCAAAGAAAATGATGAAATGAGTTTGACAGCCAGTCTCTTTCATCTCTCCAACTCTTTCTCTGCTGGTTTTGTTTGAGTGGAGGGAAAATGTAGGGGCTTTTGAAACCTTTCTGTGTCCAGATACAAACAATGACAAATCATACAGCGATATGATGAAGCACAATAGTCTAAGCTGCTGCCAATCTAACACCAACGCTCACCAACTGGACTCCACCATTTACTGGGCAGTCGATTCAAAAAGGGGAAAATGAAAGTGGCTTTAAAAATGATTGGAGAGGAGCAGAAGAGGCACCAAATGGTTTTGGAAAAATCATGTGGGTTGCACAGGGGAACAATTGGCTAAAGCACCTTATGAAAGCACAGCTTGAAAAAGGTTTATCTTTCAAGGTGATTTAAAAGTGAGAGAAAATGTCAGGCTGTGAGTTCTATCAGGTTTATTGAAAGCTGGCTGAGCCGTAACTGCTTCAAGGCTCCAGTTGCACTTTCTTTATACTTTAGTCGTGTATCTGTACACAGAACCACAGGATTTCTTTTCATAAATAAAAAGGTCTACTTTTACATAAAAATATCAAAATAATTTTTATGCAATGATGAGAGAGCTTATTACTGGTATCAACACATATCTAATGCATTTATACAAATGTGTATACACTGTTTGGTCTTGCCTTAACAAGCAATACCTTCCCACAAAATGACCTGCCGTCACACGTGCTGGCTTTGGAAGAGAAACGTCAAACTCAAGGCCTGCAAAGCCGTCACACGTGCTGGCTTTGGAAGAGAAACGTCAAACTCAAGGCCTGCAAAGCCGTCACACGTGCTGGCTTTGGAAGAGAAACGTCAAACTCAAGGCCTGCAAAGCAAATCCAGCCCACAATCATGTCCTTATAACTAGATCATTTTTGATGTGAAATGTTGAAGGAGTGCCAAAGCGACTGTCCGTATTAACATCAAAAACTCAAATAACTGAGATGAGGTTGGCCAGGAAACTGTTGAGCAGCTAATTTGAGATGAAAAGTAGCAATTTTACATCATGAATTTCCAAATCAGAATCTATCCTGTTTTATAACAAAATATGCAATTTTTACAAAACAATGTGCAGTTCCATAAAAGTCATGGTTTTATAAAATTTGCCATTTCCAAAAAAAAAGGACAAATAATTGCATTCATACAAAATTTATAAATTTGATGACATCATTATGTCATTAAAAAGATTGTGGTTTTGCAAAAGTTATTTTATGACAATTTTAAGTTTAAAAGTAGTGATTTTGTGAAATTTGGAATTGTACAAGAAAAGTCTTGGTTCTAAAACAAAAAGTCTTGATCTTGCAAATTTTATTTTACAACTAAATGTTTCTTTAAATGAAAAAGTTGCAATTTTTTGTGATTTTACAAAAAGACTTTGATTTCTGAGAGGGACAAAAGTTTAAATCTCATGATAGAAAATTGCAATTTTTACCAAATTTGAGATTTGATTGTTCACTTTAAAAATTCACTTTTTTTAACAACAAAGTTGTAAAATTTGCCATTTAACAAGAAAACTTGTTAACTTAAGGACAATAGGTTGTAATTTTGATGGCATACTCTAACATAGTAATTGCACTTTGACACCAAACAAGGAGCTACATAAGTAAGTTAAATCTCACCCACCAAGAAAATCTACAGAAAGACCAAGAGTTCCAAGGTCCAAGACTCCAAGCGTCTTTCAAAGTATACATTTTCCATCGCCGCAACTTAAATGTATACAGGAAGGTTTGTCCTGACCAGAAACAACCTCTTAATGTCAGCTTGTCAAGAAACATCATTGTAGACTGAGTCCAGGAACTAGCAGGGAATCTGACAACACAGCTGGTTGAGGAAGCTAAGTAGAACTGGTCCTTTGATGATACCCGTGATGTTGATGTGGGCCAGGAACAGAGTTTGACAGCTCCTCTATAAGAAGACAGACTGGTACCTCTCCTCTTATGCCTTATTCACACCTGATGTAGAAGTACAGTGGTCTGGTTTTGCAGTGGTTTTCTTTTCAAAAGTGGAGCACTGCCTGCTCAACTGGATTCATGTGAGGACTGCGCAGCAGTCTACTCATGTAAAAACATATCTGTATGTCTCACCATAACTTGTTCCTCCTGGAATCAGACATATAAAAAGAATGAGTGGTAAAATGTGTTTTTCAACTTCTAAACTGAGCCTCTCGTTATACTGTATGTAGTTCAAATCTAATCTAAAATGTACTGAATTGTTCAAGTCTTCTCTTTTTCATCATCACTGTCACCACAGGCTCTGCAAGTTGATTTAATGTTGATGAACAAATTGGACCCTGATTATGGTGCATATCATGGAAAAAAATGTCCCTAAATATATCTACTGTAATAATGAAAGTAGAGACTTGACACTCTAGATTTTAATGAGTTTTAATTCCATTGTATGTAAGGGGGCCATACACCAAACTGCAGATGATGATGATGACCCCTGAAACAATATAGCATGATGGATTTAAGTATGAGCAGGGAGGTAACAGAGATGTAGGGAAAAAAAAACATGAAGGACAGTAATGTCTGATTGATGCATGACAAGTCCCTGTCTTTCATGAGCAGGTCCCTAAAAACTATAACTATGCTTACTTCTCTAAAATCAACTGATTTTTTTAAAAACTCTATATCCGTGTTTGTTTTCTCCCACAGTGTTTTACTTTGAAAATTCACCAGAACCTTTATGCCACATGTCAAACACAAGGCCAAATGTGGCCCGTCACGTCATTTTATGTGGCCCTCGAGAGCTTGGGCATTATTGGCTTAAATTTTAAACCAATATTTTAAGACTTAAAATAAGTGTATGCCTGCTTTAAAGCGCATATTGGCAATAAACTACATCTCCCATCATGCATTTCGTCGTTACTCACAACAGTAGCTATGAGCAAGATGATTTTTCAGAACTGATGGACTTAAGAAAAACCTTTACAAACTATCCCCAACATGTCCAAGAAAAGAAAAATTGATGCACAAGGAATGGAGTTTCATGAACGATGAGAAAACAATTACAAGTTTGTATCTCAAGGTGAAATAACAGTATGTCTTTTGTGTTATGAAGTCGTGAAAGAGTTTAATCTACGTAGGCATTTTGACAGAAAACACGGAGCTAAGTATGCAAAATTTAGCCTGCAAGAAAAACAAAGAACCACTTCCACTTCTGAAACCAAGGTAATGGATACTCTGAGTGATGTTTACCACAAATCCTTGAGTTTAATATAATAATGATTTAAATATTTGAAACTTGAATACATAATAAATACAGAAACCGTTATTTAACAATATAATAAGGTGTAGTTTAATTTATTTTGATTTTCATTGCATTTTGTTACATTTATGCTGTCGATCTGGCCCTTCGAGGACAACCATGATGCTAATGTGGCCCTCAGTGAAAATGAGTCTGACACCCCTGCTCTATGCCATTCTCATGCCTAACTTCCTGCCACGTTGATCTGTTGTGTGTGAATAGATATGACTTAGCTGTGTTCCACCACCAAAGTAGACTAAACATGTATTTTTAGTGAAGCAGAGAGGATGGTAGCTTCTAAATCGCTCTGCGGCCCCTCTGGTGAGGCCACGTTCATTGATTAGAATGGCTGCGATCCACAGCACCTGCCACTCTCCATCCATTTTATGGCACCTCTGTGCCTCGTTGGACTTTCATTTTCATCCTCGAGAATCTGGTTTCCATGGTTTCAGAAAACAATTTGTTAAAACACTGAACAGTTTGTTTTTTTGTTTGTTTCATCTCAACTCAGGCTGGTAGTTCAATCCTCCACCTCATCATCTATTGGAGTCTCCTTGGACAGGACACTGAACCCCACATTGTGAGCAGATGTGCTCATCTGGGTTTGGTTGTAGAATATGTAATAATAGCACTGTAGTATGAGCGTGTTTTGTGAATTGGTAGATGAGAAGCATCTACATCTCAAAGATAAAGGCAGTCCCTGCCTTGGGGCAGGTATTTCAGTGCAGCCCTGAAAAAGTGCTGGGTAGGGTTGGTGTTAACCTGATGCTGATTTGATATGCTGTAGGTAGGTAGGTGACATTCAGCCCTTTCGATGTTCCTGTCAAGTTCAAGTCTTTTCTCATTCATCGCCACCATTGCTGTTTTATGCAAGCACAGCAATGAGAGAGGCTAGTTTCTTTTCCTAGCAACTTGGTTTTACGTTGATGTTGGATTGAAGCTGTTGGAAAATGATTACATTCCTGTCAAAGGTCAATCGATCCTACCAGGATCCTACACTGTAAGAAAGACACAACAGCTGAAAAGACAGAGAAGGAAGTTGACACCGTTACATTTTATGCTTCAGCTGAACAGCACAATACAACAACGCAGCCTTGAATGTCCTCCCCATGCCGTTTCACAACTATTCAGTACGTGATTCATGTGACCCAAACATCTCACATGTTGACCAAGTAAACAACTTTCAGACCCACTTAAGGAATGTTGGCTCAGGCCTGAATGGCCCAACAACAGCTGATAAGCCTGAAACTATCCCACCAGTTACAACTAAGGAAGCTTGCTGGGTTAGCACTGAAATGTCTTTAAGAGCCAAGAAAAGAAGAACAGTTCTTTCCAGTAAGGATGGCTATGGCCTGAATGAATCTCCACCTCGATAGTCCTCCACAGAATCCTGCATGTTGTAATGTCGTGTATCTGAGAGCATGTGGTACACAGCCAGTCAGTTACTAGTTTTAAGCATTTGCCTCTTTTTTTAAACAAAGATGTCTCAAGATTCTCTGAATTATTTGAAGATAAATTGTAAAGTAGACAAAGTTAGTACATTTCCTGCATTTGTCTTTACTTTTACAAGAACTTGTCCTCTCTTTTTTTTACAAAGAGCAATACAAATTCTATCTGGACTAAAGCTAATAATGCTAAGGTTTAAATACAGAACACAGTTCTGTTCTCTTATTTTTTTTCTGAATGGATACATCTGATGATCATTTCTCTGTGAGTGTGACCTCATTTGGAGTGAAACCTGTCATGAAGCTGCAGGGAGGTCTGTCTTTGTGTCCTTGTGTGAAGAGGTCACCAACTTTCTGCAGAGTCAATCACTACAGACCTCCAAACTTCATGTGGCCTTCAGATTAGCTCAACAAAACAGTGCAGAGAGCTTCATGAATGGGTTTCCATGGTCGAGCAGCTGCATCCAAGCCAGACATCACCAAATGCAATGCAATGCGTCAGATGCAGTGGTGTAAAGCAGGCCGCCACTTTACTCTAGAGCAGTGGAGGAACGTTCTCTGGAGTGATGAATCACGCTTCACCATCTGGATATCTGATGGAAGAGTCTGGGTTTGGCTGTTGCCAGGAGAACGGCACTTGTCTGACTGCATTGTGCCAAGTGTAAAGTTTAGTGGAACGGGGATTATGGTCTGGGGTTGCACTTACTATGCTTGTTTTCAATGCTTTTCAAACACTATCAGGGCTTTCAGAAATCCTTCACAGATATCATGACTTTGTTGATGTGAACATTATTTCCAAAAATGTAAAAAAAAAAAAAAAAAAAAAGGAAAATTCAATGTGGACTGCCTCCATCTTCTAAATATGTGATTAGATGGCAGCAACTTACATCACATCAATATCAATCCAAGGGAGGCTGCAGGTCCTGATGGGATTCCTAGCTGGGTACTAAGGATGTGTGTGGAGCAACTTAGTGAGGTTTTCACTGTCATTGAACCAAGCAGTTGTTCCCACATGTCTAAAACCTGCAACTATTGTACCTGTGCCAAAACATGCTGCTGCAGTAAGGAGTTCTTGTGGCCCTCACTCCCATTGTTGCCATGTGCCTGGTGAGGCTTGTGTCCCAACTGAAAAAGTCTTTCCCTCCCATGCTGGAGCTGTCTCAGTTTGTCTATAAAGCAAAAGGGTTCACTGACGATGCGATCTCCACCATCCTGCTCTCCACACTGACATATCTGGATAATATTAACACCTACACCCACATGCTGTTTGTGGACTTTTCATCTGCATTCAGCACAGCGCAAGCTGATTGCCAAACACAGTGATCTGGTCATCAGCACCTCATTGTGTAACTGGACCCTGGAGTCCGTTAGTCAAGAAGGTCACACCTCCTCCACCCTAATGCTGAGCACAGGAGTTCCACAAGGCTGCGTCCTCAGTCCTCTCCTCTCCTCTCTGCTCACCTACGGCTGTGTTCCTGTGTACAGATCCAACACCATCAGACGTTTGCAGATGACTTCACTGTTGTGGGTCTGACGAGCAAGAACAACGAGGAGACCTACAGAGAGGAGGTGGAACATCTGGCTGCTTTGTGTGGAGACAACGGCCTGACCCTCAACACCAAGAACAGTCATTGTGATCTTATAGTGGTATTTTAAAACCTATCATTGCTTCCCCAGGACCGAGACACTATGACCTCAAAATATGTAATAATAATAATAATAATAATAATAATAATAATAATAATAAATTAAAAAAGTGAAATAATAATCACATTGTTAATAGATATTAAGAAAGTGAATTGAAACAGATTCAACCTCAATTATGCTCAATAAAAACAAATGTAAATCCACATCCTCTTGCTTCCACTTCCTTCATCCTTTTGCAGTGTAAAGCTGAAAAAAAAAATAAACTGCAGTGTGTAATGTGTTTTAAGTTTTATGCAAGTAAAATATAGAAAATGAACACTGACTTTGACCCACCGTGTTCATGTGTTTGTGCGTGTGTGTCTGAATAATGATTAAGCAACTGAGTCAGTGTCTTTGTTGCAGACATAATCAGTCTGGAGGGCATGGTGGTGCACAGAGCTGAATGCAAGCCGGTCGTCTCTGACAACTACATGAAGATAAAGAGGTGAGTGCTGCAGTTTGAAAGGTGTCAAATTCTTACATGCATTACTTCAAATCACTGAAGATAAATGTATATGCTAACAAATACGTAATTGAATCTTCCAAACGCATTCAAACTTTGACATCAACACTTCATTGTATGGAACTATAGGAATGATGATGAAAACATCAGGTGTTTATTGCATTTTGGTCAAATTTTTCAGAAGGCGTAAAAATCAGAACATCACAGCCTCTGAACCCTGACGGCCCTTTCCCACAAACATTTGGACACTAAAACAAGTTTCATGAAATACATGAAGCAGTTATTCAATAAAGCAGTCAGTTTTTATTTATAAAGCACTATAAAAATAAAAAATAACACAGTTGGTCAAAGTGCTGAACACAAACCTGGGCACAAAACACAAAAGAATTATTGACATGTAAAACCAAATAGAAAACATAAAAAGTAAAAGCAAAACTGTAAAAAACAAAACAACATCTCAAAGAGAGTTAAAGCCCTGAGGAAAAAGAATTGTTTTAGGAGAGGATTTAAAAACAGTGCGTCGGTCAGCCTGATTTAGTAAAATCATGCCCTCCACTCAAACGTCTTTAAAACATACAAAAAAAAAATTGCTTATGAATTTGAAAACAGCAGCATATTTGAAAAATATCAATAGTAAATCAATAGTAATATTGATTAATTCTAGAAATTCTCTCTTGTTTCAAGCACAACACTCAGCACTGCATTAAAGGAGACACGTTAGGAACTTTTTTCAAATGTTGACACAATTTCCTGCACTCTTTATGAAATGTCTTTGGCATTTTGATCAAAATACAGCAGAGATAAAGTCCAAAAGCTTTGTCATTTCAACCATATCTTTAAAGCTCTCTTCATACCAACCAGTTTTAGGGGGTGCAGTCAGCCACTTGACATCAATCCATCCCCCTCCACCAACTATGTGCCTCTTTTGATGCTTGTGTTGCAGCTTTCCACTGACTTCCTCTGCAGTAGAAGCAAATCCAGCATGATGGAAAGTTGAGTGAAGTTAAATACAAGAAAGCTTCAACAAAGCTTCTTCTTTTTTGTTGTTGTTGTTGTTTTGTTTTTTGAAGGAACTGGTGTCAGGGGGATAGAAGGGCGGGCTCCCTCTCCTCCCAGAGCTCTGTGGTGTGAAGTATGTAGTACATAAAAAAATCCTTTTTAAAGAATAAAGGCAGTGGGAAAGAAGAAAAGGAGCTTAAAATTTGCCAACTTGTCATCACTCAATTTAAAGTATCTCACACAGCTAAGGTCTTCAGCATGCTGTCACTTTTTTGAGAGCCAAAATAGTTAAAAAAAAATTACTGTAGTTGATGTTCAGAGCCATCAGGGAATGACAGTGCATTTAGCAGATGGCTGTTTGCAAAGGCCAGAATAAAAAAAAAAAAAAATTAAATCTGAAAATAAAAAAAATCTCACTGTTTTTGCAGACGTAAATATTGATTTGAATGAATATTTAAATCATTTGTCAATCATTCGCTCTGTGTTTTACATTGTACACTGTCCTTTTTTTGGTGGTGTTCATCCTTGGGCTCATTCGAGAAGATGCATCTGACAGTAATCAAAATGTCTTGATGCCAACAGGCACACGTGTCCACAGAACAGGTCCAAATCTGTTCAAGTGATGTGAGTGAAATCCATCGACAGCAGAGAGGTTGTTGACAGTAGCATAGCTGTGCCTGTTCGTTTGTGTACAGTAAACACTCGAGCCCACTCTGACATTTTTTTAAAAACTGGTCTTTGTCTCCTCTTAACTGGAATATGTGATTTCAGCCAGAGTTGGTGGATGGCATTGCTATAGCAACAACAGCACTGTGGCGGATGCACTGCTACAATGCAACCCAAGGCGAACACACAACAACACAGCACACAGTTTGTATCAGCCAACAAATCTGAGGTGCAAATACACTCTGAAGGAAAGCACCTTGAGAGGTGGAAATGTGAAAAAGGGGTCCTTCTAGACTGTCGGACACTTTCCTGTGATCCTTTTTTTTTTATATACCTTTCTGTAGCCACAATTCTTGTTAAATTGGTGGTTATATTTGTCTTTCTGAAGAGTTCATATTAAACGTAAATGTAACTTCATCTTGGTTATAATATGAAGAAGAAAACACTTCACCTTTTGATCAGCTGTTATCACTCATTTGGACAGCAGCTGACGGACAAACGTCCATCATCTCAGGGTGCATTTTTTTCAGATATTAATGGAAATTGATGTGTGTAAGTTTTGAAGTAGTGCATCTCTTTGTCCAGTGATAATTTGATGATACGGTGGGCGAATTTTCCTCGAGCAGAACATTAGGTTGCTCCTGTGTCTTTTGTTTTGACACTTCACTTCATTGTCTGTTATTACTTTAAATGAAATGTGTTCAGCAGCTGGCAGAGTCAAAGGTAATGAAAACGAACGGGGAAAATAAACCAGTAAGCAGTAAATGTGCCCTGGTATCTCTGGTTGGTGAAAACTCGTGTTGCTGACAGTCACCTTCCAGCCTTCAGGCACATCTGTCAGCTCTGACATCAAGTTAGTCACAGGGAGCACAAAACAAACTTTCTTTCTTTTCACTTTGATGTGTGTGTTTGTGTGTCAGGCTGCAGATGGAGTCGGCCAAGCCTCAGCGACAGTCGCAGCAGCTGGATAAGGCGATCACCAATGTCTTCAAGCCTGTGGCCAACCATGATTTCAATGTGAGAACACCAGCTGTGTGTGTGTGTGTGTTTGTGTGTGTGTGTGTGTGTGTTTGTGTGTGAGTGGTTTTGTTCAGGAACATGGTGTTTGGTACATGACTGATATGGGTATATTGTTTCAACATGACTTAAAGTAGTGTACTAACCAAGAGTTGTAAGGAAAATGGTAATTTATCATGTTTTACCAGTTCCCACTTTTTTTGTTAAGTGATTTTGGCCTCATGTCACTTAAAATGTACAAAATGTGCTACATTTGACCCAGAACAGTTTGTTAGAATAAAGTTGAAGCATATCGTAGATAATCCGGCTCAAGCATTAACTGGATATCTGTAAATCCTTTTAAGCAGTGTGTTCTGACTCATTTGTAGAAGCCTGAATGTGGAGAAGAAACTCAGTGAAATATGTCAAACTGACAAGAGCCGCGCAGAAAATGTCACATCAGTTTCTAGAAACAAAATGTTTGTAACATCTGAGCCTCTAAACGTCCTAAAAAATGTAGGTGAAAACTGAAACTGTTCAAAAACCTCATGAATAATTTCTCCATGGCTCATACAGTGTGTGATGGATCCCTTCAGCATACGGTGGCAAGAAAAAAATGGAACTAACTGGTTTTCTGCATTAGTTTGCCATAAAATTGGAATCTGATCTTCATCTGAGATACAATAATAGACAAACAAATTTTGCTTTAGCTTAGAACACAAAAGTCCAGTTTGATCATATCAGAAACCCTATTGGTTCCAAGGTCTTCTCCCACTGTAGTTTTCCAGAAAGAAACTGGAAAAAACTCTAACTGAGTTGTGAATATCTGATTGGATTATAACATTATTATAACATGTATCCATGTATTTTTGAGGTTTTGTTGCTAAATCCTATTGATGTGATTAATTTAGAAACAAGTCCAAGGTGTCCATCACTGCTATAAATGATGATGCTGAGTGTTATTCTCAGGTGGAGTACGAGAAGAAGAAGAAATCAGAGGGGAAGATGGTAAGGGCTGAACGGCAGGTTGTGTTGGACATGCTCTTCTCTGCCTTCGAGAAGCACCAGTATTACAGCTTCAAGGACCTGGTGGACATCACCAAGCAGCCTGCGGTGAGCAGCATGCGTGTGCCAGGGGAAATGCTTTTAATACACATAACAATGTGTCACTTCAAAGACCAAAAAGAAAAAAAAAACAAGCAACACACCTGCCCACTATCCACCTTGATTTGTTAAATTTGTACAAATCGCCCACCGCATGACGTCCATACCTTTTCACACTATCTGTTCTGGCTGAAATTTGGACCATTGTGTGAATACATGCATTCACACACTCACACACACACACACACATAGGCAGAGGATGAATCGATACAGTGCAATGGATTCAATCCAGCTCACACTGAACAGCAACGTGTAGGTGCTGATGAGACCTTGAGGTCCTCCTCTCCCTCTGATTGCATCTGATTGCATAACCATCGACTGAGTAGGAGTCAACCGCCCCAATACACTGCACACCATCATTTCTCTCTCAAACCACTTGGCCAGCACTCAAATTAACTGAACTGAGGCAACACGAAATGCCCATTACGAGAAGTCTTGAAACACATCACCAGTGAGGTACCAAGTCGCCTGGCCACGGTTTTAGCAGCTCAACAGAGACACCTGGTGGTGACTGCAGAGAACAACACTGATGGTCTGATGACAGACTGCATCCACAGTTTCTGCCCAGTGTTGCGCATTAACTGCTTGTTTTCTGATTTATGTGGGTGTAAGAATGTAAACAAGAAAATTGAAATATTAATTAGTATGAAACGGGCCTGTTAGATCCCAGATTCCCATTCCAGAGAGCAACATGGAGACTAGTTGAACAGTTGTTTTGTGTAAGTCACGGAAAGTAGGTAGTCGCTCCACAACAGAGGTTTGCAAACTAGTGAATGGGTAATGTCAGCGGGTATGAGGATGAAAATAAATTGTGCCTTACTCATTTATTGATTTCCATTTTTTTTTTTTTTATTAAGCTTTCACCCCTTTATTAATAGTTTGCCTCACTGCTGCTACTAATGAATTGTGAAATCTTGTCTGTTCTGCAGATGTGTTGCTGAAATCGTCCAGAAGAGTGCCGGTTTAATTTTTAGATCTTTATCCTCGCCACCCATACCAGTTCACTTTATAAAAAATTCTCTCTGGTGAATAACCCTCCCTTTTACACCCAGTTCCACTGCTACACCAAAACCAGTCGCAACAGACCATGAACAGTCTTTATGCAATGACTCATACAGGAACATAAATGCTAACAACACCTTGGATTAACAGTCATTCACTAGAATCCCTAACTCACTGAACACCACGTTGGGTCTCTTCTGGATATTAGTCTGCTTGATGCTCTGCCTACATCACATGCTTTGTTTCACTGATTGGTTGTGATGGCTGGCCAGGCTAAATACCCAAAACATCTTGAAACACTTTTATTCATCTGTTATTCAAAAAGATGTAATGTTGTTCACAAAGAACGAGACATTCAGAATACAATGGTTACTGATTTCCTCACACGGGTAGAGTATTATTGGAAACGAACAGTGGACAAAGAATGGAACGAGCCAAAGCACCAAAAGTAATTTTCAAAATTTGAAACTGTTTCCCCTCGCTGTTGCAGACCTACCTTAAAGAAATCTTGAGGGAAATTGGGACGTGCAATCGCAAGGGATCACATAAAAGCACCTGGGAACTGAAGCCAGAGTACCGACACTACCATTCCCCTGAAGAGGAGGAGGAGACCCAGAACACCTTAGTTCCTGAGCTACTTTACTCCTATGAACCTCATGTTTAGATGCAAATGTGACCTTTGAGTTGTAATAGTTACTTGCAGGTATTTTGTGGATTTTTTTTTCTAAGTTGATGCACTTCATGTGCAGAAAATCATGCATGTCATGTAGCATGTTGGATTTCTGAGTTTATAATTATGAAATTAAAGATGAATGAGAAATTACGTTTCTCTGCAGCCTGTGTGACCGAGCATGCAGCTGTATGATTGTAACGTCAGTTTTGTTGGATTAAATTTGTTTGGCAAACGGTAATGTGACAACAGCTCGTCCCTCCTGAACCAGTTTGTTTCAGATATTTCTTACAGAAACGAGGCACTGTTGGATGTAATGACAATAATAATGGCTCTGTTTCAGCAGCTCCTGCGACACTGTGATTCATTAATCATGTTTCCTGTCCCACCTATGTTTAAAACATCACAATGTCTGCTGGAAAACAGCTCCATTATTCATCTGTTCTACTGGATGCTGCTGTTGTCACTGTGTGTTAATGAGAAGCTTATGTTCAACAGCAGCAATTACTCAAAGGAAAACAAAAGATTAAAGAATGAAATGGAGGAAAACCCACTTCCAGTTCTCTTTGAGTGTTACTAAGACAACAGCCTTAAACTACTGTATATTTCCATTCAGCCACACGCAGACGCCTCCTGCTGTGAGTGTTGGGCCCCACCCTGCCCACCAATGTGTGCCAGCAGGTGTCAAATGGCAAACACCTTGATTAGGGGTGAGGCCAGCTTCTTTTATTTTACCTCTTAATTAACTTTTAAATGGAAACAGCTTCACCAAAGTCTGACAAGAGAACAAATGAATCCTGTGGTCGTCACTTCCTGTTTGACTTGATCAGTCTCTCAGCTTCTTTACAACATTGCTTTGGCTATTTGAGGTTTCTGGGCATTTAGTTAAGTTCTTTGTAAATCTCTGAAGGTTCCTCAACAGCCTCTGGAATTTTCTGGTTCAGAGCAAAGTTGGGTCCTGTCGCCCCCAAATCATCATTGCTTTGTTTTGCTAAGAACAACAATGGAGATTAATGTCGAACAGATAGACTCTCGTCACCATCTGTCCATGGAACATTGTTGCAGAAATGTTTTGGTTTGTTCAGATGCTTTTTTGCAATCACTTGTTCTCATGTTCATTTTAAAACAGAGGCTTTTCCAAGAGAAGACAAAGTGCTTTCCAGTTGTGAATCTCATTACAGAATGTTGGACCAAGTATTTGGAAACTTTAACTTTTCAATGTTCTGCATCTCCAATAAGACCATTGCTTATGTTCTTTCCCTTTTATGTTGACACACACTTGAATGCTCCAAACAAACTGCCTAAATGCCTTTAAGAGGTCTGCACATCTGCTCATGACCAAGTCATCAAAGACTAATGCGTTGCAACACCTGGCCGCGGCCCCTGTTGGGCCGTCGCGGTACTGCAGGTGGGCAGTGAGAGGTCATTAAAATTAAACGTTTTAAATCCTCGATCTTCTTCAAATGTTTTTAATTACTGTAAAATATTAACGTGATTTTAAAACATTAGGAAGTGTTTTTCTACCGTCATCTCGACATGACAAGTGTCACCTTATTTGTTGACCCCTTACATTAATGTCAGAGCTTCTTGTTCTGAATGTTGATCACAGTTGTGATTAAAGGTAAGAGGCCGCAGAGATTTTTCACATTTCAAATTGGGCCTTGGTATTTTGAAGTTTGGGAATGGCTGCTGTAGAGTATTGTTCACGTGATTCTTCTTTTTGCCTTGAGTTATGTTGGAAGTCCTTTATAGTTAAGGTGAACAACACCTGTACACAACACGCTTCTTTAACTTGTAGCAGCCTGTTGAACTCACACCTGTTCAATGCTCAGATTTAGACTATTTTTCCTACAAATGCCTTAATGAGCTGTCAAATTTGTGGATGGAGAGACCTTACAAGTTGACCACATACCTTCAATATAATTTAACCATGTTTCACATGTTTAACTCCAAAGTTTTCCTGTAGTACAACTAATGATTGACCAATAGATTACCAGTTTCATTCTAAATAAACCATAAATGCTACTGAAGATTCTTCCAAAGTCAGCCCAGAGGTTTCCTGACAGTGCCATTTATTAAAAAAAAAAAAAAAAAAAAAGGTTTTCTCAAGGATAAAAATACAGGAATTCAAAGTTGTGGTACTTGATTTTATTCTTACACTGAATTTGAAGTCTTTGCATTGTAGATGGACTTTCATTTAATGCAACCATAAACCCAAACACAAAGAGGCCTGGGGATGTCAAACTGTGTGGATTGTTGCTAAAATAGTACGCAGACGGGGGGAAATGTCCCGGAGTCGGAGCATCATTCCACTGTCCCGTGCCTTGTTTCCGTCATGAAAGTTGGCCCAAAGATGGGAGGGGAAAAAACACTGCAAAAGCCAAGAGTTAAAAACTGTATTCAGTGACCAAATTGTGTTTGGTTTGGGTGGAACTGTGGGCCATGGTGTGGACAGGAACATATCCATTAAGACATGATGCAGAGTGCAGTGCTCCTTCAGTCTGCGTTTTGGGGCGTTTAGGAAGCAGCAGTCAATCGAACAGCAGATGTTTTTCCAGGCAGTTACTGTAACAGAGAGGAACATGTTAAACAGCCGTGTTCAGTCTTTACATGCCCCGGCGTTGTGTCAAAGCTCTCACAATCAGACTTGAGTACTTACGCATTTCTCAACCAGCAGACCATCTTTGAAGAAAAGCATGAAGGGTGTGACGCCATCCTCGCGGTAGTCCAGCAGGCCCACAATGCCATCTGGGTTCATGGACTCTCCTGTGAAGAACTGAACAGATTTCCATGTTAAAATTCAAGCTCATATAGGTTATACAGTCTCATGCCCCTACCATTGTTTATATTTATATAATAATAAAAAAAAAACAACAAGTAACTTGACTGGTCATCTTAACTAAGCATCACTGTATGACGTATAGTTGTTAAAATGAACATGATGGTAGAGGTATAGAAAGTGACGTGTGACTGAACAGCAGCAAATCTCTGCGTCATTAAAAGCGACTGATGGAGCTAAAACTTGAAAATGTTCCTTTGTGGTTTTTTTTATGGTTAAAAGCATCACCTAATACACAAATCTTAGGCACAAACATCTACAGTTATGTGATGCAGAGATCAGACTTTGTCAGGCATTTTTAGCAAAAATACTTTTGAAGTTTAACTGACAGCAAACTGCCACTGGAAAACATTTTGGAACATGTACCAAGTTTTCTTTACAAAACTGGTTTTCCAGCTGTGCTCTTTTTAAACACGTGGATGTGACTCTTTAGCTACCTGGTAGTTCTTGATGTTTCCGATGATCTTCTTAACTTCTGGTTGGACCTCAGCCATGAATTTCTCCACTCTCTCAGGATTTGTCTCTTGCAGTTGGGCCTTGACACTGGATGTGCAAACAGTGAAATCCTTCAGCGTTTCCCACAACAGAGTACTCGATTACAAGTGAAGATCTACCTATGTGCTTTTTTTCTAACAGCTTTAACTTGAGTTGACATTATCTACAAACTGAACATCTACTCACGCTTTCACGTATTCCTTAATGTAAGTCATGTAACCCTTCTTGTCGAAGGAAGTCTCCTGCAGCTTGTGGTTCAGGACGATGTCGACTCCGGACACGGTGGCTGAGTCGTTGCCTTCTATTGCCTCTTCAGCAGAGGCGTTGGCCGAAATTAAAGCATCATCGAACCCTTCTGTCCTGGTGACAACCTGGAACCACAAGCAGACACACAAGGCAGGAGAAAGTCATGTTACAGAGAGAATATGAGGCAAGTACGAGGGCAAGACGTGAGGGGCAGCTGAGTGCGTTTAAAAGCTTTAAGGCCAGTTACAAAAGAGTCTTTATGGCGATTTTGAGCCCCGTTGAAATCATAACATGCAGTAATGAAATGAATGTACAACAGTTCCATTTAAAAAAAAAAAAAAAAATGAAAGCCCATATTATATAGATATAAAAATCAGAAGCTTGCATCAATAAAATAGTCTCCAGGTTCTTTCTAAAGGAATATACACCATCAATTCATGAAAACATGGAAAGCTCATTCCTCAAAGTGCATTTCTTGTACAATCTAAATTTTATTGAGGAAGTAAAAACAGTATGAAGAGAATACAACACAATAAAAATGAGGTTGTATTCATTTCTTTGTGCAAATCAGAACTTTTCATCAACAATGGCCTTCCAGTTTGATTACAACCAACTCCTTTCATTGCACATGTGGTCTGCCATGCTTTTTTTTGTTGTTGTGTTTTAAAGAAAAACTTTTACCGTTTACCAAGATGGCTTCACATAACCCCAATGATAAAACACTGAGCTGTCCACCCCGAGGGGAAAAAAGCCAGTAGTTTCACAGGAACTGTTGGGGCCTGAGGAGCAGTCACCATCTCAGCTCCCTCTGATTAACAAGTCAGGCAGGCTGAGAAACCTCCCCATGATTCATGGCTGCAACAATGATGTCACACATCACTGCTCCTCACAAACTCACCTTTCCTTCAACTTCATAGAAGATCTCAGATTCCTTTACTTTGAAGGTATCCGAGAACATCTCATCATCTATGGGGGGGGAAAAAATAGAAATGATGACACCAAACACAAAGCTGAAGATCAGGCCGACAACTGGCTTTGTAAAAAATTAATAAATTAAATAAAAAATAAAGAAAAGACACCAAAACAATAAATGCACACATCCAGAAACAGACACCGAGGATAAGAGGCCGGATTTAAAGGTTTACATGAATCGCTTGATACGGTGTTGCGGTCGGCTATGAGGCCGTGCCAACTCCCGAGAAATCTGCCGGATAAAAATAAAACTGGAACCTGACGACACACACGGCTGAAAGGCCACGTTCACAACTTTAATATCAGAGCTGCGGTCGACTAACAAGTCAACGAGAGCGGGGCTTTTCGCGTGGCTCAACCTATTCTCTCACTTTTCAAAAGTTTCCAGCAGCTCCGTTAGTCGAAGCTAGGAGCTAGGAGCTAGCACGGCCCCGGCAGAGCCGGCTAACCCTCGACGGACACGCGTTAGCCGGGCGGGCTGTCGACTTTAAAGGCGTAACAGAGGAAAGATAACCTCAGCGGTTAAACGTTGGATTTACACGTGAAGTACAACACAAACCGGCACTACTTACTGCTGATGATGCACTTGTAGATTATCATTTTTCTGCCTGGGTGTTAAATCTTCGAGACACAGAGAGGAGGCCGACCGCCCAAACAGCACAGGAGAGGAAAAAGACCGATCAGGCCGCGAGGAGTTGCATTTACATCCTGCTGACGTCACCACGGGTTGGCTCTGACTCTATTATTTACTGCGACCGAGTGGCCAAAAGAGGTACTGCACCTATATTTATCTGGACTGGAGGCACATCTGGTTCTTCTAAGATAAGATAAGATAAGATATTCCTTTATTTGTCCCACAACGGGGAAATTTACATCGTTACAGCAGCAAGTGGAAATAGCAATAAAAAAGAAAATGGACAACAATAAAATAAGATAAAACAATAATAAAAACAAACAATAACCACAATAGAGAATATATAATAAATAATAACTCTGACTTTATTTACAAGGGATATAATGGTAGTGATTACTATACCTGAGATAAGTTATTGCACATGTCAATGAATATGTTTATGTATACTGCAGCGGTGCTGATTGTACAGTCTCACAGCAGCAGGGAGGAAGGACCTGCGATATCGCTCCTTCACACACCTGGGGTGAAGGAGTCTGTCGCTGAAGGAGCTCTCCAGTGCAGACAGAGGATGGGAAACACTATTCATCAGAGAGGATGAACTACTCATTTTGATAGTTTGCTCAGTATCTATATTCTAATAATGCGTAATGTGATTTCTTCATAAAAACGTTTGAGCAAATTCCATCTTCATTCTGAATCCTACATCCAAAAGAAATGCTTTTGATTTGATTACATTTGATTCAATTCAGTAATACTTTATTAATCCCCAAAAGAAAATTAATTGTTGCAGTAACTCTCAATATTTAAATTTCCTCAAAAATCCAGATCTCTTGTAGCGGTCTCTGTTGCAGCAGATCTGAAGAAGCCACAAAGCGGTTCCACCAGTTCTCTGTACTCAGTTTCTTGTCCTCCACTGAAACACCTCACGACCGCAGAGTTGTTTGAGTACTTCTACAGATGACAGGACTCCGACTGGTACTGGAAGTCTGAGGTGTACAGAGTGAATGGTGAGAGTCCAGTCCTCTGTGGTGCTGCTGTGCTGCTGATCACCTGGTCAGATACACAACCATTCAGCCCCTCAGCAGTGGTCTGTTAGTCAGTAATCCAGGTGATTGTGGAGCCATCCACCTGTGTCTTCTGGAGTTCCTTACGTAGTAAGGAGCAGTTCCCTGGACCAGACTATGATACAGCTGGTAAGGATGCTCTCGATGGTGCAGCGGTAGAAGTTCACCAGCACGTTTGAAGAGAGGTGGTGCTTCCTCAGAGTCCTGAGGAAATACATTGTTAAATAAAAAAGGGAATCCTCTCAAATAAAAATAAGCTTTGAGGAGAGAATTAAAAGCAGGTACTGATGCAGCTGACCCGATATCCTCAGGCAGGTCTTTCCAGGGCCCAAGGGGCCCGCACTGAGAAAGCTTTGTCCCCTTTTGTCTTCAGTCGGGGCCCAGGAACAACTAGAAGACCTTTGCTTGAGGATCGCAGAGAGCTGGAAGGGGAGTAGGAGGTTAAAAGGTCAGCAATAAAAGGAGGACAGAAGCTGTTGAGTGCTTCAAAAGTAATGAATAAAATCAATCCTAAAATGTACCAGAAGCCAATGTAACAAAGCTAAGACAGGCGTAATGTGCTCTCGGTATTTGGTCCTGGTTAAAAAGCTGGCAGCAGAATTCTGTACCAACTGGAGCCTGTCCAGTGATCTCTGATTAAGACATGTAAAAAGGCTATTATCCAGACGTGACACAATCACTTCAGTATCCTTAAAACTTAAAAATGGAGGAATTTTTGAAATGTTTCTAAGTTGATAAAAACAGGACTGTATAAGTTTAGCAATCCGATGCTTGAAATTTAAACCGCTGTCAAACCGGATGCCTTGGTTCCAAGCAGGTGGGAAGATGAAATCCAGTCAGGGTCCAGTAGATGGCAGAATATGTTTGGCCAACTGCTGGGATCCAACAGGCAGGAGTGCAATTTTACTGGCATTCAGTTGTATAAATGTATGAGACATCCAGTTTTTAACAGCAGTCATACAGGCCATTTAATGGATGAACCAGGATGGAGGAAGTTTTTAAGGACCACAAAGTTTTCCTGGCCCAGGATGGCGGCTGGCTAATATGCCGGTTTAGATTCCCTTAGACCTAAATTGTCTGCCTCAAGCCCCTTTTGGATTTGATATCGTACAGTTAAATTCTATCTTTAGGTTTTGGATGTCACAGCCATCCCCGAGCAAAAATAATGCATGGCATTATTAACCTTACAGTGTGGGAGAACAGGCCAACCTTAAAAGGCCATGTGCAGCAATGTCAGGCTTCCTAAATGTAATCAGCGCAATTGACGGTACTCACATTGTTATAAGTGGCTCCAAATTAAAATCAATTTGTCTATGTGAACATAATATGCACATGATCAATGTACAAGTTATTTGTGACTCAAACATGGTTCTGACTAATGGTGGCCTGGCTCAACACGTGACTCATTCATCCTGATGCAGAGCAGGGAGCAGACTGCAGGTGTAGTGCGTCACAGCTGGCAGGGACTCTGCTTTCACCATTTATGGCAGAATGTGGATGTGTAGAGGATGAAATATGAGACTTATCCACCTGCACTAAGTTCCAGGTGGGCTCTGATTTATAAAGGGAAATTGCTTGGAAGTGGTGAGTACGTACTTTAATAAATCAGATTTTTTTTTTTTTTTGGCGCACGGAAACCTTTAGGAAAACTACCCCTAGTTTTATAAATGAGCAGCCAGATTATGATCTGCCTTGCCAAGAGCAGGCCATGCAGAGGAACTGTGTAAGAACTGTGTATTAAAGAACCTTTGTCTAAAAGCTGTGCAAACAAACTGTGAAAGGAATTTAATTTTATGGCTTTAACTCTTTATTGCAACAAACAAAAATATGAATGACACACTGCCATTACGTTTGGTAAGAATGAAGACTAAATGTTTCCATGTGACATACAAAACAATCATACATTACTTGTAAAGCAACTTTATTTAATTATCAGCATATTTTGGTACATTAAGCACCATCCCGACTTTCATTCTGATAATCTATACATGTAATGGATTTCCTTTGTAAAATTCAAACCAGATGTATTATCTGGCCACCCTCCATCCAAAGGGCAACACAGTGAGAGGACTTCAGTTCATGTGGACAAGTGTGAAGTCTTATTACTCGCAGAAGGAAAAATCAACAGGGGTGTCCTCCAGTAAAAAGTATCCAGAGTGAAGGTAGGGAGCATCGTTGCGAACGACCAGATGCATCCAAACGACAAGCTTGCCTTTTAACTATTTAAGACTTCCTCAAAAAAGGAAAGACAATATGAGACTGAAGAGGATTGGTACATTCAAAGTGGGAACACACGTGACAAAAAAACATTAAGAATAAGTCCATGTACAATTTATACACACAAAATAAACATGAGGAAATGAAGGATGATTAAGAAGCAAGTGCAAAAGGGCAAAGATATGTAGCATTTGCTCCAAAAGTCTCCTTTTACTAACTAAACTGTTCTCCATTTGCGACTACCTACGAGGACAGCAGAAGAGTTTCCAATTCCACACTACTGGTGAGAAGTTTCAGTGATGAGGGATGTGGACCTGAAGCCCTATAATCTGAGCCTTGTAACTAGGGGTTCAGTTTTAGCAGGAGCATGTGCACTGCACAGGGAAACACAGCTATTCAAAGTCTTTGTTGACTTTAATTTCAATTCAATCGAGCTGTAAATCTTAGTATTGAAAAAGCTACAACTGTCCACAGTCTGTGATGAGCAGTTTTTTAGAGGGCGTGCCTCCTTTTGTGCCCAGCTCTCCCATCTGTTGCACCACATCCATGCCACCCCGAACCCAGCCAAAAGCTACGTGTTTGAAGTCCAGATGTTCAGCTTTCTTCAGGGTGATGAAGAACTGAGAATTGTTGGTGTCACGGCCACGATTAGCCATTGACAGGATGCCTGGGCCTGTGTGCCGAACATCAAAGTTCTCGTCCTCAAACGAGCTGCCGTAGATGGACTTCCCACCCGTGCCGTCACTCTTGGTGATGTCACCACCCTGAGATGTCAAAAGGAAATATGTTAGTCATGTTATATGGATCCCTGATATTGACAATATGCATTCCTCTCTGACCGAGATACCATACTGATTTGATTTTAATAATTTCCTCACCTGACACATGAAATCTGGTATGACCCTGTGGAAGATGGAGTTCTTCAGCCCGAAGCCTTTCTCGCCAGTGCAGAGAGCTCTGAAGTTCTCTGCTGTCTTGGGAACAATGTGGGAGAATAGCTCTATTGTGATGGTGCCCAGTGTCTGGTCGTCTGCAGACACTTTGAGGAACACCTGTGGGTTTGTCTCTCTGGAGTGTTCCTGGACTCTGGACATCTGTGGCGATAAGACACATGAAGGATCGCCGCTACTTTGGGCCATGTGGTTCTGGCACTCGCAGAAGGTCTTCTTAAAGGCTTCAGCTATTTCAGCGGTTTTGAACCTTGCTGCCAGCTGTTCCACCACACCATCACCATCTGTTTAAAAACAAACAAACAAACAAAAAAAGGCAAGCTGAAAACATCACTATGCATACGGGTACAGCTTAATCAGATATCCATGCAGTAGCAGCACTGTGACATCACTGAGAGCCTCTCCAATGGCCACAGAAGTTAATGAAACAGCCTTACCTGAGTAGTCTGTGGCGGTCCAGACCAGCGCGTTGGCTGAGGTATTCATGGGTTTAAGCTCCATGGACTCGGCAATGGTGTGATTGGCACAAACCCTCAGCACCTGATCTCTCCTCATCAGGATCCGATAGAAATGTTTGGTTGGGTGGAAGAGGATCTTGATGTCACCGATTCCACGCTCCTTCCACTGACCCAAGTCCCGGTCCCACCGGTACAGCTTGGTACGCTCCTTAAACAGGATCTCTTCATCTTCCTCTCCAGACTTTGTCTCCACCTGAGAGCCACACAATATCCGAGGATGAAGCGTGCTCTCTTTTTTTCAATGACTGAATGTCAAACATGTTTTTAACTTACCTCAGGTAGTGACACTATGGGCTCAAAGTGAATGTCCACGTTGTTCGGACTCTCCTCTTCATCGCTTCCTTCCTCAGCTCCGTTGTTTTTGGGTTCAGAGGACATAGCAGGCCCAAACACCATGGCTCCAGCATTTGCCCATGAGAAATTGGTGTCTAAAAGAAAAAATATGAAGGAATTATTTTTGTTTTAAAAACATGTCAACACAACAGTCACGAAGAGCTGCATGAGAAAGGCGATGTTGAAGCCAACCTTGTTTTCCAAATGCAAATTCATCTGTGTTTTTGGCCAAGTCAGCAAATGAAAACCCTGCGACTGAGTTGAAGCCAAAGGTGGAGGAGTCTGTGGAAAGGGACAACATCATTAAATACTAAATTAAATGCAGTTCTTTTTTGCAGCAGACAATGGGCTCTCACAGTTGCTTCAACATTTTATAAATATTATGCCTTGCTGGGTTGTTGTTTCATAAGTGTTTCAGGAAACATTCTCTGGTAGTACCAAAATAATTCCATAAAGAACAGCAGGTTACACAAGATAAGAAAAAAAAAAAAAGGGTCTGATCTATGTTTTCTTTTCCCCCCACAATTATGAGAGAAAAGAATACAATAATCCTGTCCATCATTGGAGAAATTTTAATTACTCCAGAGCCAATAATGAACTTCCATAAAGTTAAAGGTCACGGCACAAAATACCAAACAAACAAGACCTGTAGCTACATTATCTGTTTTCAAAACATCTTAGGGTATGACGATAGCCTAATCTCTGTAATGATGAAGAGGCTGATGAAGTTCCTCTACCTTGACCAGCTGCTGGGACCGTCAAAGCTTCAGCATCAGTCACTGTGTTGGTCACAGACTCTGGGCTCTTCTTAGTCGACAGGTCAATAGGAGAGCTGCTCCTGGGACTTTCTCTCTGACTCTCTTTGGCCTCATCTGAGGTCTCCTTATCTGGTACAGACCTTGCTGCCTGTGGGCTCTGCACTGCTGGATGATGGAACTAAGGCTGGATCCTCAGGGGTCTCTGCTGGACTACTTAAAGCCTCCTCAGCTCTGTTTAACTGGGCAACCTGAAACAAATTAAATCGTATCATTCTTCTCATGTACAGACCCACTCCTTTCATTTTAATGACATACTGTACAATAATGGATATGTAGGGAGTCCCAACAAAAAGATTAAATGTTTCAAATGAACATGAAGATGTTCATTTTTTGTTACTGGATACCATCTGTTAAGAAGATTTTAAATTGCATTCTGCACAAACTCATCAGCCTGTTAGAGCTGTGTCCATTACCAGGTCATGCTGAACTTTACGGACTTCTGTCTCAAAATCTTCAGGCTTGTCATGGTCTGGGTCGCTGTCTGTGGTGCTCAGGCCGCAGAAGAATGTAGGTGGGAGCTGGAGGCTCTTTGCCCTCTCTTCTTCTTCTGGTGTTGGCTTCTTCTCCCACACAACCTGGCAGTCTGGCTCTGAATGCAGCACACACACATTTAGTATGAGACACAAACTCGCATGTAAGGCTGCATTACTTATTCAGTCTAGTCACTTTTGGTTTGATAGACTTACCGTCACCACAAGCTGCAGCCTCAGGAGGATCGGGGTAAAGCTTTCCATTCAAGGCTTTCACTGCTGACTCATAATCCTCATCTGAAAGTTAAAAACCAATTCAATATATATTTCCCCCTTCAGGAGAAGGACACATTTCATACGACAGTGTTCTTCCAAGCTTAAATATTTGTTTTGATCCCAGTATTCACCCAGTTCTGAAGGCACTAAATGGTAAATAAAGCATTAATATTTGGGGAAAATATGAAAATCTACAGTGTGAAGCCAAATTCTAAAATGAGTCACAAGTACATCCACTAATTCCAATCATCACGATTCCCATTTTTAGCATGATGTCCTTTCGTCTCACCGTCAGTTTCATCGTCACTAATGTATCCTGGTTCATTTTTATAGCAGAAGAAGGTGAGCGGCAGCAGGAGTCTCCTGGATAAAGCTGCTTGTTCAGCAGTGGGCTCCCTGACGTACACGATCTCCACATCAGAGTCATCATCGGACCCTGAGCTGCTGCCTCCTGCCTGAGGTGATCCTGTGGCAGAAACATACAGAAGAAGTAAACAATATTAGCTCTGCTGGATAGAGCTGCACAGAGGAGATGAATCAAGTTGTTTTATCGATACTGTTTTAGCAAACAAGTGTTAGGTACACCCACACACACACACAAAAAAATCTCATGCATGGCACAATGAAGAGTATGCATGCGATTTGCTACAGTGAGAAGCACGTTATAACAGCACTCTTTACGGTCTCTTTTAAGACGGTTTAATGTCACACTATCATGTTTCCAACAGTAACTGGTGTAGTCTCATACATGAGACTTCAACTCTAATTAGTCTTTGCTGATATGCAGACGTCGGAACAGGCAGAGTATTACATTTCATGCTGTTGCTTCACACCCTGCACTAAAAATGGCATGTGTGACGTTTGGATACCACGTAGAAGGAACAACTTCTACTCAGCTCACCTTTCAGAAGATATTCAATTTTTAATTAAGTATTTCCTGCTGCTGCTCAACATCCTACTTTGATTCACGAGTGGCTGTCTGGGCACAGCAATTACTGCATTTAAAATGATTAATATGACATTAAAATACTCCAGTTTCAGCATCATTGTTCTTAGGTTTGATGTTTTTTTAATGTATGCATATGGAATTTATATTTAAGCAAAATAATCTATTTATTACACATGGCTACTTCAAGTGGCACCAAATAACTGAAAAAATGACAATTGTAATACTGACTCATCATGCTATGTAACCTTAAGCGTGCAAATTCAAATAATAAACCACTTTTAATTCAGTTAGTCTTTTTCATAAAATCATGTAACTGCATTACACACCTTTCCTTACCGACCCTGATGAAATTTGCACCTACATAATTAAAACACATCTTATCTAATGTGAGCACATTTGTGTTCAAGTTACTCAAGTCTTGTGACACAACTGCAGGTTTATCGTCTGTACTTGAACACGCTAGACATGCAAGACATTAGCTTTGCTGCTTTTCCACTCCGTGCATCCAGGTTATAGGTTTTCTAGTAGTAGTAGGGGTCAGCCAGGTGACAGCTGAGAGGTGTTAACACACACTGCAGTAATCAGAGTACCTGGGGGTTCAAATTGGTTGGTGGGTGTGCTCGTCCAAAAAGCCATTGGGTTATCTTTGAAAAGCCTAAAATCCAGCCCTGAAGGATAATGGGTTGTTGGGCGGAGAGAAACTAATTGTGAGGCTGGTGTTATAGGAAAACAATAGCAAAATATTTCAAGTGTGAAATACTATAATTGTGTGAAACTGTGTGACTGAATGTAAAATTATCAGCATAGCTTTGGAATAAATACCCTGGATGTTCAATGTAAGTGCAGTATATTGGATGCACATAAAGTGACAAAATAAGGAGAACAAAAACAGCTTCTTCATAAATCAAAAAGGGTGATGCATGAGTGCCAGCGAAGATGAGGGGGGGTGGGGGTGGGGGAATTTATTTTGTTTTTACCTGTATTCATTTTGAATGCAGGAGCAGCAGGTGAAGTCTTGGGAGAAGATCCAGAATCACTGGCTTTCAAACTAGATGCAGCTGTCACAGTTTCTGAATGAGATTTAGGGGTGCCAAAAATCTTCTGAAGAGTGTCTGTGCCAAAGACAAACTTGGGGGGAGACACCACAGTCTTGGTGGAACTGACTGGACTCTGAGATCCAGCTGCACATGGTCCACTGTCAGGAGAAGGCTCCGTACGTTCCTTTGTTGTTTCTTCCAGAACAGCAATAGCTGCCTTGCCACATACAACGGTGGAAGTGTTTGCAGGTCCTGCCGTTACACTTTCTTGTGGTGTAACAAGTCGCAATGTCACCGGAGTCATGAGCTCCTCTTTTTCTTGTGCAGCCCTGGCCTCTTCAAAGACCTGCTTAAATGTATCTGCAGTGTCTTGCAGCTTAAACCTCACAGCCAGCTGCTCAATCCTTCCCTCCCCTTCTTCGGAAAAATCAAATGCGCTCCAGACCCAAGCCTTCTCCGCACCCTTCATAGGTTCCAGCCTCATGACTGTTGTGATCCAGTGGTTGGCGCAGATCTTAAGAACCTGGTCTCTCCTCATGATCAACCTCACTCGTTTGGTGTCATAATTCTGTAAGAGCTTGAGGTCTCCGATACCCCTCTCCTTCCACTGACCCAATTCTCTGTCGTAGCGATACAGTTTGGCTCTATGACTGAAGACCACCTGTTCATTTTCCTCTCCTGTAGAAATCTCCACCAAATCAGGTAAGGGGACAACAGGCTCAAAGTACTGGCCATCCCGCTCTTCATCCTGAGTTGTGTCCTGCTCATCGTCGGTACCTACTGAGCCTCTGCTCTGGTTAAGCTTAGAAGGAGACTTGGAGGGGCTGATGCCAGGTTGGAAACTGAAGCTGAACCCACCCGTCGATTCCCCAAAGCGGAAGAGGTTCTTTCTGATGGGGCTGCTGGCAATGGGGGAGGCATAAACGGACGAGTCAACTGTATCATCTAAAGCTTCTTCTCTTAGGTCATAGTTGTCCCACTCCAAGGTAGGGCCTGTTGTCTCACCATGAGGCTTGATTACAAGGTTTGAAACGTCACTGGAGGATGTAACGTCTCCCTGGATGTCATCGTCTTTGATTTTTGTTTTTTCGTCTGTCAAAAACGATTTCAGGTCTTTCAAACCAGACTTCATTTCCTCTGCTTTCTGAATGAGGTGTGCTGTTCTACCTGTATCGACCAGTTTGTGGGGGGTTTGCAGGGGAATATCTAATAGAAGTCTCTGGCACTCTTCAAACTTCTCTTTGAATTCTTCAGCAAGCTCTGTTGTTTTAAATTTGGCAGCCAACTGCTCCAGCTTAGCATCTCCATCAGAGAAGTCATTGGCCATCCAAATCCATGCTTTGTCTGAACCTGCCAGTGGTTTAAGGTTCATGGTGGTTGTAATCCAGTGGTTAGCGCATACCTTCAGGACTTGTTCTCTTCTCATGAGCACTCTTAACCGACCATTGGTACTGTTTTTGAGGAATTTGAGGATTCCCACACCACGTTCTTTCCACTGACTGGTGCTGGCGTCAAATCTGTACAGTTTGACTCGCTGAGAATACAGAACCTGTTCATCCTCCTCCCCTGTTACAAGGTCCACCTTGTCTGGCATCTGGATCACTGGTTCAAACTGGATGTCATCATTTTCCTCTGTTTTATACATGCCGTCATCCTCTTGCTCATGTGAAGCTTCTGTCTTGGTAGGTGTTGCCTGGAATGATGAGAACACCTGCTCCCCGGCCCTTGAGAAACCTTTGAAATTGGGATCTTTGTCACCAAACTGGAAATCCTCTCCAGATGATTTTGCCAAGTCAGCAAAACTAAACATGTCCTTGCCATCAAATAATGGATTCTGATCTTGTTCTGGTGGCTCCTCCAAAGGTTTAGACACATCTTCTTTCTCCTTGTGTTTGTCAGCTATGTTTTTCAGAAAACTGGAGGCCGACCCTGATGGTGTTTGGTTATCAGATGAGGCTGAATCCTTTGCAGGATCCTGAATGCCAAACTTGAAACCACCAGCTGGAATGGGCATTGAAAAAGAGAAGCCTGACGAAGTAGAAGTAGTAGAAGCAGACGTAGGAGCTCCAAACTTAAAAGAGTCAGCTGAACTTTTATCTTTGTTTTGACCGAACTGAAAAGGGCTGCCACTTCCAAATGGCATATTAAATCCAGTTTCAGCAGGCTGGTTTGATGAACTCTTAGCTCCAAAGCTAAAGCTGAAGGTGGATGCTGAGGCTGAGGAAGCAGAGCTACTTGTGCTTTTAGCATTGGGATTCGGGGTCTGACATGATACACATTTATTGACAGATGGTTCATTTCTCACCAGACAAGTGTCACAATCCCACTGTCCTTCCTTCTTGCCAAACATGGCCTCTAAAGAGGGATTATCATTGGGGGTATTGCAGGAAATGCAATGGGCTGCTGACGCATCATTTCTCACCAGGCAGCTGTTGCAGTCCCACTGGCCAACTTTCTTGACAAAATTGCTTCCAAATCCTGACACAGCTGGCAGATTTGATGCAACTAGAGCTCCATCTTTTGATTTTGCAGTTGGGTTTGGGCTGTTGCAGGCAACGCATTTATCAGCAGAAGATTCATTTCGCACTTCACATACATCACAGTCCCACTGTCCCGGCTTCTTGGAAAACTGTGCACTTAACACAGAGTCAATGGTAGACACAGAGGGCTGTGCTTCTGGTGCTGCTGGTGCTACTTGTGCTGCTGGTGGTACTTGTGCTGCTGGTGCTACTTGTGCTGTGACAGCTGTTTTGGCAGCAGTTTTCAAAGCTTTACAAGAAACACAACTGTCTGCAGAGGCCTCGTTCTTTGCAGAACACTTGTTGCAGTCCCACTGCTCTGCCTTTTTGGCCTCCTGGCCAAAACTAAATGCACTGGCTGCCATGTCAGTGGGTTTAGACGAGCTGGTGCCAAATGTAAATGAAGTGGGGATTGAGGCTCCAAAACCACCAAATCCAGTAAATGTAGACCCAGATGTGCTCGGTTTTGATGAATCTGTACCAAATTTGAAAGTAAATGGACTTGCTTTGGTTTCACCAACAGCCTGAATTTCTGGTTTGGATACAGACTGCGGATTTGGATGCTGACATGCCAGGCACCGCACATCCGTGGGTTTATTTCGTACGCAGCACACATTACACTCCCATTCCCCTTCTTTAAGTGCAAACTGGGCCGCCAGTGATTCTGAATCTTTTGAGCTTTCTTCTTTTTTCTCTTGCTGATTCTGCTTTTCTGGGGATTTGAGTACTATTTTCTGGGCTTCTTCAAACTTGGCTTTAAAAAGAGATGCCTCATCTACTGTTTTGAAGCGGATGGCTAGTTGTTCTGGTTTAGGCTCTTCATCTGCATAATCAATGGCATTCCACACCCAAGATTTGTCAGAGCCAGCATTTGGTTTGAGTAGCATATCAGCAGTGATGTAGTGGTTTGCACAGATCTTAAGAACTTGTTCCCTTCTCATCAAGAGGCGGACCTTCCCTTTAGTGTTGTGTTTAAGGATTTTAACATTGCCAATTCCCCGTTCTTTCCACTCTTTTGTCTCTGTGTCGAATCTATACAATTTTGCCCTGTTGCAAAAAATCTCCTCCTCCTCTTCCTCCCCTGTTTTCACATCCACTTTATCAGGAAGAGGTACAATAGGTTCAAAGTGAGGCCCATCTTCATCCTCTTCAGCATGTGTGCTCTCGTTGTCACTCTCCACTGCCCTCTCCTCCTCTGCTGATTTGGCAATGTCAAACACCGGCTTGCTAACTTCCCCAAAGGTAAAAGGCTGGTCCACCTTCCCAAAAAGACTTCCACTGGCTGAATTTTGTGTGGAATCAACAAATGAGAAGCTTGTAATATTTTTATTGCCAAAGGTGAAGATGCCCGGTTGGCTGGGAGGCTGCTCTTGAGCTGGAGGCTTTTCTGGAACACCGTCTGCTTTAGTAGGAATGTCTGATGTGAGTAGACTAAGTAAGCTTTCACCATGCTTTGACTGGGAAGCTGAGAAAGTGAAGTCTCCATCGTTGGATTTAAAGTTGGAATTAAATTTAAAAGCAGTTGAAGGTGTTGACTGGGCAACTGCCCCTGCACCAAAACTAGGTACTCTGGGGACTTCAGCAGGAGCCTGCTGGCTGAAGGAGAGCTTGCCAAAGTCTACAGGCTTCCCCTCAACGCTCTTTGGAGGCTGAACAGGGACGACAGATGGCTTTGTGAAATAGCCTGGTTCAGGCAGGGGAGGGTTAGTGGTCTGTTGAGTAACACTCTGGCCATAATATTCTTCACTATATGGCGAAAGCAAATTCGTGGCTGGGGATTCAAATCGAAGTGGGGTGCCAAACACTTGTTCCTGAGGAGGGTAGATGCAGGTTTGGGCCGTTTGCAATGGAGGTGTGTGAGTGGGCTGCTGGTAAGCGTACATATGCTGCTGGGGCGGCATACGGTTCACGCCATACATTGGGCCCTTCGTTAACAAAGAACAAAAAGCAAAGATTAGTTAACATAATCTGTAAGTATATTACTGTAAACCAAGATTAAAATGAGAGCTACCTTGGTGGGAGTTACATTTGCTGCAGGGCGTAGGAGATACTGAGAGTTATAAGCTGGAGACTGGTTGTAGTACAGAGAAGGGCCTGTGGTGGCCACTTCAGAGAGAAGGAAAAAAAAAAAAAAGATTTTTAAGAAATTGACGAAAAATGCATTTAAAATCTATTAGATCTATTTGGCACACTGACCTGTTAGGGGGGCTCCATGGTAGGACTGAACTGGGGTAAAAGGTTCTTGCAGGCCCTCTGGCCTGTAACTTTCCCCATACATCCTATGATGCGGAGAGCCTGCATTTGCTGATGCGTTGTGTTTCAGATCATGAACCTCATTCTGCAGAACAGGAGTTCAATAAGTAAATAAATACTATTGTAAGTTTCCTTAAGAGCCACTTAGTGTTCAGCTGTGTTTGACACTGAAAAAAAGACACAAACTTAGAAAAATTGTTTTTATATTTCTGAGAAATTCTTGAACACCAGTTCTCACCTTGAGAGCTTCAACTTGCTGACACAACATCTGAAGGAGACTTTTTTGGTCCTCAACCCAGTGAGGTGGTGTCTTTGGGGAAATCTAAGAAAGAAATTATGCAGTGTTGTTGGCCAACTGATATCTGTAATAAAAACAAAACAGCGACAAAACACAATCTGCACTTACCAGTCTTTTGGAAGGAGAGACAATGCTTTTGTTTGGAGATGGAGTAGAAAACTTGATGTGTGATATGGTTGAACTGATATCTGTAGGACGAGCAGGACTGGAGTGAGCTAGCCTTCTTTGATGGTCCACCCCATTCTCATCCCCCTCATCGATGTCTTCTCCAGTCTCCCCCAGCTGCTGGTTAACGTCATTCAGGAGATCCACAATTTCTTCCATGGCCACTGGTAGCTGAGACACAAAAAGAAGAAACTCGGAAAAGCTCCAGAGTCGAAACTAACAAGCAAAAGCATTAGGAAAAACATGTTAAATATAAACATTGAAAGTACCAAAATACAATTTAAAAATTCAAAATTAGGACCAACCTTATCAATGTCATCTGCGTTGGCATTGTAGATCTTTAAAAGATAGGTCCTGAACTTCCTCAGAAATGTGATACATCTGTCTTGAGTCTCTTCAACCCCGTTGCTGGCCTCCTCTGATAGCCGCTGATAGATCTGATACAGAATGACCGTACATTGTAAAAAATAAAATGCACACACAGGTTGGCCCACATGGAAATTAATCAGGAATATTCTGTTAATCTAAAAGGTTCTCTGTAAACTTGCAACATAAAAGGAGCGCTCTATAGATCGACTGCAAACATACTTGTTTTTTTTTTTAAAAATAACCGGGATGATACATACCTTTATTTTCATATACTTTTGAATTGAGGTAACTGATGACAGTTTCAGTAAAAGTAGTAAATTCTACAGTGCCAGATTCAGTGATGAACCAATATGAAGGTAGTCTTGCCTAATATATGGCTAGTCTTTAAGAGTATTCCCATAAGAGCTTGAACAGGAAGTCATTCAAGTTTTTTTTATGGAACAGTTATGTGTCTGGCATTACTTACCTGAGCTAAATGCCAGATGGACGACATGTTATTGATGCTTTCCAAGGTGGAAATCGCCTCCTCTGTTTTGCCCTCAATGTCAAGAAAAACAGCATATGCTATTTTAGCTTCCTCCTCATAACCTTTCACAGAAGAAATCTGAAACACAAATGCACGTGGACAGAATGAGTACAAGTCAAGACAAGACTTAAAACGTCATTACTTGTAACAAAAATATTTAAAAATGGCAATTTGAGAACAATATCAACCTGAATATCCTTGGAAGGAAAGTGTATGAAGAGGGGGTCGAGGGGTTCTGGTATACTGCGCCTGTTTCTGATTTTCTCCAACAGGGGGAGAACAATTCTCCAGTAGTGGACACTTCGCCCAATGTACTCTTTCTGGTCGTAGTATGAGTTCACCCCATCTCCCTGGTATTTAACAGAGAAAAAATTGAGCCTTTCACATTAGTTTAATGCTGGAATTATATACAGTACTCAATTGACACAAGCTGTTGTTTTTCAGTTGTTACAAATCCTACCACAAACACAAAATGACATATGGTCAAGGAAGCAAGAGATATGGCTGTTTGGACATCTTAATCCTGTTCAGCAGCTGCACAACAACAAGGAGCAGCTGAGAGGGCACAAGTGTCAGCAGAGTGTATAGCAATGTTTCCTCCACACTTGTTATCTGGCTATACAGCCGAGTGGAAATGACTACTGGTATCATAAATGACAGATACAACTTTCAGACATGAATCTCATTCATACAACTGTGTGTAACAGAGAGAGAAAATGTGACCATTCAGACAAACCTTTAATTCCCATTAAAATAACGGCAGACAATATTCAGACTAATTTGTAGTAAATGGCACTCATCAGGACCTCCAGTGTCTTCTTCATCCTCAGAGGATCTGGCTGTTTCTGCCTAATGGCTTTTGCACTTCAGATTCTATATCCCAAATGCTCTTAAAAGCTACCGGACATGTCAATGACCAACACCGCACAAGAAGCTCTCTCACCCGCTGTTGCTTCAGCATGGTTATTAATGCTATGGCTTATTTCAGTTTTTTTTTTTTTTTTTTTTTATATGAGTTAAATGTATCAATCACTTTAGAGGTGTTTTTGTATTGAAAGTCTGCTTCATTGTCATTTATAACGCATGTAGAGTCCATACAGAGAATTGAAACTGTGTAACTCTCAGACCTTTGGTGCATGAATTAAAACCTCTGAACACTATGCAGTAAATAGTGCAATGTTAAAAAAAAAACAAACAACAAACAAAACAAATAAAGTTAAACCATAAAAGTAAACTAAGATATAGTTGACAAAAAAAAAAAAAAAGCTTGAAGAAACTTCTTTTGCAGACCATTTCAACAATTTCACTGCAGGTGACTAGATCCTCTATTAACCTGCAGAGAAATTTTGTCCTTGACAGCAGGTTCCGTGATTTTATTATTACAGTTTCCTGCCGTCTCATTTTCTAACTTTGCCATTTTTTGAATGAAATGGGTCTGGTACCCCATTTCCCAGTCAATCATTCCCACTTGTACATAACCAGTCACAACAGGGTGGGGCCAGACCTTACTATGAAAACTATAGAAAGTATTCACTGATGTCACACATCTAGGGTACTTTGATCCAATGTTGCCATTTTGTAGGTCAAGCTTCCCAGTACCACACTGGTTCTTCATTCATTCTAGTACAGTTGTGTGTTCACAAGTTTCTGACAATAGTTGTCAGAAATAACCAAACATCACGAAAGAATGAAACCCAAACTGCAGCAGAAGGCAAAAGGAAAAAAAGCAGATGTACTTGGAAACGCTCGATGCCCAATCTAAATCTCCTCATGCGAGAAAATAGCAGCAACAGTGGAATCAACCAGTACAGATGACGGAAAAGAATTATACACATGATCTGAAGGACTTGCACAACATCTACAATAATATTTTTCATGACAAAAGTCCCTAAACTTTAGAGAAACTGAAGACCTACAAGCCTCTGGAGCTTTACTATCAGTTTGTGTGAAGCAGGGTGGAGGACCTGAGGTACATTTGATTCACAGGACATGTCATGGCTGCAGGAAAGGTTGGTTAAAATTAATTTTACAATCTGAGCATGCTGATTTTTTCTAAATTCCCCAAAAATGTTTCCGCAATAAATTTAACCTAGGCCTACGTATTTCATTGAGTCAAGAATCACTATCATCCATATCAGAAGAAATAAGTGCTAGAAAACACCTTGAAATCAACAACTTTTAACTGCAAAGCAAAGAACATTCATTTCTACACCATAACATGCCATTTTAGATGTTTTTTTTTTTTTAAACATCAGTCTTGTTGTTGCATTGGCATCATCACATGCTTCGCTTCCGACTGGTTGTAAGCCTATCCATTGGCATTCAGAGACATTTTTGTGTTCTTTGGTGAAAAAAAAAAAAAATCCAAACTGAATCCAGAGGAACCAGAATATTCATTTGCATTGAAGAGGAAAAGATTCAGGATAAATTTGTAACCAGGCTACCAGCAAATTCAGTTCTCCTGCAGTATGTGTTGTTTTTTCCTGGATATGGCATAAGCAAAGGTGTTTTGAAAGACTCAAAATGAACCTCAACTATTTTGTATCTGTAAGGGTTGAGAGAACCAAGCAAATGGTTGACAAACTTCTTTGTTGATAATGGGAAGTTGCAAAGCTTGAGTCAACAGTGCATGTGGCAGTTTTGTGTGTACCGTTTGACTGAGACACTGAGCCCAGTGGATGGCCAGCGCTGGTTGAAGCCCATGTTTCTCTCTGGCCCTCAGAGTGTTCAGTCCGTGCTGCACAATCATACGCAACTTGGCTGACGTGCCTGGACTGCAAGAGGACACACAACAAAAACATTACTTCAGTGAATTTGGGGGGGTTTCCCTCATTAATTATGGTAAAATTAACTAACTCCATATCCTATTTTGGGCTTATTTCTGTAAATTAATAGTGCAAGGATGAAGAAATACAATGGTTTAAACTGTCACAATGCAGGTTTAGTCCAGACACTGGAAAAGTTCAGCTGCTTTATACCATTTTCAAAAAATAGAAGATTATGGCTTTTGATTAGAAATCTTCTTTGGGGAAGTGGGTATTATCCATCATATCAATAACTTTGATCAGGGTTTAAGAGTGATGCAACTGGCATTCTTAATGTGTTGAATTTTACATGAACCTGAGTAGTTCTGACACTCACACTGCTCGTTTGTGAATGAGGCTGTAGATGGCATCCCACCACTCCCTCTGCCTTTCAGTGCTCAAGAGACGGAGCAGAGGAAGAGGAAGGCAGCGAGGCTCAAAGAGCTGCTGCTGTTGCTGGTTCATGACACCGCTGATCTTCGCCCTTTCCTGAAGCTGACAGTGGCTACAGAACACCACGGCATATAAAAACACCTGGATGCACAGAACCAGACAGAGAACAGAAGTTTTTATAAGCAAGAGAAACATCAGATCAAATGCAAGACAAGTAGCAAAAGCTGGTGTTGGCCTACTGAACACAGTTTAAGAGACCTCTCAAGCCATCGTGACCTGGTTGATTATTTTCCATTTGTCAAACACATCTCCAGTGCTTCTCAGTACAGCACCCATTTTTTTTTTTTTTTTAAATAATTACTGTAGGACTTCATTCAGTTAACATATATTTTATTTCAAAGAAAGACCTCTCAAACCACTTTTTGTAATGGTAACTTGCCTCCAAGTCCAGCAGGCAGATAGACTCTGGCGCGTTGGTGTCTAGTTTTGAGGTTTCCAGTGTAAGTCTTGGAAAGAGCTGCTGCAGCCAGTCCCGCATGGGTGACCTTTGACCCAGAAGAGTCCACTGTAGCCCCAACCAGCTCAGATGTTGCAAATCACCCATGTGCAACAGGATGGAGCCTAAAAAGGATGCAGAAACGTTACCACTCTAGCAGAAAGTTGCTACTTCTGGGTTCTTCAGTACTTAAAAGATCTTAGCTTTTTACCAGTGTCACATTTGGCCAGCTGAGAGAGCTCTGGAGTCACTGAGCTAATGGAGTGAATGTCATCATTGGCAATAAAGGAGGATGCAGTGGAGGCCTGCGGACCCCACAGAAGTTCAAACAGAGTGTCTTGACCACTACGGTTCCCAAACGCCTCCACCACCTTTATCAAAAAGGAAACAACAAACAAACAAAAGCCAGTTAATACAAATGTCATGAAAACAATCAACAATGTTTGTTATATGGTTCGATAGTTCCTCAAAAACAACCTCTGTCCCCATTTGTTTTTTTTCTCCCCAGGCAACATAAAACTCACAATGTCTGCATAACACACAAAGCGGAACAGCATTGTTTGATCAACGTTATTTTCATACAGCTTTTTGTAATTTAGAAAATGTGAAACGATTCTCTGTGCGCAAAGGACCAACTCCACACTTGAGCATTTTCATCTTAAAAAGTGAAACTTTTGTTGCAGTTACATTGGAAATCCACATTATCTGATGAAATCAACCCTGGAATTAAATCTTTTTTAATCTGCTGCACACTTCATTTAAGTTTGTAAACGCAAAGACTGCAGTGTAATTTGGAACAGCAAGCCTTTAGAAATGATAACGTAGTTGTGCAAATCTGATTCATCGAGCTGATGTCATGTGACCATTGTTGAAAGACAACACAAAAATGTGCCTTAACAATGGTGTACACGACAACATGGACATTTATCAATTTATTAAACTGGCTCTTTAGTGAAATAATGATGATGAACAATAATACAAGAATAATGAACAATAATACAAGAATTATAGTTTGGCCATAAACCTTATTGAACTGCAACAGAAGACAAGTCCTGACCTCTCTAATTAAAGTTGACGAGTCAGAGCTCAGATTGAACAGCATGTGCCCGGCCTGACTCTGCCGGTCATTCGCCAGCAGCTCCAGAAGCTGTGGGGCTGACTGGTCTCTTTTGGTCATTTTTGCCTTTGGTCTGGGGACCTGATGAAGGGACAAACAAAAACACAGTGAATCAAAAAAATGACCTTTACTTCTCCAAATTAAAATAAAAATAAAAAAAAAAAAAAAAAAAAGAAAGAAAGAAAGAATAAAGACTGCATCACCTGTTTAAGAGAGCAGCTTTTAAGAGTTGTAAAGTGGAAAAGACTTTAAAATCATTAAGTTCAAAGTAACCCATCACAGAAGTGACGGAATCAGCCATAAGTCACATTATATCAAAGCCTGGTAACAGGAAAACGGCGACTTTTTCAAATAAATTAAATAAAAATAAGGACATATAGTGACGTGAATTCAGTTCAGAACTGTTTCTTAGCAGTAGCTGATGTACCTGGTGTGCCAGCAGGTAGCACAGAGCAGCCAGGTCAATGATGGCCCTCCAGGTCTGTTGCCGATCCTGAGCCAACTTCAAGAGCAGCGTTGCAGCATGCAGGTAGAGGTGACCTCTCATCTCCACAAACACCTCACAAAGATCGTCTGCATGGCGACTGGCAGTGCTGCTCAGTGTCTGCATAGCTTGGTCAAAACTAAACAAACAAACAAAAAGGTTAAAAAGAAAGAAAAAAAAAGAAAGAAAAAGACAGAAAAAAGGCCACCATATCACTGTTTTGATCCAGATTCATTTCCATGATCAAGGTGTAAAGAGGAGATGTAATTTCAGAATAGACACGGCTGCTGCATGGAAACTTAAAATCCAACATAAAAAGTGACTTTAAATACTTCACAATGCAGTAATATTCAAGAAAAAGTACACATATCTCCCATACATGTAAGTTTTTTTTATGTGTTTAAAAATAAAAAGAAACACGATTCGTTATATGTATTCCATAGACATCATATCGCAGATGAAACTTGGACCTGACCTACCCTCTGAGTGCATCAAGGCTCGGCTGCACACTGCTCTCACGAAGTGTGACTCTCAGCAGGCTGCAGTGTGCTAGCAGCACTTCTCTCTGGAGACGCCGGCACATCTTCTCATTATTAGAGACACTGGGCTGCGCCAGAGACTCCTGAAACAAAGATCATCTGTTTTTATTGTTTTGAACTCAGATAACATTTAAAGATGAGAAATACATTGCGTGTCAAAATAAAATAAGTCACACAATTGAATATTTCTTTACAACGCCTTTAACTTTGATTACAGCACCCATACACCATGACATCATTCCAATAAGCTCCTACAATATCACAACATTTATTTCTGTCCAGAGTTGCATAAATTTTTCACCAAGATCTTGCATTGATGATGGTAGAGTCTGACCGCTGTGCAAAGCCTTCTCCAGCACATCCCAAAGATTCTCAATGGGGTTTCGGCCTGGACTATGTGGTGGCCAATCTACGTGCGAAAATGATGTCTCATGTTCCCTGAACCACCATTATCATCTTGGAATATGCCATCAGGGAAGAAAAATATCTATTGACGGGATAACTTGGTCATTCAGTATATTCAGGTAGTCAGCTGACCTCATCCTGTTGCTGAACCTACACCTGACCAACTGCAGCAACCCCATATCACAGAACTGCCCCCACATGCTTGTACAGTAGGTACTAGGCATGATGGGAGCATCACTTCATCCTCTTTTCTTACCCTGATGCGCCCATCACTTTGGAACTGGGTAAATCTGGACAGACCACATGACCTTCTTTCATTGCTTCGTGCTCCCTAGCCTTTTCACAGCCCTTTTATTTAATTAGTCTCACTGTTAGGTGATAAGGCTACACAGCTGTTCAGTTCCAATCCCTTGAGTTCCCTTTGCATTGTGTATGTGGAAATGCTCTTACTTTCATTATTAAACATCAGTTCTACTGATTTCATCAAATGCTTAAGTAATCGCCAATCATGACCATTTAAGATTTTTTTTTCCAACCTCATTTCCTCCTTGATGATGGGTCCCCACGACCCTTCCAGTTTTCATTAATACATTGCACAGTTCTTAACCCACTTTTAATAGTTTCAGCAATCTCCTTAAATATTTACTTGATGCATACCAATAATTTGACCGTCCTGAAACAGATTAAGATCTTTTCCAACACCACAGGATGCATAGAACTTGTTGCCAAGTGAAACATAATCACCTATGCAGTAATTATCCAATGGGAGCCTCCCATTTGCTTAGTTAAATCCTGATGGTGACTTTTTTTTTAATGGATGGGCAGTGTACAATCAAACACAACAGAATCATACAAATAAAAGAAATTAATCTTAATAAAACACAGTATAAACGGCTGTACTTTAAAATGAAAATCCATCCTGACCTGCAGCGTGTGCACCACCACGGTGTACCAGTCCAGACTGTGGCGTAGAAAGCCCCTTTTCTCTGCAGCCAGGCAATGTTTAACAGCCTCATCCAGACGGCCGTCCTGGCAGAACAGCTGAACCAACTTCACATTTACATGGGCATCAGATGGCCGTGCTACAAGCTCAGCCTGGAGGAGGTCGAACAACTGGTTCCAGCCCTGCTGGCCCTGACGACTCAACAGACGCTCCTGTACAGGGACGAACACATACACCAGGAGTCAGTGTGGCATCTAGTTTTAACTTGTATGTACTTTCTTCCTGGACTGGATTTACAATTGACAAGAGGATTTTGTCAAATTATAACATTTTAAGACACAACTGCACACAACTATTACTGAACTAGTGATAGTATGCATGAAAGTGGACTGAACGGTTTGTAAATTGACACAGTGTACACTGGAAATCTTAATGGTGTTGTGCCAGAAAAGCACCCTCACCTTGAGGTTAAAGACTGCTGGGTTACCAGGTAAAAGCTTTGCAGCTTTCTCCACCCAAAACTCTGCTCTGCTGTCACATTCCTCCTTACTGACAAGTAACTCAGCCACCTTCAGTACCAGGTCCCTTTGCGCTGGGTTTAAGTCCACTGAGCGCTACATGCACATCAAGGTGAAGAAATATTAGCCAAACAATTAACAAAACAAGAACACTTCATTACTGAAAGTGGACAATGGCCAAATGGCAATGCAGATATTAATGCATAAATTCTCCAGAGTTTAATTTTCACTGGAAGAGAAATTCAATTCAGGGAATTTTCCCACAGGTATCACTTTCCAGTCATATTGACAATGCAAAACTGAAAAGCCTACAGTTGGTCATGTGTATAAGTTTGGTAATGGAAAATTATAGCATTCAAATAAACAAAAGCTCATAATCCAAGTTCAAAATCTAAAGAAAGGTGAAAACACAGGATCTGTGACAGATTGTTTTAACTATCAAACTTGTTTTCCATCTTAAACACTTGAAGGATCCTTTATTACAGGATACACACTGTATAATGTCTTTCGGAAAAAGAAAAAAAAATCTCTCCTCTAAATATTCCAAAAGGCATGTTTTCTCTACCTTGTAACATCCAACTGCCTTGTTGACGTCTCCCTCTCTCTCGTAGAGCTGTCCAAGAAATTTGTGCGCTTTGGGATCCCGCTCTTGCACTTTGAGATACTCTGATACATGCCTAGAAAGAGCGTGAAAAATGCTCAAGCTTACAGTCAATAAAAGATAAAAGAAATGTAGTAATAAACTGGTTAAAGAATGGAGATGCTCACTTGCTTACCTTTTTGCAAGTTCATATTCTTTTGCTTCAAAATACAATTTAGCAAATAAAAATCCTTTGACAGGCTTCTGTTGGGGTGGGTGGGTGGGGTGGGACACAAACATACATATGATGGTGTTAGTATACATAAAAATAAGCACCAGTGTTGCATGTGTGTGTGTGTGTGTGTACACACATACACGTTTACTTTCATGAGAAAGGATCAAACTTTATTGATCCCACAGCAAGAAAATTCACTTGTTAAAACATCTCATGAGACAGTACACAGTGAAAAATGCTAAAAGTGGAATAAAATGTTAATTTAGCAACACAAAACAGGCTATACACATAATAACATTAGAAATTGAGGGGGTGGTGGTGATTGAGTGTTGGAGCTATTGAACGATTCAGTCAGAGAAGAAAATAAAAAGTAACTAAACAGTAGATTTGTAGTTTTACAGTGTCAAATTACCTAGCTTTAAGAGACATTGTTACCTTTGTTACTGACAATACAGCAAAGGAACAAGTTGACAGTCAATCAGTCCACCAGGAGGTGTTTATGGACAGTCTGTTCACAAATTTACGCGACGCTCTAAACCAAGTTTAGAGGGCAGTTGCTAGCACAAAACAGCGACCAATATTTTAAACAAGAAGGGAACTAAGGTCACATTTTTCCACACAAACGAAACTAATACAAAGAGTGATTTTTATTTTTTATAAAAAAGATATGCGTGGTAGTTAACTGGTTTCCTCTGCTTCAGCAAAACGATGCCGCGCATTTCCGAGCTTGAGGGAAGGACGACCAGGCGTCGTGAAGCCGGTTAGCGGCTGCTAGTCGGGGACGGCTAACGGAGGTTACACACAAGTCAGTATTTAAACAAACTTGTCATACATACTTCCAAGTTGGATTAAAATGTTTGCCCACTTAAAATGCGTCACACCAGTGACATTTTTTACCGGCTGGATATCACATGCTGGACTGACATAATGGCAGCACCACGCTAACAGTAGCCGCGGGCTCAACTTACCTCTTTGAGTGAAGGAGATGAACTCTGTACCGTCGAAACGTAGCGGTCCACTTCAGCCTTACTCCGCCGCATGGCTTCAAACCTAAAGTATTTCTAAAAGAGCTGATTATGCTGCATAGAATATCACGAGTTCACAAAATATTGACAACACTGGCACTAACGTTAGCTCCGTCACGTTAACTCCCCATGACGGTAATGCGCAGTCTCAATACCGTCAAACGGCAGAAAGTCACGTGGGCTGTGACGGTCTTGAATTGAAGTTGTAAGCCAATGAGAACAGAGGATCCAGGTGACGCACAGTGACCCACAGTATTTTGAAAGCGGGGTGGGACTCTGGGACCCCGTCTGGAGCAAATAGTGCACAACAGTACTTTACAAATAGAATTATAATACATAACATCAATCAAACGCCAATTATTACACAACCTTTTCTTGTAACATCTGCATTGCCTTTATTTAAGCTTAAAAGCTGTATGTTTTTTACTATATGAGCTTTATGTTCTATTAAAGCAAGATTTTGGTGCATCATAACCCTTACCAAAAAGTAGTATACTTAAGTATACTTATAGTATACTTGAGTATACTACTTTTTGGTAAGGGAAAGTATATTCAACCCATAAATATCGATTTTTTTTTTCTTCAAAAAGTACAAAGTGTTGTATCTGTCAAGTTGGAGTTGGTTAATTTTGAAACATTAAATTACACACTTTAATCTTAAACCTGATATTGAATTAACATCAACACTTTAGGAGACAAGAAACTTAAAGCAGAAACATGACATGCACGCTGCTAGCACTGACATACATGTTTATTTTCATATACATATTTTTCATATGAGCTGACAGCACTGGTTATACAGAAAAATAGCTTTCCATTCAAGTCAAGTAAACATGCACTTTGGTGTGTCATTATGAAAGAATCTCTTCATGAACACTGCCAAGATAAAATACAGTGTCAGAGGAGTATCTGTTTATGAAGAGTCATCTCTTTAGCACAGGTAGTAACATATCCAATAAAACTATGTACTGGACTATTTATAGTGCTGCTGAAGTTCTGCCTCACAACAATCAGTCCACTGGATGCTTTTACATGACAGGAGAAATGCTGTGGCAACAGTGTTGAAATGCAATATGATAAGATTGTGGAATGTGTTTTTACTATTATTATTACTGAAGCTGCACATGAAAAGCAAGCTTCCTATGATAACATGGAGAATAAATAAAGCCTTTTCACAAAAATTGCAGTTGGCTTTCTTTCCTATTCTTTCCTAGGGTCTGAGCCCTAAGGAAATGGTACTTTTCCTTAAGAGGATCACTTTCTCTGGATTACAAACAACACAGGCAGCGTTCGAACATCCAAAATTACTTCCACATCCGGTCTCTACATGTGTCATGAGCCATGATGTTGTGACAAACACAGAGTTAACAGTCGCCACCCAATAAATCGTGACTGAGAAGCTTACGGTGTTTGTTGACACCATGTTAAGGGGTCTTGCTACGACATAACACAATGTTAGTCCACAGTGCTACGACTGAAAAGCTGAACTGAACTGCAGTCGTAACAGGTTTCTGCTTTGCACTGTAAATGTGAGTGGATTTAATTAAAGAAAGAAAGAAACAAAGCATGTTTATAAACACGAGGAAATGGCAGCACAGAGATGTGTTACAAAAATATTCAGCACATACATAGTGTAACAAAGCAACATATTACAGATGACAGCTGAGTCCTTAACTGTTGCATTTAGTATCATGTTAAATTAGTGATGCACAACAAAATTTAAACTTTTTAGACTTTATATAAGTTATTTTCAATAAGCAAAGAAAACACATTGACTAAACCAAAAAGTATACATGTTGGAAAAAAAAAACTAAAACATAAAACATTGGAAATTATATACACATTTAATTAAACCACATTTTTTTTCCACTTTCTTTGAGTTTAGTCAATTGTCATAAAAAAGTAGCAGTAACATCAGTCATATAGTAGATTTTCTTTTGGCATCAAAAAACAAGTTGGCAAACAGTTGAACAACCTCTTCAGCACAGCTTTTGTGTCAGATTAATTTAATTTGTCTTGTAAAGCAACACAAAGGAGCTTTTGCCATTTTTAGCTCAGCGGGTCCCTCTCTAGGCGTGGAGGTTTAGTCACTTTTATGACACTGTCCAAGATTCACTTTTGTCTGGTCTCTTGTTCAGTCACCCTCTCAACTTCTCTTCTGTCATTACTTTCTTGAGTCCTTTTAGTTGCCTCGACCATGATTCATCATTATTGATACACAGTTTTCATTAGAAACAACGGGGACGGGAGCCCAAAGTTACTTTGGCAGGTTTTTGCTGATAGCAGGGATGGGAGAAACCGCAAAAGCCAGTTGATGCTTCCTAGAAAGTATGTGAATATTCTTTCAAATGATATTGAAACTGACATTTTAACATAAAAATAAAGTAATTTGTGCTGCTTTAAAGCTCACGTTGCTCTTAAATACAGGACCATTGTCATTTGTTTATGTTAATATAAAGCATATATATATATATATAGATAGATATTTAGCAGTCAAATAAGCAAATATATGAACATATACAGCACAGCATCTGATCAAAAAGGCACTTAACAGGTTGAAGTTAAAAATCCTGATTGACCAGCAATTTGACTCTTGGGCCATCTGCCAGCTTCAGGAACACGAAATGAATAATAAACATTTCCAGCTGTGACCAAAAGCGTTAAAAGTAAAGTAAAGTGTGCCACTAAAATAAACAACCTAAATGTAACATGAAGCACACTGATTCTATGTGAAATGATTGCCAGTGGTGAGCATGAGCACAGCCACCTCACTGCCTCTTCTCATCTCCTGCAGCTGCCCGGCTGTGGGTTTACTTCCGTGCGCCAGCTTCAGACAGCTTCTTCAGCCTCTTCTTAAGCTCCAGGGGGAACTTCTCATAGCACTTCTTACACACTGGCTTCATGTCAAACTCCACAAACTTGTTCCTGAAGTGAAAGAATGAACGGATATGAAGTTAGATGGCGACACTACTGCAGCACCCACATCTGAGTCGATACCATATCTGTTGGTGTGAAAAAAGGTGTATTGACTTGCTGGTTGGTGGCTGCACTCTGGTACACTCAGTCATGCTGTTCATATTCTTACAAGTCTCCACAACAGTGTCTACAGTGTCTGTTAAACATGCATGTGGCATGGTAATGGTGAAACCATCATCAGCTATTCTTTTCATTCTCAAGCTGTATGAAACTTTGTTATTTGCAATGTATTAAGTTTTATGAAACATGTACCAACTACTGGCCATTCTGTGAAACATTACCACATTACTGACAATTTCCAGTTTCAGTTCTAACTGCATTTTTAAGCACACTGAGAAGGACATCTCGGGCCAATCTTCCGCCAAACCTCCTAAAGCTGCTGTAAAGGGATAGCAGGTAGCGGGAGAATGCAATCTTCCACCTCCCTAAACCCGCTATCTTACCTGCGCTAACCGCTATATTATGCATGGGAGTGGTTAGGGCGTTCCACCTGTTAAACAAATCAGTGCGTCAGTAGCCATTGCCTTTAAGAGCAGGTTGTGCTACCCGCAACCCGCAAACTGCTATGGAGCGTCTTTTCATCCAGATCGGAGCAGCTCTCATGGCGCAGCTCGTCTGGGACTCTGCTGTAGAGCTTCCTCCTCTTCCTTCCTCCGCCTCCTCTACACTGATATATACATACAAATATTTTTACACAGACAATTCCTATCAGCTACCTGAAAGTCCCAGATAGTTGGTGCACTCCCAGTCAACACGCCAGGCAGAGCTGCGGGTACATATTCTCAGCAGGGGGTGCTGGGGGGTGCTGGGAGTCTGGGACAGCTGTGTGTCTTGGCGTTGCTGATGGGCTTTTTAAAATACTGCACAACGAATCATTTGATGTGCATTTAACGATCACGAACAATTAATGTTCCTGTCCCTCCTCGACCACCAACAGTTTCAGACATATCGGAAATAACAGAAGTGACTGTGATGTAGGCCATGACAGATTTTGAGGGGAAATGTCCCAAAGATCTCCTTGGTTTCCTCCACAGCAGACATCTGAATGAGATCATGCCACAGCTGTACAGACTGACGTGTCTGGCCGTGACTATTCCGCCATCCACCGCAACTGCTGACCAGACATCCTCTGTCCTCAAGAGAATAAAAACGTATGCAAGTAATACGGTGATGCGTAATCGAGAGGTAGAGCCATTTGTGCACGTGCGCATGTGACCAGGTGGACACACATTTGTGCCATTTGGACATGCTCTTTTATGTGCCGACATGCGCCGACATGGCTTCAAACTCGGTATCTTGCGATCACGGGTAGCAGGTGGTCTGACCACCCGCTACCCGCTATCCTAAACACGGGATCGCAAGATACCGAGTTTGCGGAAAGCGCAAAAGACACGCACATTGCCACACCTACAATGTGAGTAAGGGAGTCGGCATAGCGGGTAGCGGCTTAAGGGAAGCGGAAGATTGCATTAGTGGTTAGCAGAGTTCTTAAACCCGCAATTTGCGGGTAGCGGGTAGCGGGAGGTGTACGATCAGGGCTCTCATGCTCTCATGCAATTTTCCCATTGTGGGATGAATAATGGTTCTTCTTATCTTATGCTCTGCATTTATCCTTGAGTGCAACACAAGTTCGTTACATCTGTGTGCTTATATCTAGTCTTGTTTATGATTTCTGATCACTCAGTGAACTAATTCTTGAGAATTTTTGATGTTTTTGGTAAACCTCTACACCTTGTAAAATGAAAACAATTTGGTCTCTATTTTTCCAAGAAATATAAGATTGTTTGAACTGACATAGCGCTACATAATAACTCAAATTCTTCATTTCTTTCTCTAAACCTCTCAGCTGCATCTTAACCACATTCCATTTCAAAGCATGAAAATGCTGCCAGAAACCGGCGTGCACGTCACATCCAGCGGAACCTCCGCTATTTCTTCAGCTCAGGCCAGAAAGCTGCCGAAAGTGATTAAGGCTTTACCCTTTGCACCAGACAGCGAGACCCATAAAACAAAGGCTTCCCTTTATCATGTGATTGATCTGATTTTCCTGTTTGCTCAGTGAGCACCAATCTAAATCCTGATTGCCGTTTCCTGCTCAGAGGTGTTTTGTTGCTAAACATTTTCAGTATAATGTCACTCAGACGTGTTCAGTTAGTTTCTGTTCATCTACTAAATCTCTGCTTACACTGTTGGGTTGAAAAGGCAGGGTGAACAAACTGAGTGTTTGAGGATTAGAAGTGGCACAGAAAATGAAACAGAAAGAGAAACAGATAAGAAACTGGACACTGACCAAGGGAAGAACAGTTGAAGTGAGGAGAAAGGAGAAAGAAAGGATCACAGACACATGGGTATCAGTGACTTCTTCTTCTTGTCTTTCGAGTCACGTTCGCGTTTGGCCAGTCTGCGTTTCATGTCGTCCGGAAGGCGCTCATAGCAGTGTTTACACACTGGCTTCAGATCCACTTCCACAAACTTATCCCTGATGGAGCAGGGAGGATGCACAGGTGGCCGTAGGTGAGAAAGATGGAGAGGAGAAGATTGAGTTTAGTTGGAGAGGAGGAAGGGAAGGAGGGAGAGGAGAGGAGAGATAGAAGAAAAAGAGCACACGCAAAAACCAAAGAACAGAGAAAGGAAGGCTGAGGAAGCTAAGAGCAGAAAATGTCTAAGAAGCAAGGCAGAGTATGCAGAGGAACCTCAGAAAAAGAACACGGACTTCTAATTAAAGTCAACTGAGTCTAAAAAAATAACTGCACATCTGTAACTTACAACATACTACAACTTACTTGAGGGTCAGCTTGGTGTTACAGGTAGAGCAGGCAAAGCAGTTGACACACCAAGCCTTGTTCAGGGCAGAAACCACTGAAGAAGAAAAAAGGAAAATGTCACAGGCACTGTTGCAGATTATCATCACACAATTTCGATTAAATTGCAAACTGATAATAATTTTTAGAAGACACCTTGTGAAGAAACCAGAATTTACAAATCTATCAATATGATAAAGAACAGAGGTAAATGCTTAAAGCTGCTCCCATGAATCCTGACATCAACAGGGCTGTACAATAACCACTCTTTCCTTAAACAACTACTTAAAAAAAAAAAAGAGTTTACTCACCGTCTCCTTCAATAACTCGATTGCAGTGATAGCAAACGTCCCCAAACAGCTGAGAGTGATGAATGGAGAGAAACAGAATGTTAGCAATGGAACAAAATCTTATCAGACTTTATCCTGCCTTATGAATATACAGTTTTGTTTTGTTTTAAGCCATGGAGACAAACAAAAGCCCTTTTCACTCAGTGGCCACACCATATCAATGCAAAAGAAACATCCTCATTAAGACGCCGATGTTCTCCTTTGGCTTTTTTCATAAAAAAAACAAGTAGAAGCAGCTCAGAGCTGCGTCATTGTGAATTTACATAAAACACAACGACTTTGCTGAATCTGTTGCATAACATCAGTGTCACTGCTTAGAGCATATGCGCTCTCTTACTGGTTACAGGCCTAGAAAGCATTAGTAAACTTTCCTGGAAAACTGTGTTATAAAAGAAAAAAAAAACCTAACTTCATCCAGCTTTCCAGCACTAGATGGAGTCATGACTGAATAAATCACAGAAAGTCTAATAATTGCTTGAATCAAAACCTCCTCTGTTTATGCCAGTCTATGCTGTATTTCATTATAATCTACCAGTCTGTTTAGAAATGAACACATTTGAATTTGGTGTCTGGTACTGGGACTAGTAGAATATCCCCTGTTCCCATATGTTTCAGTATTAGTCAGTGGGGGTCAACGTTTTTTACTATAGGGCCACAATGACATGGTTATAGCAGTCAAAACCGCCACACATCATAGAATTTAATGAAAACATGAGGATGGTTATCGGGCTGGGTCCACACAAGTCTGTTTCTTAAAGTGAAAAAGACTTGTCTGGTTTCACAAGTCTGTGCAAAAAAACTGAAAGAACAAACCCACAACCATTTTGATGCCATATTAAACACAGCGTGGTTGAGTTCCTGCCAATACCACTCTGCTCCACTAGAGGTGCACTTTGATGTGTCTCACACCAGGAACTGAAAAATGAGCTTTCTTGCAATATGCTGCCCCAGGTGGTCTGGAGTAGCATCATTACACACTGTGGCTTTAATAAACTCTTGGCACTAACTTGTTTGATTGTTCTGTAGAAATGTTGTGCAAATAGGTTGGATGCTGTGCCGCCTCTTGGTGTAGATGGCCTCCCATAGGTGGTCTTTTCTCACCTGGATCCTCAGTGCCCAGCCATGTTACTTAACTTTTTACTTTGTGCCGTGAGGGTGCGTGTGTGTGCTTTGTGTGTGAGTGTGAGAGGGACGGGTCTTTAGTTGTTGTGTTGCTGTTTTATATTTTATTCTGTCAAGCACTTTGTGTTGCATTTTACATGTATGAAAAGTGCTATATATATATAAAGCTTCATTTTATTTGATTGGATCAAAAAAATCTTGATGTAATTCTTCGACACGGCGACATAATCATGGCTTATCAAATATAGTCATTCAGCTGATGTGATGAAGCGTGGTTGAAATGGCAACATTCAAAAGTCAACTTTTCTTTTTTTGAAAAAATTAATTCCAAGTCTGGCTTTGTCTCCAAAACTGATGACTTATTGACCAGACAAAATGGAAGATTCAATTTTTAGTCCAAACTAAACATGGAAGGTGCCCACTGCAGTTGATAGATTATGTTTTCATAAAACTCAGAAACCACCAAAAAAAAATCTATGTTTTAATCATGTATGTGTTTTTTATTTTTTAATTTTAAGGAGGGTCAGATTGAAATGGTTCCTCAGACTGCATTTTTCTTACATAGAGCAAAAGGAGTTCCCTATTTTGAAGACAAGAGAAATATTCCCCCCACTGGAGGGTGTTACCTGGTTGTAGTGTGTTTCGCAGTAGGCCAGGCCCTTTCGCTCGTAGTGACGGTGTCCCAGGAAGGGTTTCTCACACTTAGCACACACAAAATGCTGCAAGCAAACCCAAAGCCAAGCATACGTGATTAGCACAGCCATCAGTCGAGTCAGTACATCATCACACTCAGACCGTGTCGAAGTCAGCAGCACGGTCTGGCTCATACGTTATCAGGTCAGATTGCAACCACATCAGCTCAGTCCAGATGTCCTGTAACTGCTTCCATACAGAGACGACAGCGTGAACGGAGAAGTAACCTGAAGAGGGTGTCCTAATCTTCCAAACAGCCATGAGAGAAATTAATGAAAAGTAACATACAATGTTTGACAGCTTAATAAAAAAAGGCAGATTTTGAAGAGGGGTATTAATAGCCAGATCTCTGCCTATATCAAATATATTTGAATGTATTTAATATTGTAACGTGTACAGCTAAAATAAAAAAAGCAAATTTCATCTGGTTCAACAGCAATCATCTAAAGTGATCCGGCCTGGAGTTATCAAATATATGTTTAGACTCAAACACCAACCAGTGAATCTTTACACCAGTGTAATCCCTGTACGGAGGCCAGTAGATGGTAGCCAGGCAGCAAACAACATTCAGGCTGGTCTTTAATCCCCTCACCATATCAAAGTGCCTCTCACAATAGGCATGGCCATTTCGCTCAAAAAATGGGTGGCCCTGAAATGGGCGCTCACACACAGTGCACACATGATGCTACAAGTGGAGGAGGAAAAACAAGAAAAGGGACTTAAAACGAGGAGAGACAGAAGAAGGAAATAACTGTTGTCAAGAGACTTGCAGAGAGTGGACAAATGTACAGATGAAGGTACTTTCTCTCGATCTTTGGAGAGAAAGATGGAAAAGATGGAAGCAAAATGAGGCAGTCATTTGGTAAAATTTAGAGAATATTATTAGAAAACAACAATATCATAAACATTTAAAAAGCATTTGAAGACTAGCCAGTAAACCATGTATAAACATTTAATATAACTGATGTTGCTGTTTTAAAGGCTCTTCCACTTGAAAAATCCGCACCTCAACGTGCCACTGCTTGCCCATGGCGTTAACGACACGGCCCTCGATGGGTCTCCTGCAGGCGCCGCAGATGGGCACACCCATCTTGTCGTGGCAGGGAAGACAGTAGAGCTCCCCCTTCAGCTCCCTGGCATCAGCAGTCAGCTCCTTTCTGCAGAGGGGGGTGTAAAAAAAAACCACATAAGGAAACAGAGGTGAAACACTGCCAGGAAGAATGCACATAAATGTATTATTTAAATGATCATTTATGTGTGCAGGAGAAAAAATTAACCCTCTGATTCCGAGATGATGTGACATGTACAGTATCTTATATTTGTGCCCACAACCACAACTGCACAGTTTGTCCACTAGGGAGCACTATTAACCTTGTGGTTCATTTTATGGAGGACATGTACACAAAACATGGATTCTCATGAGAACTGAGAACTTTCAAAAAGGTTCTGTAGGACAACTGGGATTTTGAAAAGAAGACAAGAAGAAAATGCAATCAATGACAAAGAGATTAAAAAAAAAAAAAGTAATCTTTCCTAATCCCATTATAGCTCAGCTGCTTGATATCTGCATACAAGTGGGAACACTTTGTCAAGAATGATGATTCTTCTGAGAAGGAATTTAAAGACATCAGGGTTTAAATCTAAAACTGGAGTGTTTTCGGGTTCATTCACAACCTGACACGTTCACTGTCACGGTTACCCGCAGTTGTTGCAGTTGAAGTGATCGGGGTGATAGGGGTCATTCTTGAACAGGAGAGGCTGCTCCTCAATGATGGCGTGACACTTCTGACAGATGTACTTTCCGAGTCCCCGAGCCTTCTCTCTGTTGTGGCAGGGACGACACAAATGCCTGTTCGGAAAGACAGAGAAACAGAAATACTAGCTGAAACACTTGATTGGATGCTTCATCTCTGTCACTGGATCAATAAGGTTTCCGGTGCACTGTGTCTGATACTTTATCTCCTCTGTCATGGTCTTCCTCCCACATCCATGAGCTATAGTATTAACAGTATTTGTCATGTGTGATATAACTGATGCGGAGAAAGCACAAGCGAAAAAAAATTACGGTCTAAGATTTCAGAAATAGAGGATGAAAAGAATTGTAAATAAAATCTTATGGTGATACATTAAAGGAAAAAAAAAAGGTTTCCCCTGTTTCCTGATCTGTTCATCTCACATCACAGGACAGAACAATAGGAATCTTGGTATTTTATCAGCAAAGTATCAGCACTGAAATGCGGGTGAACAGTTGCGGTGGGACTGACCGTCCAGCATTCTTCACAAATCCAACATCCGCAAGTACAGCCTGGCAGATATCGCAGCAGAAGCAGTCCGGATGCCAACTGTTGTTCATCGCCTTGATCACACGGCCGATAATGAACTCGCCTGACAGAAGAACACAATGTTACAGAGAAAGTGAGAATTGAAAGAGCAGAAACGCCAGCTTTGATCCTCATATGACCTTGAAAAGGTGCAACCAGTTATAAGATAAACTCACCGCACTGATGGCAGCAAGGAGCAAACAGCATCTGGAAGTCATGCTCACAGTACTTCCTGCCTTCAAACTGTCAATGCAACAGAATACACGTGTTGATAAAATTTTTATTAATTCATTGTTTTCACAACCTTAATTTTTTCTTTCAACACCAATTACTGTGCAGAGTTTTTGGCCTGTCGTCAGTCAATGCAGTTGTATTACTGAACAGACTGCTACTGATCATCAAGGATGGATGCAGCCATTCGCTTTCAGGTTTGTGCAGAACTGTTTTGAAACCTTAGCTGCTGCCATCTTCAGTTCTTTTGGACAGAAAAGCAAAAGATGGACCTGAGTGAGAACCAAAGGATCCTATGCTTGTTCATCAGAAAGCTTAAACTCAGTAAAAGTGAAGACTCATTCACTTTTGTCTCATGCAACAAGTGAACAAATGAATCGCTTTGCGGCACTTTGTCAGCCATTAACAATGATGAAACTAATTCACAGAGCAGCAGTGGACATCATGGCAGAAGTGACTAAGAGACTCAAGAAAGTAATGATGGAAGAGAAAACAAAAGAGTGACTGAGAAAGAGACTGAACAGAAGTAAATCTTAGACAGTGTCATAAAAGTAACTCCACCTCCACGTCTACAGGGGGACCCTTTGAGCCCCTCTTTATTGTTTCCTTTGTTTTTATCCTGGAAGGTTGCCGTTCGATTACAAACAACTTTAAGTATGAGACCTTAGGGAACTGTCTCATCCTCCTAAATCTACCTCTGGACTGATCTTCCAGTAAAGAGCTGTGATGTCACGTTTATGCTCACGACCCCATTTTCTCTTCTACTTTTCCACAGCACCAGTGGTGTGTAAGATGTGTCCAAATACGGGCAGTTCCCTGAATTTACTGTACAAACTTCTCGTAGTGTACGTACAACCAACATGTGGTAAAGCCACTCTGGCCAAATAGGAAAGTGACCAACTTTGTGCGGGAAATAAAATGAGCATCAACATTAACGGGACATCAAAGTTATAATGAGACATAACATAACATTAGTCAAGCTATTATCTTACATTGCAGGAGCCATTTCCAGTTCGGTGCTTTAGCGCCGTGACACTGCTGGAGACTCTGATACAGCTCAAGTTTTAAAAGCATAGTTTCTATTTAAAGCACAATTAAGGTGCAACTTTAGTTACTTTTGCCTTCTGCGCGTTGATAGTCAAAGGTGTTTAAATAAGTTTTTGTTGCTGTTTATACCAGGATTTAAGATCCTCACTCATGCCTAACTATTGATGGTGTCCATGAGCAGAAGCAATCGTAAGCTGCCACTATTGTTACTAACAATAAGAATGATTAAAGAATACAAGGAGAACTTTTGATTTTATGTTAAGTTTTACTGGACTTAAAAACACTTACTTTATTATCATAACTATGGACTTGAATTATATATCTTTCATGCTCTTTTCTACTTTAACTGATTGTATATTTGGAAAAAAAATGCAGAATGGAGAATGAAAGATTAACATTCTTAGCTTTTTGATGTGTATGCTGATCAAACGGTTTCTCACTGATGAACCTAAAGAGCCTCAGGTTCGCAGGAGCCTGTCAGAGGAACACCTGACCTTGTTTCAGGCCAGCGAGCACACAGCTTAACGGAGAAGGGCTTCAAATACTTCAGGACGACATTAAATTGTGTTTGCCCTACTTTATTCACTCTTCCAGGACAGATTATATCTTTAAAGGATGTGCATCAACAGTGCTTCTGCACTTGACATTGACCTGTCAGTTAGAAGAGAAGCACTTCATCAACTTATAACACTGAATGCTTTTATCTTTGAACCTCTGTGATAACACACACTGATTTTTTCTTGAGCCTACAGATCTGTAGTTGCAATGCATGTAACTACAGTGGCAATAAAAAGTATATGAACCCCACTGGAACTGGTTGTCTGCATTAATTAAGTAGCTCTTAACCACATTTCCAAACTCCTTTCATTAGTTGCACGCCGGGTGCAGGTGTATTGACTCCCATTAACTTTTGTTTTTGTAATTAGTCTGAGGGATTATTTACCTTTTCCACCAGCACTGTCAAAGTTTAATGGTGTATTCAATAAAAACACAAGCAATTATAAATGTTTTGTGTGCTACCAGCTTAAGCACATCGTGTTTGTCACTTATTGTGGATTTAAAGGAGATTCTGATCAAATTTTATGGCAAATTAATGCAAAAAACCCCAAACATACAGATATCTATAACCATTTACGCACATACTTCTTCTTGCCACTGTATGTAAACGTGTATGAGCAGTAAGACAGGAGCTGCCGTGTGCAGCGTCTCCAGAAGGGTAGAAAATAACTCACTGCCCCGAAGCTACGCTTAATCTTGTGAGTTACTGCGTCATGGATCTTTTCATTAGTTTAATAGAATACAGCAGGTTACCTCGTAGAAGAGTCCCTCCGGGAACTGCTGGAAACACTGTGCACACACAAAGCACTGCTCATGGTAAAGTTCTCCGTTACTGTTCACTATCTTCTCTGCTGGTGCGAAGCCACTCTTGCAGCGCTCACACATGGCATTGGCCAGTGCACTGGCCATGTTGCTGAGGACAAAAAAAAAAAGACACAAAAAAAACACATAAAACATATAAAATGTACAATAAAATGACAGAATCAGAATTTATGAGAACCACAATCACAATAATAAACCACAAAAGCTGTTTCATTGTAAGAAGCTTAATGACAAGGATTAATTCTGTCAGTTGATTATTTACACATTGAGGGAAACCACTTCGCCGTGCTTTTTCTACCAAAGTGGTTCCACTGCTTCTTGAGAGGCATTGCTTAAAGGTAGGGTAAGTGATTCTAGGCGATTTCTAATCCAGTACACTTTTTGTCACATTCAGTGAATATCTCTTCACCATCCGCTAGCTGCCCAGTTTTTACACACAGTCCTGGCTCTGAAAACTGGAACCAGAGTGGGGGCAGCCTATCCTCAAACCATGCTAAACATTGCTCCATCTAATCACAGACAGGGGGAGGATTCGTGCTCATGCAGTTGTTGGAAACGCTAATTCAGGAAGCACTGAAGGGAGGAGATAACTATGTTTTGTCCATCTTTTGTTCAAATATCAACTGACATGACATCATCCAGAAATCGATTACGCTACTTTTGAGTTTGAATTAGTTCTTTGTTTCAACAGCCAACTGCAGAGAAAGCACAGGTTCAGAGCCTGGAAAACTGGTGCTAATCTGGCCCCAAAATTCTGCTGAGCACCCTATTAACCGCGAAAAATAAGGGATCACTGTATACATAGAATATTCTTACACAGACAATTCCTATCGGCTACCTGAAAGTCCCAGATAGTTGGTGTGTTCCCAGTAAACACACTCTGGTCATCTATGGTTTAACTGGCGCGCAAGCCGTTTAAGACGATTTCTGTCATTTTCTCAGGGGTTCAACTGAGGCTAGATCACGGCTTTTTATACAAGAGTTAATTCGAGAGGTAGAGCCGTTTGTGCACGTCCACATGTGACCAGGTGGATGCACATTGATGCCATTTGGACGCGGTCTTGTACGCGCCAACATGCTACCACAGGATACCAAGTTTGCGGAAAGGGTAAAAGACACGCCCATTTCCACACCCACAATGTGAGTGGGGGAGTTGGCATAGTGGGTAGAGACTTAGGGAGTGGAAGATTTCATTAGCGGTTAGCGGAGGTTCCTAAACCTGCAAATTGTGGGTAACGGCTAGCGGGAAGTGTACGATAGGGGCCAGTATTTTCAGGGACGAGAGGCAGGATTATGATGACCAACCGGAACAAAGCAACAGCCATTGATAAGTCACATCGGTCTTGAGCTGGTTTCAAGCTGCAATGGCCGATGTAGGAGACCATTTCTTTGAAGGATGACTGTTTACTAGGAGACTCCAACCAGTCTGTGTAAAACTTGTCAAAAAGTCTATTGAAAAAAAAAAAATAGAAAAAAGAAAAAAAAACTATCTCTGCTTGATTCTAAAGAGAAGAATAAAAAAATTGGACTTCAACAGGGAAATTAATTAAAAGCAGTACAAGATTAGAAACTTTTAAGTGTTTTGCTGTTCAATGTGCTACAAGAAAAAGCATTCACAATGACTATTCTTGAACACTTCTTTAGTGATTCAACATCACCTGCTGGGATTTATAGATCCTGCTAAAAACAGAACGTATAAATCCTGTTTGTAGTGGCATTCATCAATACGCACCGGCATTTAGAAACGCCTGGCAGCATAGCAACGAGTGCTCACAAAGCAGAAACTGCAGTTCACGCTAATCTATAAATGCAAACCTGGCAATTCTGAGACGCTGGTTTTGAGGGACAACGCTGTGATCTGTGTGCTCAGTCCACCATGGTCCTCTATAGATTCACACTAACGGGAGGTTTAGATGATGTTGGGCTTGTGGGAGATTTACTGTGCAAGACAATAACCAGTGTCATGTCAGAACAACAACCTAAACAACACTTTAAAATCTGTTGCCACAATGTCTATGTCACGATAACAGCTGGAAGATTTACTCAGTAAAAGAGACAGCAGAACAGGAAAATGTGATGCAAGCTATTTTACTGACACACATACACATGCATGCATGCACACACTCGCCCACACAAACAGTCTCAGTTCCAGGTTTATTTTGGCTCTGCTAATCGGGGTGTGGGGATCACTGATGTGGGAAAACTACATGTTTCCTTGTGAAACGCAGACTGAAGTTTCTGTTAATCCGCCCGGTTGATGCGATTAACATGCACAGATATGGTTTAATAGAATTTAAGAAAGAAAACACTGAGCTAAATTGTGCAAAGAAAAAAATTGGCAACATGGAGATGGTATAACATGGAGACAATCAACCACGTTTTACCACCAGAATGAAAACAGATCTGTTGGTCAGGGCCTAATATTTCCTCACACTGGAAAACTGTGGTGCCACAACCTGACAATTCAAGTAATCCAAATAGTTAGTAAGAAAAGCTCACCCCATGAAAGGCTGAATCTTCAAGGAGCCCAGATGGGAAGAGATGGGTTTTACAAATTACACAATCCCACAAACTGAACAGATCTTTAGTGGAAATTGTGAAACACATCAGCTGAAGTATAAACCAGTCAGTTTGTATTTACATTCTCTTGTTTTTATAGTTCTTTACAGGGTTTGCAAGATAACCTGTCATCCAATCATTGCTTATAGCTGCAGTATCTCTTTCAGATAAAGAAGGTTACTTTTTTTAATAAGCATTTTTGAGTCTAGTGTACAATCACTCCCTTTCACTTTTGATTACGTCATGAGATGGAGTATTTCTCTTGGTTTTCATAACCTCCGTTCTGTGTTTTGTTATTTTCCTCCTGTTGTTGCGGGGGGTAAGTTTTGTTGACTTCTTGTACTGTCTTTGTGCAGTTTAGTTTAATCCTTGCCCCATTCCCTGCTTTACTTTAAAAGTGATTGGCTCCCTACCTGACAGCCTCTCCCTCCTGTTGTGTCCTCTGATTAATGACACCTGTGTCTCATTGTGTTTTACATACAGTCCTGTCTTTTCTCCTTCCCCTGCTAGTCCGTTGTCATTCCAGTCACCATTTTGTTGTCCTCCTTGTTGTGCTTCTCCATGCTGCTCACCTCTCACCCGCTTCACCTATGTTTCTGGTTAAATAGAGGACTTTTTCTTGACACCTCTCTCCAAGCCACTTGAGTCCTACACCTGGCTTTCCTTGATGGGTTGTTTTGTTTTCTTATGCTGTTAACAGTCTAAATTCAACAACATATGACTGAAAAATATCACTTGATCATCGTGTAGTGTACATATTATCAGCTCTCCTCCTGTGTGAGACTTGTGCTTAGGTTCAATATCAATTAGCATCCATGTTCAAGACCAGGAACTGCAACATGCAAATGACTTAACAGCACAGACTTTCTCTAACACTCAAAATGTCAACACTGTTTAGTAGCTGACACTCTAAGTAGGCAGAAACATGTTGCAGACAGGTATGTGATAAAAAAGAGAGAGAATGGAGGGACAATCCTGGATTCCCTGCTTTGTTTTAAAGGTCAGATTACTGCAGAGTATCCAGGCAACACGGGCAATACAGAAACAAGACAAAGGAGAAGTTTTATGGAGGGACACCATCTGTTCATTTTAACTTTGTTAGACCAACTTGGTAAACAAAGAATTCCAAAAAAAAAAAAAAACAGCCTGACAAACCAGCCAGCCATTACTTCACATATTTTGAGATTTAGTCTAGTCATTAATGCAACGATGGCAACTCCATTCCTTCTCCACACAAGTACGCCTGACAAAAAATGAGTGAGTAACTGGCATGTCCTTTAAAAGTACCATGTTGAAGCAAGATGCTTCCAATCCTCACAGGCTTATCAAGTGCATATTGTTTTATATACCCTGTCTGGACTCGTATCAAACACTAAGAGCCCCGCCCGTCCAAAGGATTGATGGGAGGAAATGATACATCCCTCAGGCATTTCCACCCTCCTATCTGCATCTAGCACCCTACAGATAAGCATACATATTTAATGAAATACAATGAAATAGGTTTTCTTTAATAAACTCAATGTAATTTTTCAATTTTCCCCAGCTGTGTTTCAGTTAGGTGCTGCTCTTTTCATTTTTTTTTCCTGCATAGGGATGGGGATGCCCACAGCTGTCCTTTCACACGTGCGTTAAGCAACAGCGGATATACTGTTTGAGGCATGCTCTCACTGCAGGAAATACTTGGGAGTGGCACCTGGGAAGAGCATATACGAGACTGTAATGAGACTATCAGAGACTGCAATGTTTAGTCTACAACAAACTTCTAGTAGATCTTTACTTGTACTTTTGCAGTGATCAATACTGCATGGATTTTGGCTTATCTGTAACATCAACCAATTTCATTATCTTCTGCATAAACTAAAAGTCGTGTAAAGGATAGTGTAACCAAAGAATATATGAGAAGACTGCATGACAGATTTTTTTTTTAACTCCACATATGGCTCCCCTTTTAACACCATCATGCAGGCCCTTGACCATAAAAGTAGTCTGGTTGTCAGAGGAGAGAAAGGATGCAGACCATCAGTGTTATGAATACCTTTTGTTCCTTCCATCCTGCACTTCCTCGTCTCCTCGTGTGTGCAGTTCCTTTTCTTGTGCATCTTTGACAACTGTTTTCTTAGTGTTTAATTATAGTCCAATAAAGAGTATTATTCATTCTATCAATGAAGTGGTTTCCATGACTAACAACTTTAAATTTAGTGTATCAGTATCTCTAGAGATGGGACCAGTCCAATATTGTTGGCCAGTACTGCCATATTTATCGATATTGGAATTTCAAATATTCAATTTGAAAAACTTTAACCTGTTGCCATACTCCTACTTCTTGTATCCTGTTCAGATGAAGCATTTCTGTTTTTAACTTATTTGGACCATCCGTGAGGGACTGGTGACCTGTCCAAGCTGTACCCCTGCCTTTTACTAGTAGACAGCTGCTATACCCCTGTGACCACCCCGACTTTTTATTTCTATGCTTTTTGTTCAATTAAAAATCTCGGAGTTGTTGCTGTTACTTGTTCCAGTTCCAATTAATTTATTGGAATGCGTTTACATTTAAATCTTCTATCTGTATATTTTTTTTTCTTTCTATTAGAGCTGCACAACGATATCAAGAATTTATCAACGTCATAGTATCAACACGCACAATATCAATACTGAAAAACAAAAAGAAATTGCAATAAACGGTAGCTTTATTATTCTTAACAATGAATATATTATTGTTTTATGTTTATTGTTTTTCCAAACACCATATATATATATATATATTATATATATATATATATTATTTTTTTTTTTTTTTTTTTTTTTTTTTTTTTTTTTTTTTGCAGGAAATACCATTATCACAGTTTTTGACTAAATCGTATATCAAATGCTTTCCTAAAATTGTGCAGCCTTACTTTTATGAAGCGCTGTGGTTTACGACAGCCTTCTGTAATTTTACAGTACAAAAGAGTACAACACAAACAACAAGAACAACAATATTAATAATATTCAGAAAAAACGAGCTGTGATGTCAGTCTCTGTATCAGTTATCAGGAGGTATAAATTGGATTTCAAACGGAACCAGAACAATAATAATAAAAAAAACAGATCCGTGCATCTCTAATTATATCATCACCCAGTGGCGACTGAGCTCAAATCACTTTATCCAAAGATGAATTTTCTCTTCATAACGTCCCTTCTAGAACCTGTCTGTGCTTTTTAACAGCCTTTGATGAGCCCAGATCAGTCAAAAATATAGTATGTATATTTAGCCTTCCTGTCTCTCAAGCACACATACTTCAAATGCCAGCTGGCATATTCTACTTTGCATAACAACTCCCCCCTTGACGTAAAAATAGCCCTTCCTGTGCCCTCACTGCTGCTATCCGTGCACAAACATAGTACCCACGACACCTCGAGCTGATCAAACTGGCCGGTAAGACCGAGCTCGGAGCACATCAGAATTCTTCACATTCTGTAACACTGCAGTCAGCTCTGAGTTAACACGCTAATTACCAGCGAATGAGCGCACCAAATTCCTTAATGCGTACTCCCACTAGCAAAATATTTTTTTCTGAGTTGGCATCAGTTTAATTGGCACATCAGCAACAAAAGTGCAATGTTCCCGACCTACAGCCAGCAATCATCACACAATCAAGCCAGGGAAAGCAACTTGTTAAAAAAATGAATTTCCCTGTCTACGCTCATGCAGATGCTGCAGTCAGAACATGCAGGTTGAATTCTGTGCCTACAAGTTCCTAAGTGCAGTTTCACTCTGGTGAGATGTCTCATTGTACAAACATGTTTTGGTTTAGGGACCAATTAATATATCTCTCTTTTTTTTTCCCTAAAGGAAAACAATTGTATTACAGAACAAAAACAGTGATTTTGCTTCCGACCACTAAAACTGTCACTACTCACAAGCGAGCGTAAAAGTCACAGAACTCCTTGTAGACTTTAACGTCACTCTTCCGTCTCTGGGACTTGGACACAGGGACCTCGGCATCTACCCCATCGCCACTCTGAAACCTCTGATGATAGCCGTTCATCTCCCCGTGATGAAAGTGGCCCAGGACTTCTGCATCCTCGGGTATGGAGGGTGGTAGTGCACGGCCATTAACCTCCATGCCTCCAGCGGTCTCAATTATACTTGGAGGTCCTTGTGAAATCTTCACGGGGTTAAATCCTCTGTGATGCTTCAGTGCTGGTTTCCAGTTGTAAGAATGTGGTGACCAGTGAGAGGCGTAATCCAAATTGCAAGAAGGAGGACGAAACACTGATCAGGCTGAGCTGGGCGTTCTTTCCTTCTCTCTCTCACACACACACACAAACACACCCCTTTTCTCATGGACACACTCCCTCTTTCTCACATTTCCCATCAGCTCTTTCTCTTTTTCTCACACATACACACACATACACTCGCAGCCTCCCATCCTGTCATGGTCACTGTCTATTCTTGGGCGGGTTACTGGAACTAAAGAGCTCATCCTGACACCCGTCCAGACAGAGGTCACTGTGTCATGTTGCACACGAGCCCACCTATACAGCCACGAGCACAACATACAATCATGTGCAAATGTAAGTACTCCTTCTTTTAATTCTATGTTTATTTCTGTAAAAACCTAATAAAAATCATCCGATCATAGTGGGTCTTAGTACTAGGCAAATGCAACCTTTAGCAAGCTTTTCCCACCATGCAATTATTTACTTAACAAAAATGAAGCTAAAACAAAAAAAAAAAAAACAAGTGGGCAAAAGTAAGCACCCCCCCATGATTCAGTGACTTGTTGACTCACCTTTAGCAGCAATAACTTAAAGCAGCCGTTTCATGAACGACTTTAATAGCCTCTCACATCACTGTGGAAGAATTTTAGCCCATCTCTTCTTTACAACATTAGGTTTTCAGTAGCAGGGGTCCCGGATAGTTTTATGGGGCCTCAGCTTTAGGCGTGTCTCTATATTACCAGGAACGACCACGTAAAAAGAATTTATATACATAAATTTATGCATATAGCTGGATAATTTATAGCTGGATTTTGATGAGCAGGGTTCTGGGGGTAGTTTTAATGGGGCCCTGACTGTTGGCCCGTCTACATTACCAGTAAAGGCCCTGCAACAAAGCTTCTACTGGGCTCAGAAAAGTCCCTGCCTCGAGTAAGGTACATCAGCGTCATCTCATAAAACTGCTAAATGGATATGTGGTTTTGACTTGAGTGCTGTTTGGACATGGTGCAGGTCGCTGTTAAACTATCTCCATGTTCAGTTTGAGTTTTCTCTTTTTCATTTATCAACATCCTCGCAGTGGTTTTCGAGAAAGAAACGCAGGAACCATCCCAGCTCCTTCAAATGTTGATTTTCTTGTTTCTGTTTGTTCCTTTTTTTTTTTGTCTTCTTCTTCTTTTATTTATTGGCAGGTAGCAAATCACTGAAAGTACTGCTAACAATGGTATAAAGTAGTAGTTTTCTAAGTTAGTGGATCCTACTGGGTCTGACACTATAAATGGAGACAGAGCGGCTGAAAGGACAGAGAAGGAGGTTGTCCCTGTTACAGTTTGAGTCTCCCAGGTTTTACCTCAGAAACTCACTAATGGAAACTTGCCTTCCAAACAAACCACATTTGTTCAGTCTTCTTCTATTTGCACTGTCGTGGACTTTAACATTTAACATGCTCAGTGAGGGCCGCAAGGCCTGAGATGTAGATCTTGGGTATTTTGCATTTCTCTGATCATCTGCAATTAGACTGATTAGCGGCACCTGGTATAACCTACCCTCTTAAAATCCTGTGGAAGCAGTAAGGGGATACATACTCATCATCGCCTACACCGAGCTTTTATTTGTGCCTTCATATTTGCTTAAACAAATACAATTTTGTCTGAGTTTTTTTTTTTTTTTACCTAAAACTAAGACTCAAAATGACCACACGATCATAGTTGGAAAAAAAAGGTTTTTGTTTCTTTACACACAAAAACCCCTCTACAATGTTAAAAGAGGGGTTACTTACATTTGTACATGACTGTAAACAGTCTTTGCTTATATCTCCTCATGCTGTCCAGTCAGTGTGTCTGCGTGTGTTCAACAGCTGGACCTCTTTAGTTACCTAAGACCCTGAACGATGAGGCTCCAGCTCAGTTTAACTTAAAGAGGAAATGTAGCACGTAAAAAAAAAAGAAAAAGAGGAGTACAACACTACAAAACAAATTAAAAGTTCTGTTTGTTTCATCGTGTGTTTGACATAAAGGAATAAATACACTACAGCAAAACTCTGAGGAAACCTAGCTGTGATGTTTTTGGACAAACTTAACAGGGCTGAAATGGAATAATGGATGTGGTAAATGGACTGCGTTTATACAGAGTTTCCTAGTCTCGTTGTCCATTAAAAGCAGCTCACACTAAGTTGGTGCAGTGCACTGTCCTGGGGGGCAACATGGGGCTCAACGTTTTGTCCCAAGGACACCTTGACCACGTGAACTGCAGAGACCAGGAATTGAACCACTGTCAACTGGGCTATCTCCTCATCTATCGTCCTCTCAGTTTCATTTTACTTTAGTTTTCATTGTTTCACCATCATCAACAAGCAATTATGTGATTAGATATCAGAATTATGCATGCACCAACAAAGCATTTAAATAGAGTTTGACATGTGACAAGTGGCATTACACACTGAGTAAAGACTGGCTGCAGGCTCATTTAGAATCTCTGCAACGTTTCCAAATACACCGTTAACCATCCCCAAGATGCTGTTTTTCTTTCCAGTTGTGAAGAATGTTGGTACGACTCAAATCTTTAGGACATATTGGGGACATAACATAACTTGGCATGACTTAACAGATATGATTTTTAAAAATAAAACTGAAGCTATCTGGGTAAAAAATTACTAGATACGCTCATCCTTTAAAATAGCATAACGGTCTAAGCTAACGCCAGATCTGTCTCTCTACTGGGTAAATGATAGCTCTTTACGTGGTTACACTCAACTGGCTTCTCAAATTAATGAGGAGTTCCTCAAACATCAAAACACCACCAGGCCAGATCCGGAAATACACTCCAGTGAGACAAACGCTCAAATCGCAGAACAACCGCCCCTTAAATCCTGCAGAATGAAGAAATCGGGGGTGAACACGGGAGTCAACAACATGATGTTTTACACCTGTGTGTGTGCGTCCAGCTGAAACATGTCTCAGAGTCAGTATAACACTCCTCTACATGACTCCATTCTACAAATAGACGTTCAGTGGAGCCTCAATTCCAAACTAGGTGCTGGCAGCTGCTGTTTTATGTCTGTGTGTGTATGTGTGTAAACGGGTTTGTATACACAGAAGGGGCCAACTCTGCCTCCACTTTTGAGGCCCCTGAATGAAACATGAAATCCAGTTGTTTATTCGGATTTTAAACCAATATTCTTAATCTGATACTGCCGATTGTGGCTCATTTTCAATTGAGTACAAAATTTGACACCGTAGCGCTGGAAAAGACATCAGTTACAGCTCACTTTTTTGACCTTTGAAATGCCAGACATACTTTCTCTCCATCAAGAGGGAGCTTGGATGCTGACATGAATGACATAATAAGCCAAATAAATCCCCAGGAACCATTTAAAGGCTCCCGAGACTTTTCAAAACAGAACAATGTCTGCATAAAAGTCACATGCTCTGCGGGGTTGGTCGGTTGGGGGGGTGGGGGTGGGGGGTTAATGACCAGTGTTGAGTGACTGGGGTACAATAGTCAGAGGGTGGGTACTCAACAGGAAGCTCTTATCTTGATTACAGTACGGTGGTGTTCCACCCTAAAATGCAAGTCTGAGAAGAAATTAGTTCTCTGGTATAGAGTCTGACATAATAAAGCGCATAGTTTGGGTTAATTTTCTAAAGAGAGTGGAAAATGACTTTGAACGGTAGTATCTAAAGATGTTGAATCAGTCTAACTAGTCTCCACTTGGTACACTGAGGCAACCTAAAGCAGCCGTTTCAACCAAGCAGACTCGGTTAATATTCAATATGACTGTTTAGAGAGATGAGGGCATCAGACTGAACAAAGAAGGTGTCCCCAAAAGGGAGCATGTCATAAAAAGTTACTTTTGCTCTACATGGGATAATATGAGTTTCTGGGGTAAAACCAAGGAGGCTGGAAATTGTAGCAGGGCTGACCTCCTCCCTGCTCATTTCAGGTACTGTGTCTCCAACGCAGTGATGGACCTGGTTGGATTAACTGACTTAGCAAAGTACCACTCCAAGCCACTTGGTGGCAGTAGTGCGCAACTTAGCATATCCAATCAGCACCAAGTCAACACCACCCTCCATCCAGCATTTTTGTCATGGTCATGCTGAAGTACTTTGGCGAGGCAGGGAGCTGTTTCATCTCATAGAAGTTACCAAAAATTCTCTTCGTGGGGCTGTTCCAGTAAAATAGACACATGGGCCGACGTTTGAGGCCCTGCCGCGAATTCAAAGTTATGGAAACTCACCTCTATCTGGGAGTCTGAAGTGACTATCAAATCAAAAACTTCAACATAACACAACACTGTCACTTAGCTAACTTAAACTGAAAACATGTAAATGACTAAGTCATTCAAATTAGTGGAGAACTGTGACATTACAAGCCCAGATTAGAGTATGATTATCCAGCTTGCCCCAGTTTTAACATGTTTACATAGCGTTAAAAAAAAAAGTGAATGATTGCATTAGTCTGACAGAAATCATGTGTTTTTTTTAGATGCTAGTAAACATCTTAGTCCGACTGAAATCAAACTATGTTGTCGACCAAATTTCTCTGGACTAACACACCCAGATAATGCGGTTTAATTCGCAATAACCTCGGCGAGTAAACATTCAGTGGGACATGAAGTGGCCTACACGCCACTGCCTGTGGAGTCTGGCCTGCACAGGCTCCTCACTTCCCTTCCCAGGCTTGAACCAGGCAGAACTGGAAGAAGGAGAGGCAGGCAACACACATAGAATAAAACAGAAACTAAAGTCTACAGGACATACAAAAGGTACAGAGCTGTGAGTCTTCAAATTCATTGGGTCCCATTTTCCAATTTGCTGCCACCAGCCAAACCAAAGATTCATCTGTTGTTTTGGTGTGTGGTGTAATAAGTCAACGCCCAATGCTAACAAGCTGAAAGTGGGCACCTAATATGGCATAATCTGACATACTTTAGTTGGTAAATCGATTGCCTTCACTTGTATGTATATAGAGGCGTAGAAAGGAGTCTAAATAAATGGCCAAGTCAAACTATAGCCTTAGTTTTGAACTGTGCATGTAAACGTAGTGTCTGATTTTCAAGAGATGCACATCTCACAGAGGAAAGGGTTGAGGGCCTTTAAGATGAACTGTAAAACACACATGACATCACACTGGTAGTTTGACTAAAGCATGTCACATATGTCATTAAGACCTCAGGAAATAATGTCAACTTTTGAAAGAAATTCTTAATATCTCACCTTTAACATGGTTCATTTAATGTGTTTCCTGAAACAGACGTCAACTGGAAAATGTACTCTAATTTTCCACGTTAAGTCTTTCCAGTTCAGGTTTTTGCAACATTCAAGAAAACCGATGGATCACAAAATGTTTTGACAACTACATGCGGGTGCTCAGTGCTCACTCTTTGTCGTTCCACGTGAATAAAACCTTTTTTGAACATTCATAGAACAAAATCTACAAACACTGTGACGCTATTTTGTTTTTGCGAGTTTAACTTTGAATTTTCAAAAACCTGCAACAGACAAAAAGAAAATATTTTCACAACAAGCAGCTTTCTCCACCTGTGTGAGACAGAAAGATAGAGATACACAGAGAATGTGGGTGTTGAAATAAATGTCAATCTCTGTTTAAAAAAGGCTAACACAACTGTCAGCAGTCGTCAAGATGCCTCTGGTGTGTTCTCTCGGCGGGGTACGATTCTGAGACTTCCTTATGGGGCCTTTAAAGGTCAGTGGACGGGTCACAGGTCAGGTCACCAATGCCAGAACTTGGAAATGAGGTAGGAAATACGGTATCCTGTTCCAGGGTAGAGTCCTTCACTTTGCTCTGTCACAGCCAGGATGGATTAGACAAATGATCCAAACTGACACATCTGTTCCGTGTAAATTCTGCCCAAACATTTTTCCTCAAGATTTAAGAAAAAGAAATCTCATTACTGTGAAAGGTTATCAGATTAAAACAACTTGGATCATCAGCAACCCTCATATAATACAATGAGATAATGTAATCAAATAATAGCTGATGGCTGATTTTATATCATAGTTCTAGAAAGGTTATCTGCAGAGGTGAGGGGCATAAAGATTGATATTTTACTAAATATTTCTTTTCAAAACTTGTCTCACCGTTGGCTTCAGAGATCTATTTTTGCACACCACGTTAAAAATTTTGTAGACTCAAGCAAAAACCCCTATTTCTTACAGGTGCTACAAGGAAACACCCGGGCCAGAGACAGAGGTCAAACACAGCCTGTTACAGCCGCCCTTACTGTGTCAACAGTAACCGTGGCAACATCAACATGAGCGTTGCTTGGGTAACTCTCTTTTTCCCCCCTTTACTAAAGCATGAAGTGCTTGCTCACACAAAAACATCCAACTGAGACACACACTGATTCAATGGCTGTGCAAACATAAATCATGACTAATGTTTCTATTGTTTTGTACTTTTGGTCCTGAGGGACATTTTGACCCGTGTTATCAACAGTCCAGTCCCGCCTCACTGTCCAGGGCAGGAAACACGCAGCCAGCAGGATAATAGTTACACCTTAATGCTTTCTCATTCCTGCACTTTGTGACTTTTGCCTTCTTTTTAACTTTTCAAAACCATCACTGTCAATGTGCACACAGTGATTAAACGAGCTGATGAAACGATTTATTCTGCTCCATTCAAACTGCTTCGTAAAGAAAAACCAGCACTCTTCGTGTGTCTGTAAACTCACATGCGGTATGTCATTTTAAAGATCTCACGCTGCACCAAACATGGACATTTTCTCTCTAGTTTATGTTGTTAGACATTAACAAGCTTTGCAAAAACTCAAAGTCATTCAGTCAACTTACAAAGAAGTTATGCAAACACACCACTGGCATCTAGTGTTTCAGACATCTAACTACAGATTTACACAAACACATTAAAGCCAAAGGTCTAAAACGCTCACTTCTCTACAGGTCGCGTTGCAGGTTCTGGGTTTACTTCAGTGATCAAACGTCAGTGTCAAAGAAAGCACATAAAACCTATGCTGCACATTTCTGAGTGAAATCTCTAACAATAGTCAGGATAACAATTTTTTTTTAAACAAATATTATTTTGATTGTCATCTCTGCGCTTACTTACATCAGAAAAGTTTTTTTTTCATACAGTCTATTGGGAATCAATGCACATTTTCTGTTGTGTTTTTTTTTTTTTTTTATATAAAAATATTAGTTTGTTAAGCAAGCGTTGTCTGGCTCTTGTGGTCTCCCGTCCCTACTGTCTGCAAAAATCACCCAAGGTAACCTTGGATTTTAGGCGTCCCAGTCAGCTCTTGCGTCAGCCGTGTATCACTCTGATGTCACGCATCAACAACGATGAAACCAGCTCACGGTGAACATCATGTTGGAGGTAACCGAGACCAAACAAAAGTGCACTTTTGACAGAGTCGTAAAAGTGACTTAACTTCCACACCTATAAGGGGCCCTTCTGAGCTAAAAACAGCAAAAATTTCCTTTGGTGCGACTTTAACTTGGACATGGAGATTTAAAGGAGACATAATATGCCCTTATTTTCAAAAGCTTCCTGACGTGCTAATGACATATCTGGGACATGTTTTGGCCAAAATATCACAGGGAGACATGACAAAAACCTTTTCAACCAGCTCTGTTTATAGCAGCTGGTTTCTGGGGGAGGAGTCAGAAACTTGACTGAACTGCTACAGAATTGCTCTACCCATTTCACAGGTTTATGACACGTAGCAAGATGTTAAGTTGGGCGGGGATAAGGATGGAAAGGCTGGATTACTTTGACCTGGGTCTGTGATGTCACAATACCCCTCAATTCTGAGGTCATGTTGTCAGACCCCAATTAAAGTGACAAGCTGGTGATATATCAGAGATTCTCAGTTAGTAGACACTTCCAATATGTGCTCTAAAGCACAGGAAAAGCTTTTTTCCCCTAATATGCCCCCTTTAATGTTCACTAAAAATGTGCCATATTTCTCCTATATTTTGCTCAATATAAGAAGAAGCAAAAACAAAACACTTTCACTTCACAAAGCTAAACTACTATTTCCAAGAGCACAGCTGTGATGGCACATTGAAATGATGTGGTTATGATGCTCAGCCAGATAGGATCACTTCCTCAGATGTTTTTTATTTATATCGCGGTACTAATATTGTAATTAGGATAAGTGCTGTATGTCACCATGTGTCAGTTCCCACTGAACTAACAACTTTACATTGTTTGAGAATGGAGTGTTTCTGAGCTGACTGGGGCCAGCCAGAAAGCAAGAGCTCCCCCTTTCTGTCCACATTCCTCACATTGCTACATTCCTCTCACGACTTCAGGAACCCCCACCAGACACACACACACACACACACGAATGGAGACAAAGTGAGACATGTAATGAAAGACAGGGACTTGACAAAAAAGGAAATAAAAACATTTGAGGTTGATGTTATCATATTGTGAAACCAGTATTGCAAAATTCTGCCGATCCTACTGGCACAGCTCTGGGGAATTCAACCATCAGCTGCGCTGTTCAAACACTCCACCATGTTTCACTGTATCTATTCTTGTCTTATCGATGACCAGAACACATGTGAGGACTTGAAAGATTCTCTGATACTGGTGTGTTTCTCTGTTAACACAAGCAACTCTTCTCTGACTCAAGATAGTGTGAAGCTCCAGATATCGACAACAAAGCTTATCACCAGCTAATGGTGACCGAACCTGTCTCAAAAGGGAGACAGCACATGACAGGTATTTATAATGTTATAATAATGTTATTATATAATGTATTATTTAGCCTCTAAAAGAAAACTGAAAGTAACTTAGATGTTTATATACCATTCATTTGTTAGATGATCAAATTCATCTTCAAGTAAATAAAAAATATTTTGTCTTTATGACAACCTATATAAAAATCTAGAGAGGTTTACAAACTCGTTAATCTCGTAATTCTTCATTTGTTTTGTGGAGTTAAATTTTGTAGCACTTTACAAACATTTTCAGGGACCCCAGTGGAACCCCAAACCTGATACAATGGCCTCCAAAGACCACATTTTCAAGATCATCAACAACATACCACACAAGACCACCACAAAACCTCTGCAGCAGCACAAGAAGGAGTCATCATACAGATGGATCAACATTTCTCTAATGAGGTCAAGTCAAACTGTTGCCAGAAATGAAAAAAGCTTCACAAAAGCCCACTCACCTGAAGCTGTCCCTCGCCAGGTTCCCATAGCTGTCTGGTCTCTCCTGTCTCCGTCTGTACAAGTCTGAATTTGACAACTCTTTCAACTTCAGCGAGTTCATTGCCCCTACGCGTCTCTCTCCCTCTCCCTCCCTTCCTTCCTACTTCTTGTCAGCTGAGAGCGCTCAGTCCGACAAAACTAATACCCCAAAGGAAAGAGTGGCTGTTAATGTTGGACTTAATGAAAATGTCAGGTCTGGTGTTGCTCTTTCTCTTGCTCGCTCAAACACACCTCCAAGGATCGCACCCTTGAGGAAAGACACATACAGAGGTGTGGCCTCACAGGCTTCACACCTATCAACCATTGATTGCCCCTCCCCCTTCTCTTCCTGCAGCAGGTAGAGAAAAAGAGGGTGAAGTAAAGATTAAGAGAGGCCAGGCTGCTGTCCTTGCTCATGTCTGTGACATGTGACAGAGAGGAAAAAGGGCAAACAACTGAAGAGAAGACACGTCGCTTTTCTTTTTCCCAACTCAAATGTCACACAGATATGCAAAGGTGAGTTGTTACCACTGTATGTTAAGAAAAAGCCTATCAGAGGTCATTGTTAGTGAAGAATTAAATCTATAATGGGAACCCCAAAGTTAATACCCTGCACATAGTATCTAAAAACTGTGAAAACATCATATTTTTCCAAGTCCTCAATGGGAGACACTTTGAAGAGGAACTCAGATCTTAAAATCCAGAATAAATGCAAAAACGAAAGAAATACCAAAAAAAAAAAAAAAGATTTCAACAATACTGTCATATCGAGAAGCATACAATAAATACATGTAGAAACATCTGGACTGAGACATCTCTGACTGGCAGCAACTTGGGAAAAATAAACTACCCTCAGTAATTTCCATTTTTAAGATTCAGGGCTGACTTCAGCTCCCCTTTTTCTAAATTGATATATTTTTTTTTTCTACGAGCAGAAACAACAAACTATTGAAAAAATAAAATGTCACTCTATGAATAATTCAACACGGCATTATGTGGGAACAAATGCTCCTCTTGACAGCACACAAAACAAAAACAGTTGCAAATTTCCAGATCGAGCTGAGAGCTGCCTCTCGGACACGAATGACTGAAAATAATGAGCTGTGACGCCCTCGGAGCCGGTACGACATCACTCACATGACATGAAACACACAAGCAGCTACACAGGCAGCTGAAGGAGAAACGCTTGAATGGAGATTAGTCTGAGTTTTCAAGTATCACCAGTACAAAGCAAGAACTGGCCTTACAGGCTTGGAAATGCCACTTGAAATAACTCAGTCGTTTTAATCTGCTTTCTTGCGATTAACTCTGATTATGTCGTAGTCATCAAACAAACCCATCATTACAGATGGGCAGAAGCAGCAGCCCTGCAGGTGTTAGAAAGCTGTGGGAGGAGTGACGGCTGGCACCGTGTACTCACATTGGTTTGTAAGGACGGGCTCGTGCCCAAAAAGCAGATTCACTGTCAGCTGCTTGCCTTGACCTGCTCAGGATTGCACATGAATTTTACAAGACTCACGCATATAAGCGAAGCTTCCAACATCTGCTCCACATCCTGGAGCAGCAGGTCACAACGGTGTTGATTCACATGTCTGAATTTGTTGTTAATGCTGGATTTGAATCATCTCTCTCTCTCCAGCTTCCACTCTAAGCAGTTCATTTATTTATCGTCTTTCTTTCCATAAGAAAAAGAAATTCATTATATATTGTTGTTTATAACAAAGATTATATTAGATTATGTAATTTGCCCTACATTTCAAACTGAAAAGAAGCTTCGTCACTGCGTTTTGAAGTAAAGTTTGCTGAGGAAGGTGTCTTGTTGAAATCACAGACACAGTGACTCCTCAAGTCTGCAAACACGCGTCCATCTGACTGAAACTGGGTAAATATTTCCCAGAAGTCTTTATGTTGCTGAAGTGGCTGCACTGCCGCCGAGTGGACAACACTGGTACTGCAGGTATGACACGTCTACTCTCATCACATAATAAAAAAAGCCTTTGAAAATACATAAATAAATAAATAATATAGTATAATGTTGACAGTGTAATTTCTTATTTTCATACATCTGAAACCAGCATAGTGTTTTTTTTCTTTTTCTGGTCTTTGTAAGGTTTATTGTTTTCATCTAGTCGAGTATCACATTACTGATTACAGTAATTTAAGGATTACTGATCCTTAAATTTAAGAATTAGATCCTTAAATTAAAATCAAGCATCAGCAGCAAGTATAGGCAGCATGACGGGCTGCAGAGGAAGATGTTTACATGGGAACATTATGCTCAGTATGACAGGTGAAACTAAACAAAACTATATGGTAACAATTGAAGTAGGGATGCACATGGTTAACCGTTTAACCGTTAACCTATAACAGTAACTCTAACCGATTAATACTAACGGTCAATTTTGTTTTTAAGCTACGTAATTCAATCAACTCATGGGGGCGTGTCGACAGGTGCAACAGGCCTCTGATTGGTCAATTTTACATTCTCGTAGAAAAGAGCGCGTCATCGAAAAAATGACATTTCAAACAGTGTGGAGAACCAAAATCTGTATGATTCTGGTTTTCCACACTACAAAGACAGCACATATTCTATTAATTCATGAAAGGGAGATTGCGATGAATGTGGGTCTGGATACGGCTGAGACGGGGAGGAAGTGGAAAAATACAAGAGATAAGTTTAGTAAGTTTAGCTAGTTCGTGATTGTCGCTCTTGCGTTGTGGCGTGGAATAACATAGCGGAAACCATGCTAGTATAAATTAAAAGTGACGGCGGCATCTCTGCGACAAGCTGACGGTGACACATTGCCGCAAGAGTATACATGGGGAAGTGTCCGCACGCGGTGGCAAATTTCTGACATGCCTTTGTTCCTCCTTGGGAAACAGTAACAGGGGTGAAACAGAGGAAAGATGAGCTCTGTGTGTGAGGGCGAGCCGGCTTCTGCTTGATCCGTGAATGTCTTTCTACTTCGTTTTGCAACGGCATGGTTTAAAAAGGCTACAGCTGACAGTAGGGCTGGGCCATATGGCCAAAAATTAAAATCCCAGATGTTTTTAATACCACACCCAATTTCCAATTTGTTTATTTTATTTCTCTTAAGCCTCATTTGAGACCATAAGTTACATCAGACCCCCATGTGACCTCTCTCCAGATGTAACTACGCGTTGAAGTAAAGTAAGCTCAGCGCTGCAAGCTACAGCGCTGCAGAAAAGAACACACACTGCCCTCTATCTGCTGGTGACTCACCACTGCACTTGTAATATCTTTCCATTAGGTCTTCTCTTTACCATTACAGATACTGCAGGAAAACGATGCTGCTAGTGTTGCCAGTGTGTTTTAGGGGTGTCAGTGTTCTTGCGCAGCTCACAGTGAGCGTCGCACACTTTTCCCATAAATTAGTGCAACCTTTAGTCAGCACAGACTGCTGTCAAATTACAGCCGACAGCAGCTTGCATAACACATATTTCTTCCTCTCAGGTGCGTGCCTTCGTTGAAGATCCTAAAAAAAAAAGGGGTATCCTAAAAAAAAAGACAGTCTGTGGTTTCCACAGACTGTCTTTTTTTTTTTACTTGTATAGAGAAACTTTACAGCAGACACTGGACCACATGACGTCGGACGTCGCAAACACAAACCACTTCCAGACAACCAAAGAAGCTGTGGCTGTTTTTGGAATATTTTTGGGGAAAACTGATCACTTTCTACAGAACACATAGCCACGACTGTGCAGACTGAAATGAGAGTGGATTTTCATTTTTCAAACATTGTTGTAAACTATTTTAATGGCTAAAATTGATCTATCCCTCAGCCCGAGCGAAGACTCCAGCCTTCTTTAGTGGGTGTTTTTCAAGCTAGAAGTAGGAAAGGACCTGAATAGTCAAATATCCACTCATTTGTACGTTAGGAGGTTGATTTCTGTTTTTTTCTTTTTTTTGTTTTGGCAACTTCGTGCTACAAATTACAAAACACGGTTCCATTTTTTTTTTAAAAATCATAAACCTATTGTTTTAATCATATCACTTTTAACTGTATAAAATTGCATGACAGTCTATCACTATTTGTCCATCTCACTCCGTTTTTATCACCTCTACTTTAATCATTTAATTTCTGTTACTTCCAGAACTCATAACTCGATGAGCAGCACATCATTACAGCTTCTGCTTGCAGCAGTTTCACTGCTCCAACTCCCGCAATAACAAGAAAAATTATAAAAGAAAATAAAGACATCTTACCAATGTTGTGTCAAACGGTGATGAGGAAGTTTTATGTTTCTAACATCTGCTTTGCTGTCACTGCGAACACTCCCACTGCCATTATCTCACTCTGCACGGCCACACCGCTTCCTGTTTGTAGGGATGTGCATACTTTTGTCTGTACCAGAGGATGTTCTGTCCACTTGTGCTTATCCACCAACAATATATACGTTTAAGAGAAGAAGAAAAAAAAGAAAAAAAAGGATATAAACTTCTATGTGTGCGTAGCATAGGGACTGTGAGGATATGGAGGGAGAATGGGGGAGTTAAAGGGGAAGACAGAGGTGTGAGAAGGTGCAGGGAGCCATCAGTGATCAAAGCAAACTAACAATGAAGTGATTCTCACAAACCTGTGAGAGTTTCTTCTGAGCTTCCACTGCAGGGTTGAAAGGTCAAACTTCCAAACCACACTGTTTATTGATGTTACATTGTGTGCGTGTGCATGTGAGAGTCAATGATGTGTCGTCATGGATATGCCGTAAATGTGTTATACAACTCTGTCATTCATGACAGAAAGAAAGATGCACATGCATCTCCATAATTGAACTAAATCTTCCTACGAGGAGATGGAAACTATTCTTCTGATGGCATATCTAGGGGAAAAAAATTAGCACACACACACACACACGCGCGCAAACCTGTAAGTACTGGAGGTCCGTTGCACATCCTGTTGTTACATACTTCCTTCTGCATCAGTCAGGCAATTATTTAGCTCATTAGAGAAGTGTCACATTTTCACATTCAACAGTCAACGTGTCAGCTGCAGAAACCGAAACACCAAACAAAAAGAAACTGATAGAGTAAGAAAATTATACTATGGACAATGAAGATAATGTTATCCTCTATCAAAATTGTGGAAAATAGGGAATAAAATGAATAAAAAGATGCAATGTGCAATTTGACTTTTTTTTTTTTAGCAGCTGCTATTCACAAATGCACTATACAGAATGAGATTATGTGCAGGACAAGCATCTCACAACTGAAAATAAAGGGTGGAAGTGGGGGAGGGGGTGTCTGTGCAGAGTGTGCAGGAAAAAAAACATGATGGAAGTGTACGCTGTGGAAAATGCGTTTTGTCACATCTGGTCATCATTGAATTCAGGTGTTTCAATCAGACCTGTTATCACAGGTGTCTGAAATCAGGCACCTGGCTATGCAGTCTCCATTTCCAAATATTTGTGACTCAAAATGGTTTGTTCTGAAGAGCTCCTTGACTTAATGCGTGAGACCTAGATTAGATCAGATTAGATAAGATTAAATTAGATTAGATTAGATTAGATTAGATTAGATTAGATATACTTTATTCATCTCCCAAGGAGCCAATTCAAAAATCAACAAACTGTGTAAATCCAGTCAGGTGGGAAGATACAGTGACATGATTGAAGTCACCTGATATCATTATAAGTGCATCTGAGTGTTTGGTCTGGATCCTAGCAACACATCCATGTAATATGTAATATGGACTTCAGCTGTTGCACTGGGTGGAATGTAAACAAACGATAGGATCCCACCTTTGGATTAATTTCTTCCCTGCTGGATGTTCCACAGTCACCTGTAAATGAAATCCTTAGAACATGGAAGTGTTTATTAACAACAGCAACTAAGCCATGAAGCAACAGACCATGTAAAATCACAGAGCAGGGTCAATAACTGCAAAGGCACATGGTGGGTAAAAGTCCCCAACGTTCTGCTGATTCTGGTCATTACTGGCATTAATGTAAGCACAAAAACTGTGCGGTGGGAGCTTCATTTTTTTTTTCCATGGCTGTGTTCAGCAGATGCTGGGAGAACATTACCCAAACTACTACACTGGGGTCACTACATACCAAGACATTTTAAACAATGCCATGCTTCCAGCTTTGTGGCACCAGTTTAAGTGAGGACCTTTTCTTTTGCTACATGACTGTGTCCAGTGCACAAAGAACGGATGATGCAGTTGGTGTGGAAGAATTGGGATCTGGTGAAATGGAGACCACAAGCCAGGCCTTTTTGTCCAATATCAGTGTCTGACGTCAGAAATGTTCTATAGAGTGAACAGTCACAGATTCCCACACAAACAGAGAAGAGTGGAATCTATTATAGCTACCAAGGGGGGACAGACTCCCTAGTAAGTAAATATATGTAAATGCAATGTCACTGCAGTCCCTGTTAGTGTAATGGTCGGGCATCCGACTGCACGTGGTGTATATACGGACGCAGCATTCATTTTAAAAGCATGGTTTTCGACAGCGCATCAGGGAAGATGCTTTGTTTTTCTTTCTATAATGTTTTGGAAGAAATGTGAATGAGGTTGTGAGGACACAACATTTTCCAAGAAAGCAGGATTGCTTTTGCAGTTGCCCGATTCTAGCATGAACATGTATGGTTGGATTTCTAGACTTGTCATTGCTTTTGTTCATCAGCTTGGTTCGGAGATGTGTATTAGTAACCAGCAACAGGAGTTCTGCCTATTCATGAGGCATCACTGCCCCTCATGGAAAGCCTGTAGACATTCAGCCAATCAGAAAACACTTGAGAGAGCGTTATCTCATCCTAAAGTAATTACTGACTGCTTAGAGGTATGGTGGGTGTGAAGCTAATGTACCCAACATAGTTTTGGAAATAGCCAACTGATGTCCACTTTAAAGCATGTTGAGAAGTACAGATGCAAATCAGTAAATCTAAATCTGAGCTCACTTCTCTTCATAAAAAGGATTACATGCAAATGAAGAAGAGATTCTGTTTCTTGAGAGAGTGTTTTCTTTGCAGGCATTGGGGAAAGGGACCGTGAAAATCAGCCTAACTTTGATGGAGCGCATGCTGACTCGTATGGTGGTGAAGAAAGACCGTAGTCATAAACCAAAAGTCACAAGTTAACGATTGTTTTACACCCCCCCCCCCCCCCCCTTTAGGTAATGATCAAAAGCACAAGTTTTAAAATAGAAGCAACTCAAATGAGTTTTCCAGTTTCTGTAGAGACCCTGAAATGGAGTTCAGCGGAGAATGTCGATGGTGGCGATGATAAATGTGACCGATCTGACGTGTAACAGCATCTTACAGAAACCATTTACAACACATACAGCTGGAATTGGCTTCAGCGTCTCTGCAACCCTGAACAGGATGAAGCAGGTCTATGAAACAGATGGAAGGATTAACAATAGAGGAACAAAGAAAGCATCAGGAGTATCATCAGATCCTGAATAAACGTGATCTCATCAGGGACATTTACGAATTACTGTTGTTTGTTGTGCATGTGCATTGATCCTACTCTACCTTTGAAACCAAAGTGTTCTCAGAAACTACAGAACTGAAATTTGTAGCATCATCACTTGTTCTTTTCTAAATATCTTTAAAAGCCAGCTGAATTGATTTCCTCTCTCTAGAAGACCTCTGATGCTTAAATCTCTTCCCACAGCAGCACTTTTTTTTTTTTTTTTTACATTTTTATTACACCTGGTAGGCATTTAATATGAATGCTTCACCTTTCTAAAGCTTAACACCTTGTTTCTCCAATTCCATATGATATGCAAGCTATGCCCCCTAGTGTTTAATGTAAAGTAATGCATTTCATTATCTATACCCACTCCTTTCTCTTCAGGGTCGCAGTCTGAAGTTAATTCCAGCTCTTTTCAGGTGAAATTCATTGGTACACCTTGGACAGGTCCCCAGTCCATCACAAAAACATTAACCTAAGATATTTGATGTGTTTTTTTTTTCCCTCATTAACTTCATTTAAATTCTCGAATACATTTTTGCTATTCAGGTCAGCGGCACATTCTAATAAAGAGTTGGGATAGTAAAGCTTTGTAATGTTATCACTCCTTGTCACAACACTTAAAAGGTATTCTGGCGTTCCTGCAAACATGTCTTATTGTTTGCAACACTTCAGGGCTGTTTATATCTAATTTTTCTCTCTAATTGTCCACGCATTCTCCATTGGCGACAAGACTGCAGATAGGCCAGTCCAGCACCTGTATCCTCCTCCTCCTCCTCAGCCATGCCTTTGTGATGTGTGCAGAATCTGCTTTTACATTATCGTTTTGAAAAACTAAAATGAAATTTAAAAATTGCATGAACGTCCCTGGAAAAGATTGCTCTAAAATCTCTTTCTGCATTAATACTGTCATCACATCTGGATCTATATTAACAAACGAATCAAGGTAAGTTTGATCAATCCAAGGGTTTATGGTGATAATTAAAAATGTAAATCAATGTTCAGTGTTGCGTAATCATGGTACGGCCCCACCACTGCTTCCTTAGCTCTGTAAATCAATTTTGTACAGATAGTTCCACTTTTACTGGCGAGCAAAGCTGTGTAGCTGCAATATGACTGGCTAATGTTTACACTGACGCCAGAAGAGCTGAACTTTTCTCAACTTATGACTAAACCTCTATCATGACGCAACAGATCCACAGTTTTATTCTGCAACGTTCAACCCATTCAAAGTCAAAGGGACACAAATGCTGCTGACGCTTCTAACACGTATATCGATAGCTCACGCAGCAGCGCCCTGACCACGCCCCGACCACGCCCCGACCACGCCTCCATCATACCATAAACCACCTATCAAATCTCTTTCTGTGATTAGAATAGTTGTCTCTCATGGCAGTGACAAGTTAGCATTAGTATTGAGCCAACCCTGTTCGTAAAGAACTGTACTTTCTTGTGTTGAACACCAGGGGGCATGTTCCATATTTCATACTGACTGAGAGGGTTATGAGGTGGAAAAGAGGTGGAAAGTTTGTCTGCATCCATGGCAATGAAAGGTCACAACACAACTAATTTATTCCAACGCAGCCAAGAGGGAAAGGTGGGCTGAAGGAGACAGTGGCTCCTTTAAAACACCTCCTGAAACGCAGGTAGCATCAAATGCTCCGATACTGCCAAAAATGCCAGTATCGGCGAATACGGGAGTCCAGGCACCAACTGATACCAAGTAATTTATATTTAATGATTTACTGGTTACTTCCGTAAAACTACCAGCAAAAAAAATAAAATAAAATAAAATAATAATAATAATTTTGCAATACTGTTTTGTATTGTTCTATTTGGAAATAAATATAGACATAAATGGCTTGGATTTGCTGTATTTATTCATGTTTTACAGCAATGATAATTATAGTACAGTCAGTCAATTTTTTGCAAATTTTTTTTAAATATCATACTCGGATCGGTAGTCAATATCGGCTGACACCCACAGCTCAAGAATTGGAATCGGTAACGGAAAAAATGTTATCGGAACATCTCTAAATTTAATTTGGAATTAAGTATTCGTCCCATGAAAAAGTTATTTTATTATCTGTATCTATTTTAGACTGAAATGAAAAATGGTGTGCTGTTAAAAAAAATTAACAATTTATTTTTAAGCCATTATCCCCAGCTCTAACTATGCCAAGAAATAACAGTCAAAGTAAATGCAGTTTGTGCGTGTGTTTTTTTTTAAAAAACATTTGTCATATTGTCTTAAAAACACACAGAACATGAAGTTTTGCAAATGTAATGGAAATGGTCTGCTAGTGGACTCATATCCATTCAAACAACTACTAACATCCTTCAGTTCCTATTGGGGCCTTCTTCACACCATAAACATTCAGTTACCCCACAAACGATTAACTCAGACTCTCACAACTTCACCACTTCCAAACAAGGACAAGTCTGCACTGGATGCAGACATTTGTCTAAGCTCTGGTTGTATCAACACTGCGTGGGATCAGATAAAAATGAAATGAATACAACAATCCTCGGCCTCATGGAAGCCTCGCCCTCCTAAGGCTTGTGCTGTCTGTACAGTGTGCTTTTAGAAAACCAGATTCATCACAGGCTGTGATTAACTCTTCAGTGCACCCATCAGCATTCACGCTGGTGGAAAAAACAAGACTCCTCTGAGTCGCAGGTCTCTGGGGAACAGACAGTCAGGAAGTGGTTTGGAAGGCAGTGACCACTGTCCAGTGACCTACTGAGGACATTCCTGTGCAGGGAGGGGATGGATCTGGAGAAAAGAGGAACATCCTCACTCATTTTCTAAACATATTCTAGTCACTGATAAAAGACAGGCTTTGCTAGTCCGGTTTAATATGAGTGCACTGGTGAATACCTCTCTATTTGGAGATACACTTTATGAATGTACTGTGCTTTTGGAATGAGCTGAATCTGTGCAATGTCAAATACAAACCAGTGACATCATCAGTGATGTCAAGAGCCTTGATCCTTGAAACAGGTTCATTCTCTTCCTTTTTAAGGCAAAATGCCCCAACAGTGTGTTTACAAAGTTTTATGCAATAATTAACAACAATATAAAGAGACATTATTTTAGACCTGACCACACAAAGGTGTCACAAGTTCAAGCAGTTTAAATTAACAGCTTTAAAACTGTTCCAATCTCAGTAGAAAGAAGCTTTTCATGCTTAACTCCATCCAGAACATGTTGTCAGTTTAACTTGTTGCACTTTTGTCATCTTATAAAAATCCCAACTATTTCTTTAAAAAAGAAGAACAGCTGTGTAGTTTAAAGCATCACTCGGGGAGACGGTAGGGGGCGCTAGCGCCAAGTTCAGATTGTAGCTACAGAGAAATTAATTGTAAATGTAGCGAACATCTCATTAAAAAACGGCATTTTCTCCGATAAATATGAGGTACGTTTTAGCATTTTAAAGTTCAGATTCCTGATAATTTTTTTTTAAATGTGTTTGTCATGACCTCACAAAAGTTTTCCAGACCATCAACAGACAGAGTATAGACGGGGTTTTTTTTTCCCTCACAAAGTGTTCATTTCTCAACTTTTCAGGCAAATGTCTCTTCCAGAGAAACGCTACAACACTTATCACTTACCCATTCGTCATTTCAGAAATGCCGAGCATCATTCCGCGCTCCTCCAAGCAAGACGAGTGTATTTCTGATCTCCGCTGCAGAGGTCCAGATGTTGTAAACTCCCTACGCTTAGCCAGTGGTTTCCTCTCGGCCCAGAATGGCGTAGACGGACGGCCTCGCCTCTGTCCGCCCTCCGCAACAAAGCTCCGCTACAGCGAACATTGAGTTTCCGCTTCGGACCTTCAAAGTAAAACTGTTCAGCTCAGCGTTTAGTACTCAGCAGGGTGCGGTGCATTTGGTCAAAACGTTTGACACTATGGAAAACTCTTTTCTGATTGCAACACAAATGACAAATGTCTGAAGCATAATTTACATGGCACTAATTTAATGTGCTCGTTTGATGGTTACAATTGAAGACAACTATTGTAATTTTATTTCTCCCCAATTACGGTGCATTGAGGCAGCAGCTTGGGGGCCCCCTGGTGGCTCAAATTATTTTAATAGACCCCACTTAAGCCATGGTCCTTTAAAAAAAAAAAAAAAAAAAAAAAAAGGTAACTGGAGAACAATGCATTATTCGGTGGGAGCTCGTGTGCAAATACAGAGAACAGATGAGCAGTTTGATAGCTGCAGCAACTGCATTGCACTGTGGAATAAATATGTGCTTTTATTTTGAAAACAAAAGGATTCACTTTTCTGTAACCAACAACGTTTTCCCCTTCAGTCTGCGAGCTCCCCCTGAATTAAAATTCGATAGTTTTTACTGTCAGGAAACAGTAAAGCCAACCCTTTTAAAAAAGAGTTATTTCTAGTACTGCTTTTCAGTTATTGAACTGATGCTGGCCGCTGTTGATGTATCCACTGAAGCTTCCTGAAGCTGCCACTCCGCTAAGGATAAATGAAAACTTGGGATTTTTTTTTTTTTCGTCCACGTTTTACTGCAGACAAGCTTGAAACGGGCAATTCACCTACTGTAATGTCTCCTCTGCAAGTTGTAGCAAATAACATTTTACATCATTGAAAACTGTAGCGGGAACTCAGGGGATAATTATGCTGCTGCCTCTCCTCAGGGAGAAATTATGGCATGTTTAACTTAAATGTCCAGCAGCATACAGTAGCTATTATTTGTTGTTTCCTCCCCTGACTACGTCATGATACAAGAACCACATTTATTTCCTTAAAAGGAAAGCCCATAGACCCCCTTTCCCTCCCTCAAGAAGGATGATGACTCTCATAACAACTAGAGACATCTATGGCAAGAAAAGAAAAATCTGTCCTCATCCCTTCTTCTGAAGTTTATGTTCATCCTTATTTACTTGGTCATGTTTAATATCTGCAAAACCTGCACATTTAAACAGCGTATTCCAATAGCAATTTACAGGAGAACTAAATTCTGGCTAAATTTGATTATTATGGTCTGAAAATCAAAATGTATTATGAATTAATAATAAAAACAACTCAATGTATTGTACTCACTACCAGTTTTTATTTACAGTTGGAAATAAATCATGTGTCTGAAGTAAATGGTTTACATGAAGACTAACATGGGACGCTGTTGAATCATTTAACAGTTATGATATTATGCATACAGTCACCATTATGAATATAAAAGCTTAGATAAAAATACATTCACTTGGTATGGATGAAGCCCAAAAAGCTGCCACTGGAATGAGAAAACTGAAAAAAAAAAAATTCTCTTCATCTTTCATGATGCAAAAATGTATTCATGTGACAGAAAAGGGGCCTCTGTGTTCATTTTAGGAATTGTTTTTTCTCCAACTCAACAGGCATGTGCAAGTGCATGAGAAGATGATGATGGAGGACAGGAAGTCTTGCTCAAAGGCACCTCATCAGGGCAGATGCCCTTGTTGTCATGGGCACCCTTCATACTTCAGAATAATTTGAAGTGATAGTAACAGTTACAACAAATGTAAGGAACCTATCATTAGACAGTACAATGATGAAAACTCACAATGAAAATCGTAACTGTGCTCGAGTTGAGAATGTGAGGCGTTAGCGAGCAACTGCAAAAACCAGTCAGGAAAAAACAAAAATCTATTAACACACTAATATGACAACATCCTGTTTGTCTTGATAATCAGCTGAACTGTCAGTGTTACTCCGTAAAACTAAAGCAAGATTCTGATAAAAATGAGACTTAAAGTGGCCACACTGTTTATTGTTTCAACCCACTACTGTAAATAACTTATACTGAACACTAATGCCAGTCGTTTTCCAAAGTATGTCACATTGAAGGCTTTTTAAGGTTAGTTTAACCTTCCAGGCAAAAGCTGGTTATAAAAAAAATCAAAATAAAGAGTTTTTGTTTTTAATCAAACCAGTTTCATTTCAATGTCTATGCTACAAGTAATGAAAGCAAATGGCTCTCTTTCCAGTAGAGAAACAAATTTAACAGTCAAAATATTAAAGTATGTCCTTGGAAAAAACAAACAAATAAACCCTGAAAAGCAATTCACATTAATGTGACTTGCAACAGAAGAACTGATACACTAATACAGTCTATGACATGTACTGCATTCCACACAACACCAACCCCAAATCTATTTTTAAATGATCAAAAATCTGATAATTTTCAAGTAATATTATGTCAGTCTACATTCATCTCCTTCAATAATCCCCAATTGTACATTTCATCCCTATTATAGTTTCTATAATGTTCAGAATACAATGCAAAGGTTAGTTGTTATTTTCATGTACACTGCTTTAAAATGCCTTATGACTTTCCACTTCCAGGAAGTGTCCAATAAATGTTATTTTATTAAATACACTCACTTGTCAATAACTAAGTCAGACAGAAAATTGTCACAGTTAACAGTAATTTGGTAATAGACTGATGAATTGCACTGTATATGTAAATATTTTGGTTTGCATCATCTCAACCATACCCTTCATTTCCTCCGATACATTCCTTGGTCTCATCTACTGCATCTCAACGATATTATAAATGCCCAAGTTTGTGATGATATCAATTGTACAGCATCAGTATTTGCTGAAGGATTTCACTGAAAAGAGGCTCAGTAATGCCACTGCCATGTGCTCCCAGTGTTGGCTGGTTGGTCTATCTGATCCCGGACCAGCTGTGGAGGTACGAGGACCAACCTGAGCCCCGAGACCCAGCCCCTTCTTCCTCACCTGCAGGAAGAATCACCAACAACACCTGGTTAGAAATATCAAATGCAAGACAGTTGGGATATTCTGCTGCAAGAACTAAAGAACCTGAAGATGAACATTTAAAAAAGAAGAAAGAAAGCTGTTAAGGCTGAATAAACCAGAGGAAGCACAGTCAAGAAATAGAGTATAGGATGTTTGCATGCTGGATATGTTTAGAAGGACTTAGGTCGGTTGACAGGTGGCAACAGTTGACCTGATGGAAATATAAGCTTACTGAACTTTTTCAGCACAGTCCGACAAATCTCACTGACTGTGTTTATCTGCTGTGTACCTTGTGCAATGGCAGCTAGTTTGCTCTTCTCCTCTGGGCTGAGCTGCAGCATGGTGTGAATGACCGGCAGCAGCGCCTGCCTCTCACTGCCAGAACGTAGGAAGATGAACTGCAGCAGGACGTTCTTCAGATACTCTAGATTGGCCACACTCTTTTCCCTCTCCTGGTTTCGCTCAAGACGTCGTATTTCACTCTTCAGCAGCTGGCAGGCAGAAAGGACACAAGTTTCACCACGTCAGCTCAACTATACAAAACACCACTGTGGATAAAATGTAAAAAAAATAGAAGAAAAAAAAGTGAATAAGTCCTAAAGTGGCACCGGATACATATTTGATTTAGGACCACATATGAAAGTAACCTGATGTGTTCTGACAGACAAGAAATAAAATTATTTTTGGTCAGTTTTACCTGCAGTGTGAATGTAGCCTTAGCCATAACCAATACCAGTAATATGAATGAGTTTAGGATTACCTTACAAATTGCCAACTATTTTTTAAAAAACAGTCCTGATTTAGTGTTTTTAAAATATACAAAAATTCACACAAAATGGTTGTTGTTGTTGTTCCATTAGCTTAACCTCTCTGGTGTCAACCAGGTTGTCAAAAATAATACAACTGTAAAAATTAAAACCAGACAGGGAACACGAGAACGTGCACACTGTTTATATCGCGAGATCTGGCAATACGCACGTAATATATCTTACGTCACACAACAAGTATGGCGGCGCCCTGGAGAACGAAGGGGTCTAGTGTGGTGGAAAAGGAGAGTTAGAACACGAAGCAGAGCAGCGATAACAAGCCCGAACTGTCGTAGTTGTCTGCCAGATAGAAACTGGAACCTTACTAGACCGGATTATGGGGCTAGAGCGTGTGCTGCGCGGAGCGCTGGAGCGTTACTCCAGACAGTTCAGGTTCGTTAATGTTCAGCAGAAAGTCAGGACGTGTCGGGGTGCATGGATGTCAGCCGACACTTCTCCAAGCAGCCTCGTTTCCAGCCGGCTGCGTGGTTCCGGACTGAACAGTGGAATATCCGTCCACATAGGCAGTCAGCTGGCACCCCGTCGCAGCTTCTCCACCCAGCCCTCCAGAGACGTCACTTTGTTCGAGCACGACAGAACCAGGTTCTTCCGGCTTCTCGCCGTCTTCTGCGGCGGACAGTTTGTCTTCTGGACGTACCTGGCTCACTTCGCCTACACCGGCCTCAGGGACACCGGCGGGACTAAAGAGAAAGGGAAAGCCAAGGCGCCCACAACCACGGGCCTGGCTGGGATGTGGAGTTTTGAGATGAACCTGGGGTCAAATGCCTGGAGGTACGGCTTCACGTTGGGATGCCTGGCAATAGGAGGAGGGATAGTCGGCCTCGGAGCTCTGTTTTGCCGGCGCTCCGTCAGCAAAGTGGTTCTACATGAAGGCGGCAGGATGGTGACAGTTTGCACACAGTCGCCTCTGGGACCAGCCAGAGGAAGCAGCATTACAGTCCCCCTGTCCCAGGTAGCCTGCCACGCCCACAGACATGAGTCCCCATCATTTATCCCCCTCAGAGTCAAAGGACACAAACTCTACTTTCTTCTGGACAAAGAAGGGACGGTGAACAACACCAGGCTTTTTGACACCACTGTTGGTGCATACAGACCGGTTTAATATGTGGTTTATAACACAGCTGCTAAAAATTGTTATGCAGCATTGGCCTTAACATATGATGTAAGTTGGCTGTAAAACTAATATACAAGTGTGTTTTTGATCATTTCTGTTCGAGCAAATAAAATCTTTGAAATCAAAACCAGGCTCATGTAGGTCAACTGAATCTGCTTAGATGTGAGATTAAAAAAAAAAATACTACAACCAAGAAATCTGTTTCAAAGCATCACATATTTAAATATATTGAAATGTACTAAAGAAAGCCAGCCCCCGAGCCCTGACACATACCGTGATCTGCTCCATGAGAACTGCATTGGTGGCCTCAGTTTCATGCAGTAGACTGTTCATGTGCTCCATGCTGCGGGTGGCTGTGCTCAGCTTTTCACTTAGCTCTTCTTTAGTTGGCTCCGACTGTCCACACAAACGGCTCTAGAGATACAGCCAAAGCAACATGCAAGCTAAAACGTCTGCTTCTGCATAATCATTATGTTTGTAGCCTTCATATATTTCTGCTTTTCAACACACCTTGTTTGGGATCCGGGGATGTGAGTAGCTGCTCCAGTGAGGGGAGGGGTGTGTGAGCTGGGGAAGATCTCTCAGTTTCGGTGGTCTCCATGCCCTCGCCTTCCTCTCGGGCCATAGACTGGAGCTCACTGAAGACCATCAGTCCCAACCCTGCTTGGTTCTGATCACCGTTCCTGCGCTGAGGATCTGATGCCTGCGGCTTACGGCTTGACTGGACCGACACTGAACCTGAGGGCAGCAGAGGAGGTTGCGCTTAAAAATACAGAACATTTGACAATATAGTTGGATAACTCCTTCAAAAGGTTTTTGATGACTTGAAAATGTTAAAGCAACTTTTTTTAATGGTGAACAACGAAGTTAAAAAAAAAAAAAAAAAAAGCTATGGATGGCACTGCGGCTATAAGGCTCTCAACATTTGCTGATATTTCACCATTCAAAAGAAGCCAAGGCTAAATAAATCAGTTGAGATTATTTTAATTTCCTTTATGCTTTTTTTTCCCCTTTTCTAAACGTATAATTCTTCAAAGCTTACACACAACGTACAAACCTGCACCATAAATTCCTGCAAGTTGTGAGACGGTATCCTACTTCATTGTGACAAGAGGGGGCACCAAACAACTATAGATCTTATCCAGTTCTGCTGGCACAAACAGGCACAAGCGTGGAGAGAAAGGCAAGGAGGAGACACAAGACACTTGAGGGAGCGTAGGGCAGAAAGACAACTGTGATTCATGAGCCTGGGATTGAGTCAAGAAGCCAGACTTGAGCAACCCCCCCCCACCACCACCACCACCACCTCATCAGCAGAGTGAGAGGATGAAATCCTACTCTCAACATCCCTTTTTCTTATCCTGCTCCTGACACAATAAGCATGGGAAGCTGATAGTGTGTAGATGTGTACATATTAATTTAACCTAACTTGACATGCATCACCGTTAAAGAAGTCACGGTGAAAATAAAAACTCTTAGAAGAAAAATTAGGATCCTCAGTAGTAAATGGAGAGAAAGATAATTAATTGGAACAGCCTCAACGACGTCCAGATGACAGTTTTAACCTACAGCCTTCACTGATTTCAGAGTTGTTCAGGACTTTATGTGGCATCAATATCTGCAGTTACTGTTTAAATGTTTAAATAAAAGAATAATTTAGTCAGAACATTAAAATCAGCTTTCAGTCATGTGAGATGGAGAGTACACCTTCTGTCAATTCTAAGGTTTTATATATCAGAATATGATTTTAAAAAGAAAAAAAACATTTAGTAATTAGTAAGAAATTTGAACCTCACTTCAATGAACTGAAGCAATGTTGTAAAGAAGAATGAGTCAAAATCTCTTCAACAATCTAAGTGTCTGACAATATCATGCAGAAAAAAAACTTCCACCGAGTTATTGCTGCTAAAGATGGTTTTACAACGTACTAAATTATGGGGTGTGCTTAATTTTTCCACATACCTGTTTTGCACTTCAATTTTTGTTCAGTTAATAATGACATGGTGTGATATGTTGTGTTATTTAATTTTACAACCTGGTAAGCACTAGATTTTTTTTTTAAATTTATGTCCTGACAAATAAAACCATCAAAATTAAAGATAGTGTACTTTTTTACCCCACATGAATGTAGATTAATTTCACTGTTTATCATATCTGATTTATACAAGTAAAACTGTCCAGAGGCCAGTAGTTTTATGACCCACCTGCCTAAAATGGCAGACAAAACACACTGATGGTGAATTCATCTGCATTTTAACTGCTGCTAAATCCAAATACAGTGATAAAATAATGGCTCAAATATTACTTTTATAAAGGCCTGCTCTGGCAGCTCACATCGGGCTCATCCTGGCGTGCATGTGTGAGATACTAATGATGAGTCTCTCCAGATGCACAGTGAGCTGTTTGCCACACTGTGAGGCGGGAACAGAGCTGAGGAGCCTTGCCAACACCTGGTCATGCTGAAGTGACAGAGGATAAACACAAACACACACACACACACACACACACGCTTGCCTTTCCTAGTCATTACTGAGTGTATTTGCTGTTTGACTCCAGAGGGCAGCTGTGTGGGAGGTGATGAATGAGCTCTCAGTGCTGCTCCACTAATAAACACACTGATGCCCCCTCCCCTGTTCCCTCTCTGTCTCCCATCATAGCTCTCATGGAAAGGAAGAACAAACAAGACAGAAAGCTTCAATGCTGTAAAACACTTGATGCTTTGAAGGCCATCTTTACACGATTCCCCTTGAGGCCTTCTGTCTGAGCAGCAGTTCCCTTTAGAAACATTTTAGCTGCTTAGAAAGATAAGAGATGCCGTTTTTACCTAACCCATCTGGAGCACTGCTTCTTACATAGAATCAGGAAGTTATTGCTGGTTAGTTTAAAAATGCTTACTGTTCTGGCTCTGCAGGTTGAAGAGCTGCTCCTCCACACGTGTCAGCTGTCCCTGCAGGGTCTCCACAGTGGCCCGGCGGTCGTCCTGCAGCTTTCTCAGCTGCTCCCTGTAGGTCTGCCGCTGGGTCTCCACCTGAGAAGACAGGTCAGCCTGAGCCTGGGACAGCTCTGACCGCAGGGCCACGTTTCCTGATTGCAATGACAAAAGCCTGCAATGAAAAAAAAAAAACCCAAAACAATAAGCAATTTAGATATTGCTCAGTATAGGGCATGACAGAAAAATGAGGGGGGGGTCCATTCAGTTGGTCCCACATTAAGTAGTGTGAGATTAATACGGTATATCAATGACATGCTATTAAAACAAATTCTAGATAAGATTGGATTAAAGAAAGGCAGAGAACCAAGTCAGTTCACCTCTCACGGAGCTCTGCCTCTTTGCTAACGGTTTCCTGGAGGATTTTGTTGTGTCTCTCCAGGAGAGTGTCATGTTCAGCCTGGAGCTGCTGCAGCTCTGCCGTGCTGCTCTGGAGGCTCTGCTGGCTCTCTGACAGTCTGGTCCTCAACTGCTCCACCTGAGAGGACAACTGTTCCCTGGAAGAAACACCACACATTCATACTACCCTTACAGTGTTGTTTTACACACACATACGAATAATACTTTGTGGCAACGTGTCACTAACATGTAATTACTTTAAATTTTAGCCAGCTTTTTAAATGACATTTCCTTTATTTAACCTGTATCTCAGTGAAGCTGTCAGGACCTTTGATAATAGCAATTAACTTATTTAAATTTGTGTTGCAGTCACCAATAGTGAAAATGTATATACATTCCTTACATTTTCTACAGTAATATAATTTTAAAATATTTATCTTACCCGTATAATGCTATAAAATCCAAAACTCTAATTAGGATTTTCAAAGGTTTACACACATTGGTGATTTTCACGCATTGTTTCAACAATAAAACTAATCATGCATGTTTCAAGGAGTTCCAGAGCATTAAAATGATGAGCATTAAAAAAGGTAAATCTATTTTCTAACAGAACAAAAGGACGCTGATAAGGTTATAACTAGTCTAATGTGCATCCAATATGAATGTGAACACCTTCAACTTACTGTCTGATTTTATATCTAATGAGCTGTAGAACAAGGTCAACATCACACCACAAATGCATCTCTGTTAACTGCAGATTACAGACATTTTAGTATGATTCATTCACAGCTATGCTTCCTTTTTCCCTGCAGCTCTTTGGTTGCTTGCGTTTCACTCTCACCTCTCCAGTTTGCCGGGGTCTCCTTCACTCTGAGAACTGGTTTTGTTCTTCTGCTGTTTGAGCACGTTGTGGACTCGCACCTTATAACTCTCAAACTCGCTTACTGTTGCCAGCAGCTCAGTCTGGAATCAACACACACATTAAGCACAAATATGCAAAGCGTGACGCAGCACAAATACACCACAGATGCAGCTCATGAATTTGCAGATCAAAAGAGAGAAAAGCGTTCATGACAGCTGACAAAACTGTCACCACTGCACGTCCAGTGACGACATATCAAGAAGTAGCAGTTTGATTCCCAGCTTACTGAACCCTCTCTTTCCCTTTTTATGTCTCTAATTACTCTATTTCATTAAACTCATACAAGGTACCTCTTTTTGAACATAAACCAGTAGGTAACTGATTCCAAAAAGAAAAGTATATAAAAAAGAAAAAAAAAATAACACCACAAGTGCACCTCATCATTAAACATATTTTTCCCACTTCTTTCTAATCTTGAGCTGTAAGCTCATTTTAAAGACAGCTGGTTGAACAGGGCTGAACGTCTACAAGATACAGGAAAGTAATAGAAAAATAAATGAGATAGATGGTGGAGCAACAGTCGAAGGAAGAATAGAAAGAGAAACACCCTACACAGACTCATCGATGTGAATGGGCTGGACACCATATTAAAAGAGGCGCTCAGCTGAGTACAGTTCAGGTGAACAGCACTAAAAGCTGTTCCGTCTGACATGCCAATCATAGCGTTCGATCACTGCTTCACCAATATATTTGACTCTCAGCAGAGAATCATTACAAATCCTGGATGTCAACAAGTCCTGAGGAATCATCATCTTTGTTGCTGCACATTAACTGGACATTTTATCAGTGTCTCAACTGGGAGAAAACCTCTTCAACTGATTCTTTATTAGACATTCAAAAATATTTTCTGTTGCAACTTCTAATGGAGAATATTATTTAATGTAGGGGACATTTTCAAACCACTACGGCAAGTTATCAGTATATTGAAATGTCTCACATCAAATCAGTCAAATAAAAGTAGTATGATAAACGTTTTGACCCAATCTTCTATTAACAACATTTGCTTGTTTTAGTTCTAGATCCAGAAATAAAAAGAAATAATTTAATCATTCTCAGGAGCTGATTTCAACTTGTTACATTTCCACCAGTCAGGAATAGAAATATGAATATAAACAGTCAATATAACAGGAAAATGACAATATAAAGAAAAACAGCAACATAATAAAACCTAAAATATTCATATAATCTTATCTAAGTTAAGAGGAAACAACAAACAGAAAGACAGGAATAATGCTAAAAAATAGAATGAAATAAAATAAACTCATGGTTATGCATCTAAATGCAAACATAGTGTGTTTAGTAATGAAAACTTAAAATGTTTTGATTATGGGCTGTTGGTCTCACACACACAAACAGGCTGTTAGCAGCTGTCACCTTGGGGACGTAGAACTTGATTAAGGTACTTTGTAAAACATTGTTGACAAGGGAGAGATTTGAGAATGAATTCAAAGTAATCGGGGGATTAATAATGAAAAGAGTCATTACTTAAAGCCCCGTTTATCATGCTCTGTAGTGAGCATAAGCTGGTGCAGCCTTCAATTTATTTGACAAGTCAAAAAGCTGCAACACCTTAAAAATTCCCGCTTAAGTAACAAGAAGTGCACCTCACCCTCGTTACTTCCAGATGAAGCTTCTAGGGTGTATGTTGTACAAAAAAAAAAAAAAAATCAACATGTGTACCTTAGCAGTGTCTCTTTCCTGCTGCAGACTGTGGATGCGTTGCTGCAGGGAGCTGCTGGTCCTCTGCTGCTGCTCCAGCGCAGACCTCAGCTGCTCCTGCAGACGATGGCGCTCAGCTGTCAGCTCACACATCTCAATCTAAATGCACAAGCACACAAATTTTAAAATGCACCCCCCATGAATGAGAAAACTCTTAAAAGTCCCTCTTGTCAAGAGGGACATTCGGTGAGAAATTTTGGTGGCATGACCTTAGAGCTTTCTAGCTGCTGTTGGTTAGCTTCCAGCTCTCCTGTCAGAGACGCTTGCTGCATCATAAGGGAGCTTTCCTGCAAAGACAGATAAAAATTTACATCTGTGCACTCGCATATGAAAGAACATCGACACACAGAAATGAATAACTGCATTTCCAATACTTTCCCACAGTGACCTAAAAACACAATTTATATTCATCAGACAACAATCTCATCAACAGCAGTAGAACACTATTTGAGACAGATGAAAAAAAAAAATACAAACACACAAACCTGTTTCTTGGCATCAGCCAGGTCCTTCTTGGTCTTCACCAGCAGTTGCTTCATCTTTGAGGTCTTCTCCTCCTCTTGGTCCAGCTGGGACTTCAAATCCTCTGGAGACACACACAAGCATGAACAGGCACATGTACACACACAAAGTAAAACAAATCCAGTGTAAAAGGTTTTATTGTTTATTTTATTGTTATTGTTTATTTTATATTTATGTATGAAGCTGTAATTTTACCGCCATTAGAAACGAGGGAAAAAAATTAGAAAGAAAAAAAAAATCAGACTCTACAGACCTCAGTTAACATGTTTAATTTTAAAGTCATTGCAAGTACGATGGGAATATTACTTTGAATGTGTAGAATTTTAGAAGGATTTTCAGAGGACAGCCTTTTTCAAAAAAGGAACACAACTCATGTTTGCAAAGTTTCATCCGCACAAACCACAAACTCCTGGAACACTGTCCTCTGGACAAATGAGACCAACATAAGGATATGTGGCCTTTTGGCAAGAAACCAAACAGCATTTCAGTGCAAACACCTCATACCATCTCTTAAAGCATGGAGGTGGAAGGATCATGATTTGGCCTAATTCATCAACCAGAGGATTTATGCACATTATAATCTTTGAGTCAAAAATGAATTGCTCTGGTTATAAAGTTAAAGAGTCTAATCTGAGACCATCTGTCAGACAGCTAAAGTTAGGTTAAAAAAAAAAAATCATCTTATGCAAAAAAAAAAAAAAAAAAAATCTAAAACAGAAATTATAAATAAATAAATAAATAAACCATACTCAGGATGAACCAAGGAGGGTGAAAATCCCTCACAACAATGTGAAAGACTCATGACAGGTATAAAGGTACTCCTCTTCTACAAGTTATTGAATAATTGAGTTTATTTAGCTTATTAAATTTTGCTTCTACATTTTGGCACATTTTTTAATATATAATGGCAAAGAGTAATTCCATGTGTTGCTGTTTCTCTGAGACTGAATTATCTCATTTTAAGACCTGGTGAGGACAAGATTTTTTTTGTCCTTGCATGTAAAACCTTAGAACAAAAACAAAGGGTACTTTCTCTTTCACATTACTTTGTTATTTTATTCATAAATGTAAAATTAATCTGAACTAAAATAAGTGGGCCCATGCTGAAACCAAAACACGGAGAGATTAAAGCTGGCATATTTTCATGTTACCAAGCAATTTCAAAACAGTATGAGATCAAATCTAATGGAGTATTCTTTCCCTGTGTGAAAAAGCCTGGCACAAACAAAGAAAATTATGTTTTTAGCACATCATCCATACCAGTTTCCTTCTTGAGTGCCTCCTGCTTCTGACTGACTGTGTTTATCTGGGCCTTTAACTCCTCAGCGTACTCGTCTTTCTCTGCGAGTTTGCTGTTGAGTTCTTTCACCAGACGTTCGTAGTCAGCCATCTCCATGTCCAGCAGGGAGCTCTGCTGCGCCTCCTGGAGGCAGAATCAACACAGCACATCATGACAAGAAATGGAGCTAAAACTCCTGTCAGTTTAAAAATCTAAACCTTTAAACTTCCTCTAGTCAACTATTTTATTATGTATGCATTAAGTTGTTGGAATCTCTGATAGTGGTCTTTGACATTAATTGCTTTTCTACTTGTTGGGTGTGATGTAGAAACAAACACATGTATAACTGAGTTTGAGGATGTTCTAATTATCTCACTCTGAAGCTACTGTTCTTCTCCAATGGGATTGGCTAAAGGCAGAGCCTAAGTCACTCATGTTGCTGGACAACATCAACTAAGGAACTGTGACATCATCTGTGGTCTCACAGATGATGTCACAGTTCAGATAACATGACTTACAGCAAACATGTGCCTGTATTTTGATAAAACAGCCATGGACAGGGCATGCATAGTTGTAATTCAAATGGAGGTGCTTATTTATTTATATATTTTTAGAAGTGTCAAATGCATGACTAAAAAATGTGACACCTCAGCTTGACTAGAAAAAAAAACCTAAAAAATCTTGCAAAATGCCATAACTACAGTTTCAGACACAAAATGATACCTTCTGATGCAAAGTAAACTCAAGTAAGGTGCATGTTTCATCTTTCCAAATTCAAGATTTAGATATTGTTCTTGTACCCTGGGGCGCCGAAAAGGGGGGGTAAAGGATACGGATTATAGGGGCCCATGATTGAGGGGGGCCCAGAGAGGCCCCTAATGATGATCAAAAATAGCATCAACAAATTTCGCCTGGTGTGTTGGGGGGCCCGGTAAAGATTCTTTTCATGGGGCCCAAAATCCCTAGCGGCGCCCCTGCTTATACCTATTTAATTTTAGCAATGTTTGAATTTTTAATTACTTTTATTTATTCACACCTATCATAATATCAAATAATTATAAGGCTCAACTTCGTCAGGAAATATTTTGAACCCGTAACTGCTCTTTAATTTTCTGCAATCTTTGCCTCAAAAATAAATAGAACAGAAAAATATTTTTATCTGATTTTCATCCTTGAGAAGCCTCAACAGAAGCAGCCTCTAAAATTTGGTATTTCTTTGGCTGCGTGAACAAAGTGGACACAAGACAAAGAAGTCAGACCCCTGGGCAGCTTTCATGTATACCGTAGCACCATGCAGGTCTCCATTAATGGAAAAGTCGCAGCGACTCCTGTACTGTGGTCCTGTGGGCTACAATTGCTCCCTCTCTGTCTGTGAGGTGCAACTGTAGCTTGAGGCTGGCCATCACCAGTTCAGTCTCTTGACTGGATTAGCCCTCTGGGACACACTGCAGTCTGAAAAGCACTTTTGTGTGTGTGTGTGTGGGTGGGTAGGGGTGTGTGTGTGTGTGTGCGCGCACACATGACTCGTACCTTGCGTAGCTGCTCCAGCTCCTGAGCAGTCTGCTGAGACTGCTGCTGTTGCTTGCGGAGCTGGGCTGTCAGCTCTTCTACCTCCTTTGTGGCAGATGATAAGTCCTAGAGAGGCAGGCAAAGGCACACAGAGCATCAGTTAGCCATGAGACTGATGACTATAACTGTCGATTTTATCTTTTATTTTTTTATAATTATGAGAGCATTTCCGAAAGTCTGAGTAATATTCAATTATTTTACAAAACTAAAAGGTTCACTCGAGTCTAAGTAAAACCACTTGGGTAACAATCTGGCTGCATCCACTCGCTGTATGTGTTTCCATTCCACTATAAGCTGTAATTTAAACCAGTTGAACATAACCAGTTAGAAACATTCATCTCTTCTGATTTCTACCTTCAGCTTTTGCTCTTTCATCGCTCTTTCAGTCAGCAGGTCTCTGTCTAGAGTTGCTAACTTATTCTGGAGCTCCTGGTTCTTGGCCTCCAGCTGCCTCACTGTGCTCCTCATTGTCTCCAAGCTGGCCAACAGGTCCTCCTTCTCACTGCTCAGTGCCTCCTTCTGCAAAAAGGGGAAATAATCCTGATTACTTTTAGGTGAAATGAAACTTACTAATGGTAATATATATATATGGAAAACTATTGATGTTATGGGCTCTGACAACTCTATCCTTGAGAACAATTCAGGATGTCTCGGGATGATTTGTTTGTATGGTTTAAATCTATTGCACTGGATCAAAATAAAAATAATTAAAAGAGGAAAGTTTGTTTTATTCCTTTTATAGTAAAAATTCTCTCTAGAAAATGTGTTTGTAGGCAAATGCTTGACACCTGCGTGAACGCTTCTGAAGATCATCCATGCGGATCTGACAGTCGCAGACTCTGTGGGTTTTCTCTGCAAGGAACACTAAACCAGCGCCAGCAGCAGCCATCTCCAGTCAGGTGTCTGCCAATCCCCAAAACTAAGAAGGGAAACAGAGACGTCGGGACGTACTCTGAGATCCCTGACTAGCTTCAGTCTGTGTGCTCCCCCTGAGAACCATGAGCGCATATGAGAATAAAAGTGGTGTTGCACCAGCACACAGCAGATGGAAGCTATAGCCCGCTCCATTTACCTGCCTGTTCTCTCATTGGAAAGAGACAGTTATGGGCTTGGGGGGAAGGAGTGTATATAAAAACAATTTCTCCCTTGCCCATCCAGTCACATCTGATGGGCTATTTGTGTGTGCTGGGCTGTCAGATGTGTCTGAGAAAAGTGTTGCTGGCTAAAATGACCCTCTGTAAATCATGTGAAAACTGAGTTATGATTTAAGTATTGTAGAGATATATTACTGGACAAAGCCTCGCTGCTTAGATTTACTGGAGGCTGAGAGCATTTTTGTGTGTTGTGGTAGTGGTAATGGGCCGTGTGTGTGTGTGTGCGCGCGCATGCAAGTGATTGAGTGTGTATCACAGTTACCTGTGTGACAGCACTGCTGAGTCGTTTGGTCAGGTCAGCAATCTGTCTCTCTGCCGCCTCCACCTTCTCTCTCTCCTTATCCAGTTGCTCTGTTTGCCTGTCGTAATCTATCTGCAAATTCTAAACACACACACACCCACCAAGATCCTCAATATTCATTACCAGAGGTCGCATGAACAGTTCTGTGAAGGTAAACACTGTGCATCTTATATATTAGACGCATTTACATTCACGTTTCTGACAAAACCGTCATTAGACACAACAGAGTGGTTTCTTCTCCTTTTTTTTTTTTCTTTTCCTAATGGAGACACAGCTGCAGAGCACAGTGCAGTCTGGGAACTGTTTGTGGAGACCGCTGGGAACAATATTTTGCACAAAGTCTGTTCTAAAGAGGGCATGCTTCTCAGTTGCTAATTAACAAAATACTGAACTCAGAATGCATGAAATGAAACAAATGTTTCATCAAACCTGTCAGTTTTATTTTAAGTTAGGTTAAACTCTGCTTTTGTTTTGGAGACAAGCTAAATTGTCTGTCAGATGGAGTAACATCTGATACACCCGGATACACGCATAACAGTTCTGCCTTTTTCAATCAGCCAAGGAGGCAAAATAGAACAAGGGACAGTGTAAATATGACATTGTGTTCGGGACATTTCAGACACTGAGCAGTGTTGATAATATTACAGAATAATCTTCCTTCATGACTATCAGTTTGGCCTTTTGATTTATCATGTGAGATACATACATCAATGAGAATTTTCCCTTTCACAAGAAAAAAAAAGACCAAAAGACCTCTCTCTGATGCATGACACGTTAAATTATGAAGATATTTTGAGAAATAAAATGATGCATCTAAAATATCCCAATTCCTCAATATACTGTATTTTTAGTCGTTTGGCTGGTCCTGCAGGACAACAACGGGGCATCGTCTACACTTATGGCAACTGAACACTGCGACTGAAAAAATTACAAGAGTAAACCGTAAAGACTGAGAGAACACAAATATGCCACCAAAAAGAAAAAGCTATACTGCAGAACTGAAACTAAAGATTATAAAAATATGCAGCCATAAACAGTAATGGAGGAGCAGAAAGCTTGGAGTGAGTGAGAAGCTTTTCAGGGACTGGAGAAACTCTGACAGCTATGAAAAGAAAAAATTAAAGAAGGCTAATCACGGGCCGAAAGCACCATGACCAGAGCTGAAGGAGCAAGTCCACAGATGAGTCCTTGAACAGCTGCTGCTGGAAGGGACTCATCAACGGTGCAGTTATCACCTGGTCTTAATGCCTCGATGCGATTTGTGTAATTTTTTTCTCTCCTCAAGACATTTTTTTTTTTTTGATAGATGCATCTAATGCACTGGTGCGATTTATAGTCCAGAAAACACAGTAATCCAAAAGGGGATTGTGCAATTGACATAAGGAAGAACAGTGGATAAGTCATCTGTCTTTGAATTCCTGGCAAAGAGGCATGACTATCAGGGCTTCAGACTACTATGATCTCTTTACTATAATCTCTTTATATCTTATTCAGAATTAATTACTGCTGTGTGTTTGACCTACCTTATAGCCTTCTGCACCATGGATGATATCTTTCATAGAACTGTTCACCTTGTCTCTCTCTGTCTTCAGTAACTCTATTTCATCTTTAAGTGTAAGAACCTGGAAAAGAAAAAAAAAAATCAAATAAATTTAGGAACTGAACCATGTATAATTACAAACTCCTTCATCAAGAGTGATTTAAAGTGCATGAAGTTTCACATAATTATTAGGCAGCTTAATTTCCTCTGATAAAAGTATAAAACAAGCACTTAATTGGCATTGAAAATTACAAATTATAACTCAATTTTTTCTTCTTCTCCTTTAAACCCTGATAATGCTCATGGAATAGCGAAGCTATTGTCTTGGAAGCTGGATGTCCACAGCATTCAACAAGGCCTTTGTTTTTGTGCAAGACAATGTTCTACAATCTCTTAAGATCAATTGAGTTCAATAATGCTTGATCATTCCCCAAATGAAAAATGATACTGTTGCAGTAAAACATTTTTCATCTTGTTGTGGTCTGTATTGTAGTGAACCTGAAAGGAATCTCTGCCTGAAGACACTCCACTGCTTAATCACTATGTTGTGTAGAGATTGTGCTGTGTTGTTCATTATATTTTGCAATTAATGCAACATTCTTCTTTGCATAATCAGCTGAAGTTGCTCCAGAGCAGTCCCCAGCACAGAGCCAGACTCTTTAATTAGTTTGTTCAGTTCAGTCACTTTGCTCAGACGTAGCTGACTCAATGACCCGCCCATCTTCTGAGATGACTAAACTGTTTGAGGACTTAAGAGACCTTCTCAAATGTACATTTTACAGTGAGGGAGGACAATAGGCCTTTGAAGATCCCATCATCCTATGTTGCTAGCTGTACATTGGTGCAATACAGCACTGACAAACATCTAGCCATTGCTGGATGATTGTTGTGTTCTGCCGTCACTGTGGGGCAGTGACAAAAATATGAGGGGCAACCTGAAATTTAGACTGCTTTTATTTCTGTTTGGGTAGTTGTTTGTCTTTTAGCTTTGCCCTGGTGCAGAAAAGACTGAGTTGGACAAAGAACTTTGTAGTGGAGAGAAACTTAAAAATAATCTAATTTGTTCAGCGAAGGTGTCGTCATTATTGTTTTTCATGCAGCTACCGTGGCCGTCTCGTTCAACAATTAGAGCAAATCATAGCTGGTGAGTGGAGACGTGTATTGTTTCTTCCATTTGTTTGAGAACTGCATGCAAGTTCATCTCTGTAGTTTATACATTGACTGAATTCACATAATCTTTCATCCTCTGTGAGTTGTGAGCTACACATACAGATATCCGCCACTCAGGCATGACATCCTGAAATGCTGACAGTCTTGTGGCAGTGACTACAATGCTTATTAGTGACTACATTTATTACGTTAAGAATAAAAAAGATGAAATGACTTGGGAACATATTTTAGTGGTGTAAATTTTTACTCTGTTAAATCATTGAGCTTTGAGGTTGATTTGCAGGTAGGACAGACAGAGAGCCTTTGATTAAAAACATCAATAGAATTTATCCTGATCAACGCACTTGGTGTACTAAATAATTGTGCAGATATACTGCGTATGTGTCCTTGTAGCAGAACAGTCTTTGCCGTGAACCTGATAAGAAACAAGAACTGAAGTGGTTTGTGTTGTAGTGGTTGAGGTTTATTTTAATATGGCTCTTCCTGATTCCTGTTTTTTTTTTTTCACTATAACAAGAAAAACCGACTGTATAAACTGTCATTTCAAGTTCAATAAATAAAAGTTTGAACATAATAATACCTCTTTCTTACTGATGTCCAGCTCTTTCTTTGCTTTCACAGCAACTGCCTTGATCTTGTTGATCTTCTCATCTTTTCCCTTGATTTCTTTCTCCAGGAGTGCTGAGGGAAAATGAAGTTAGAAAGTCTGAGTGACGTGATATGATTTAATTATAATCTGTAATGATCATATTATAGATTTTTCCAAATGACCATATACACAGTAAAATAACAAGAAAAGGCCCACTGTAGCACCTAATTTATTTGTCATCTCATTGGTTGCATTTTCCTCACAGGACTCAGACTCCTGGGAGAGTGACTGGGTCAAAATGAGAAGAAAAAAACACAATTTTTCATTTGCATTTGTTGTCAGTATTTCTTTGGAAGTACAAAATGTGAATTGTTATTTTTGCATGACAACTGCATGACTGAAGAGGTGGAGAAGCTCAACTTTGTTGTACAGAAAATAAACAGATATTAGGTGCCCCACCCACCTGGAAAGCAGCTATTTCACTTTGCAGCTGTGATATTAGTGATTCCTTCTCTGTCAGTTGCTCTCTGAGCTCTCTGCTCGCTTTCAGCATGTTCTCAACCTCCATCTCCTCCTTTTCCCTCTTTTTTTCAGACAACAGAGAAATTTCACTCTGCAGTCTCTGGTTCTCTTCACTCGTCTTTTCATTAACTGACTTCATATCCTGGAGGTCTTTCTGCATCAACTCAGCATCCTTCACCACTTCCTCCAGGTTGGCTCTTAACATATTTCTCTCTTTTTCCAGGTCTGTGATATGAGCCTGTAAGTCCTTCATCTCCTCTGATTCTTTCTCCACTTGAGCCTCGTCGAGGCTGCTCTTGAGGAGGCTCCTTTCCTTTTCCAGCTCATCAACACGTGTCCGAAGCTCTTTGATCTCTTCGGTGGACCTTCTGAATACTTCCAACTGATTTTCCTCCTGCGCTTGCCTGGAAGCAAGGGCCTTTTCTGCATCCTCCGTCAGTGAAGTCAACTTTGCTTCTAAGAGTTGCGTTTCAGATGCTCCCTGCTCCAGCTGAGCCTCCAGGGCTGCCATCTTTGAGCCCAACATTCGCCTCTCTTCCTGGGACTCGGACAGTTCTGATAAAGAATCCTCCAATTTCTGATGGAGCGCAGCCTTTTCTGTGGTCAGCTCTTTGATATTTAGCTCCAAAGCAGAAAGTCTCTCCTCACTGATTACCAGGTTCTCTTTCAGGCTTTCTTCTACTCTTTCTCTCTCCTCTTTTAGATGTTTCACTTTCTCCTCGGTTTCCAATTCCAAGATTTTCAGCTGCTTCTCTTCTTCATTTTTCTCTTCCATCAGCTTCTCAATTTCATTTTGTTTCTCACTGGTCAAATTTTGCATTTCATCTTCTTTGAGCTTTAGCAAGTGCTGTGTTTTTTCCCGCTCTTCATTAAGTGTGTTTACCGTTTCTTTCAAATCTTGAATCATGCTCTCCTTAATCTCCAGTTCAGACAAGATCTTTTCATTTTGCCTTGTCAGGTCCTCCACAGATTGTTTCAGGTCACAGGCTAAAGCAGTTTGTTCCTCTACAGCGGACAGAAGGTTCTGGTTCTCAGTTGGTGATCCTTCAAGATTCTGTTTCAGTTCTTGCATATTCCCCATCAAGGTGTTTTTCTCCTCTACAACCTCAGTAATCCTCACCAACAGCTCATCCCTCTCTTGAGTGAGCTGTTTAATCTCATCCTGAAGGTCTCTCATTGCATTAGCTCCCTGTTCCTTCATGGCTTGGTATTGTAAAACAAAATCTTTCGTCTTTTCACCCAGTTCTGTCTCCACACTATGAAGTATGTCCCTCATGTGGCGGCACTCAGCTAAGGCAGTCTCTCGCTCTGTGGTCAAGGCCTCACACTGGATTCTCATCTCCTGGATCAGTTTTTGTTGTTCCTCTATATGCTGGTTTTGGTCTTGGTTCAAACTTATCAGTGGCTCTTTTAATTCTCCGTGTTGGTCTTGCTGTTCAGGATTTAGGGTCACTACACCTTCAGTGGAAGCCCCATCCTTGGTCATTTGCAGTTCATTGATTTTGAATTCCAGCTCTTCTTTTTCTGTTTGGAAGTCCTCTTTGGTCCTCTCCAGCTCTGCCTCAAGCTCACCCTTCACATTACTGAGCAGTGTGAGTTCATCCTGTAACATGGTGTTCTGGGCTTGAAGGTCATCCAGTGCTGCCCTCAGCTTGCTTATCTCAGTTTCCTCTCCATCTCCAAGACTGGAGTCAGCTTGACTGGATCTAGACAGCTCCAGCATTTTGGCAATCCCTGAACCTCGGGCAGGTTCCTCATCTTCCTCTTGAACATCCTGTAAGTAGCTGTCTGTAAATATAAGCATAATGTTAACAAAAAACCCTCACTTTATTAATTAACAGGATTAATAACTTGAGTGTGATACCCTAATGGTTTATAAACATAGTATTGCTGCTCACTACCAGGAAATGGCTTTGTACCTTTGAGGGCAAGTTGCTCAGTTAGCTCCTCGTGGAGCAACAAGAGACGCTCCCTCTCAATCTCACAGTCCTCCTCCAGAGCTCTCATTTCCTCCTCGTGCTGCAGACTTTTCTGAGCCAGCTCTTCCTTCAGGTTCTCCACCTCCTGCTGAGCCTCTGTCAAGTCCCTTTGGTGCCTCTCTTTCAACTCTGCAATCTCTTGGGAATTTCTTTCTTGGATATCCTTCAGTTCAGCTCGAAGAGTTTCCAGCGCAGCTTCTACAGAACGTCTGGCTTCTTCTGCGCTCTCTTTTGCACTGGCACGATCTGCTTGGCGCTCCTTCTCTCTTTCACTCTCCCTCTCTCTGTCACTCTCCTCTCGCTCTTTCAGTAATTTCTGGAAATGAGCCACTTCTTCCTGGTGTTTGTTATGGGATTCCTCAATGGTGCTCTCTAGGACTTTGATCTTCCTTTGGTGGTCTTGCATTACACGTTCATGCTCGCTTTGTACCACTGCTAGATCATCCTGTGCAAAATAATAATGTTTTTATGTTATTACAAACTGGCTCCATTTCAGACTCTAGACATATACAGAATTGACAGTGTTCAGAAAAATCGTATACAATTCATCTAAAAGTGACCTGTAGCACAGGTTTGGTATTGTGAAGTGCGTCTGTTTTGCATTTCACCTGGGCTTGCTGCCTCATCCGCTCCAGTTCTTTACGCGAGAGTGAAAGACTTTGCTGAGTTTCTGCCTTCTCCAAAAGTAAGGCATCCATCCTCTCAGTCAGTTCCTAATACAGACCAATCAACATGACGAAGAGTGAAAATAAACAATAGCAAGTAAAATATTTTGGAATATATATATATATATATATATATATGTATATTCCAAAATATTTTACTGAGCAGTGTGATATACATACATATATACATATATATATATATATATATATATATATATATATATATATATATATATATATATATATATATATATGTATATATACATAAAAATAAACAAATACATTATGTGATACTGCTCGAGACACAAACCTGTATCAAAGAGGCATCATCTAAACTGCCCTTAGTATCTTTGGATAGTTGTTTCAGGGATTCAACTTCTTTTTCCAAATCTAAGAAAAATCAAGTCATATCAAAACTTGCACAGTTTTGGTCCACATGTGTCCACAGAGTCTTACAACAACCAGCATTCCTATCTACCTGTACATCTGCTTTTCATCTTTTGCATGGCGGCTATCTGCTTTTTGGCATATTTGATGAGGTCATCTTTGGAGAGTGTGTCCAACTGGGACATAAAGTAAAAAGACAAAAAAAAAAGCAGAGAAGCACAACTTAATATGCATTCAAAACAGTCATTTATTTTCTGTACATGCTTCATTTTGTTCAAGGTCACTGCAGCCTATCTCAGCTTTTTTTTCCTTTTTTTTTGGGGGGGGGGACGACGACTATCCTGGATGAGTTGCCAGTCCATCACAGAGCCACACAGTAACAGAAACATAAAACTTGCCATGTACATTTACGCTCATTTCTACAGAGAACTACAGAGAAGCTGGAGAACCTGAAGAACCTGAAGTTGTTATTTAGCATTATGTTAAATAAAACACAGATGGCTGTGTACATTACCTTTGATTTAGGTGCACCTGCTGCTGATGGAGTCACAGACTCGGCCACAGTGCCACCAGGATCCTTTTTCCAGTCGTAGAGAAAAGAGGTAATAGTGAAATTATGGAGTAAATGTAAAAAAGTTTGAATGTATCAGTCTGGCATGTGATATCCTTCCAGGAATGTTTAACTGCTAAACCTCAGACATGGCAGATTCAACACGGCGTTTAGTGATGTCAGGGGAGGTTTTATATGATTATTTTGTTTAAATTACCAAACACCTTTCAAATCAGTATGAAAAATACTTTCATATAGTATCGATTATCAAAATCCCCAGAATGATGGAAGAAAATAGTGGAAAACAGTATGAATGTTCACAAAACGCTTATAAGAAAGTTTTTTACACTTGACATGTTTAATGCTTTTTAATGTTTAATGATTTCTACATATTAGGATTCACTGAAGAGGGAAAATACGACTGTATCTTACTGTTACCCGCATAGTCAAACGTGACAATACAAAAATCATTGTAAGTCAAGTATTAACCAAAATACAGAAAACCTAAAGTCCTCAAGTATGTGTGATGTGACAGTCTGAGCTGTGTTTGTTAGCTGAAGCTAAATCCTCGACAGTGAACATTTACCTCCATCTCTGTCGGCGGGGTGTTTAGTTTTCTCTCAGTCGTCTGTCATACACAAGGCGATTACACGATACTGGCCGGAGACAGCCAACTCGACTTCTGTAATTATTTCCAATTCCCCGGAGGTTTAATGAGCAAATATCTAATCTGTTTTGGTTTTGAGACAAGTGGCTAATGCAGCAACTTACTTCCGCAATCGTCAACCAAGTGACGCCAGACCCCCCTACGTCACGAGTTCCACCAACAAGCATTCAACATCAATGAACGAATCCCAAGAAAGAAAGAAAATTTTAAAAAATTCACATTTTTATGTGATACTAGCAACATTAGAAAAAAAAAAAAACATACTTCCTAAATTTAAGGGAGCAAAGATATTTTTCAGCATCACAGAACAATATAAGAGAACGGCTTTTCAAGTAGATGTTTTCTTCTTTATCAGCAAAGGTTTATGGGAGGGACATTATTAGAGGGTATATGTCCAAAACTCAAATATTTAGCCTAAAGTGGGCCACAAGGGTTAGAGCTGTCAGTTTTATCACTGACTGCCTTATGTTGCTGTGTCCCACTGTTGTATTTCACAATTCCAGAAAACATTTTAGAAAAAAAAGAAGCAAGAAGTTACAGCTATTTATAGACACTCAGAAACAGTGTTCAGGTTGAAAGTATGCGTTAAGTGTAATAAAAACAGGACTGGACATTTTGTGATAATTGTCCCTGTAAAAATTGCAATGAACTTTGATGTAAAAAAAAAAAAAAAAAAGATACATGACAACAAAATTTCAAATACTTTCCAAAATCCAAACAAAAAAAAAAAAAAAAAAAAAAAAAAAAAACAGAAAAGCAAAACAAAGAAACAAACTTATAGTGACTTGATTTGAAGTTGATAATATTTCATTTTCATATTTAATAAATGTATTTCCTGTTTTAACTGTTACTTCAATTTTTATTTTTAATTTATCTATTCCATGCTTCCACTTGAACTGAATGACTGTGTGTTCATGAGGTTCAACAGAGACAAAAAAAAAAAAAGAAATCTTTGATGTCAGTTCCCTTGTGAATTGTGCACATACAAACATAATTTACTGTCCACAATGAATCTGTCAGATATGAATATGTTATATGTTGGTGCAAAAGAAAAATATTTGTAGTAAAATTTAGATAACACCATTAGGACATTTGGTGGTCCCCTGGAACTAGCAGCTGGTGGTCTCACTGCATGGTCACAATTTATACCTGAACACCTACAGTGTTATCTGGAGGAGGAAATGTCATCAACAACATGGTGGAAGCACCCAATGTGTCAAGGTCTCCAGCACATGTCATAAGAGAGCGAGGAAAAGGTCAGATTATGACCTTTGATCTGATTACAGAGAGGTGGTTTTAAATGAGATTATCTTTATATGTTTAAACAAGGATACAATATATAAGGGTGAGTGATGAAGACTTATTACACTTCACGTCGCCTCATCAGAGATCCACTGGGGACATACGCTAGATATACTATGAATAGTATTTAGCATTAAATGACTTTTCCAAAATGGCATTATTAAACCTGTGCCGGCAAGTGCTGCTCTCTGTCTACTTACAAAAATCATTTGATATACAACTAGGTATTGCAGTCACAGACATAAAGCATGTCACCAAAACACATATGATTATTGTAAAAAGGGCACAGCAATATCAAAACATCATCCCATTGGTGAAGTATGTTGGAGGGAGCATCATGATTTGGGCTTGCTTCAAGGCCTGGGCCATTTGCCATCACTGAGGGGAAAATACATTTCCAAATTTACCAAAAGATCCCATAGGATAAAATCAGGGTGACTGCCAGCTATAGTTTAATAGAGGTTGGATGATGCAGAAGGACAATGACACTAAGCATGGAAGTAAATCCACAACAGAATGTCTTCAGAAAAGAAAATCTTTTGGAGTGGCCAAGCCAAAGCCAAGAGCTTAAGTCTCCGAATGAGCACAAGAGACCTTGACACCAGACAGTCTTACAAATCTGTCTGAGCTGAAGCAGTTCTGTCAAAAGGAATTGTCAAAAATTTCTCCTGAAGATTGTGCAGTTCTGACTCATAGCTTCTGAAAGTCTTGCCTGAATAGAGGAAACCTGTTTATGCAAATCCCCGCTGATTAGGAAGGCGCTGATTTAGCTTGAGGGTAAGGGCAAAATAGGGAAGAATATTGACATGCAAAAGTCTCACAAGAAATTCCAGGCTCCCGTCAATTTGGTAAGGAACAGATCAACACTGATTGCGAAACAAATGGTGATCCCGACTACATTGCCTGGAATAACTGGAGGAAGCCATAGCAGAGAAAGGTGTGTATGCAAAGCCCCTGATGAGTGTGAATTCTGCCCTGTTTCTGCCCCCTCACACGACATATTTATGTTGCCTCTAGTCATGGCTCTCAAAAGAGGTTCAACCAACTATTAACCCCAAGGAGTTACCTACACTTTTCTCCAGTGTTGTAAATTTTTAATGGGTGTGTTCAACAACAATGTGAGAAATTAGAATTGTTTGTGTTAGAATTTTATTATTACATTAAGTAAATCGTGTTTGTCTATTATTGTGATTTTTATGAGTATCAGATCGTAATATACGCCAAATTAATGCATAAAACCACCTAATTCCAATGAGTTTCCATACCTTTACTTGCCTTTTCTTTTCACTGCAGAATATGCAGTTTATAAAGGTTAACACAATACACGTGGCATCAGACAATACATGTCTTAATCTGAAAATATCTGATATTTTGCGTGTGCAGGGCCCTGTTCCATGAAATCTTCCCAAGGCTGTTGAATTTTGTTTTGGGAGTGCTGCAGAGAGGAGGAGGGGGTATCTGCCCTCGTGCTGACATCAGGGCTGTCATAAACTCAGTGAAGCTTCCGTATCCCCGTCACACAAGGTCCAGTTTTATCTGTTGAATATGGAGAGTGTCTGTTTTGACACAACTGATGGAGGAACCAACGGGGAAAACTTAGCGAGATGCCTCTCATGCTGACAGGGCTGGCATGCTCAGATCAGAGGGGCAGAGACTCTGCCGACTCCCTGTCTCATCTGGAAGGGACCCATCTCTGCCTTCCTCTCTGTTTGGGTCAAACACACCCATCCATCAACAGCCCCTCCCTTGTTTTCTCCCAGGGTATCCAGCATTTTTCTCCCCTTACTCGTGGCCGTCAGTCAGCAACAGCTTTGCAGTAATATAGCTGACGCTGGCTGGCGTTCAGGGAGTAATGAATGGCCAAGCTGGGTCTATCAGGAAGAGGAACAGATGCGCCTTTGCTCCTGCCTTTTTGTTAATCTCTTTCACTTTCTTGTTTTGCTTCAACAACAACCACATTTCAAGTTAACAGGGCACTTCACATATATTATTTTTCTCTTGGTACTTTCTGTTTGAGTCATTACCAGCAGACAAATGTCTCAAAAGTGCCTCTTGCCCTTTATATGAACATATACCCCTGACTGTCCAAACACGAATACTCTTTGGCATAAAGGTGATGACTGTCTTGACCTGCTAAAGCAGAAGTATTTGGAAAATATGTTATTTTCACCACATGTTTCAGACCTATAAATTTCAGTTTAAAAGATTCATGTCATACCATCAAACCTGCATCAGTTCTGTGTGTCCATTTAAGTGTTTCACAGTTTCTGTCCATGTATGACATTTTACTCATTTTTTTAAAGCTGTGATCACTCTGTAGGAACTAGTCAGCCTTAATGACACATATCACTTGAAAGTAATACATTATGAGAATATGCAACAGCTGTTACTTTAATGGTCTCTTACAACTAAGTTAGTCATTTGAACCTATTGGATGTTCAGTCTGTGTAAGCCTATGAGATCAATAGCTGTACAAACCCTGAGGTGAGGGAAACAACAATTTCTTTTCCAGTCATCCCTGTCTTTCACTCCAGTCATTCTACTGGCCAATCAGTTAAAGGTGACTTTGGTGTTGGTGAAGTGGAGTTGTTTTGTCACGGACCCCTACAGTGTGATTGAAGCATCTCAGTGGGCACCTTCAGAAGACAAGGAAATGAGTTGTTGATTACCTGCTGAATAAACAATTTGTCTGTGCAAACTTTTTAAAAAAAAATATATTTGGGCAAAATTACTTTATCAAATACCAGCAGAATACCAACAACAATTGCAGAATAATTTCTCACCATTTTGAATTACCCCATTGCCTTGCAATCTATCTGCTTCAATTCAAATTCAAATTCAAAAACACTTGATCCCTGAAGAGAAATTACTTTTCTGCAGAAAGTATCATGATTTAAGTCTCTTCGATGATTCATTGTAGATGGTTACAGCTTTGGGCAGGAAGGATCTCTGTGTTGCAGGAGATCTGAGGAAGCAACTAACTGAAGACACTGAAACTGTTACCGAATCACTGTGTTGTGAGGAGGATGCTCAGAGTTGTCCATGGTGTTCTTCATTTTATGAAGTATTCACCTTTGCAGAATCAGCTCCATAGGCAGTCCTCAGAACAGTGTCAGTTTGTTTAGTTTCTTTAAGTCACTGAAACAAGATAGGATTCCTTCCACAGCTCTTGAACCTTTTCCTGACTCAGGCTGATGTTGAAGAGGTGCTGTAGGATTCCATATAGCTGGTCCACACAGGGCTTTCAGGACTCTGGGCCTGACACCATCTGGACCTGCAGCCTTGTTCCTATTTACCTCTTTAGCTGCATCTTCACCTGACACAGACAGGTGGGAGAGGGAGGTGGAGGGGGACCCAGCATCTCTTGATGTGGATGGAAACAACAATGGAGAGCAGCAGCAAGATTTTTGACTGAAGTGGAAGATGAGACAACTGAGATGCGACAGGGAAGCTATAGGTCGAGGAAGGGTGGGAGGTCTCTTTGGCTGGGAGCACGAGAGAATGCTGAGCTTGTCTCTGAACTGAACCTGTTAAAGAAAGTCTACATTTCATTGGCTCTGTCCAGACTTCCATCTATCTGATCCTCCTCCTGCTTGAAGCCTGTGATCTTCTTCATCCCTGACCACACATCTCATACATCGTTCAGCTGGAGCTTGTTCTCCAGCTCTCTCATATACACCTCCTTGTTTTCTCTAATCTTGATTTTCAATTCTTTTTGTACTGACCTCAATAATGTGCTGTCTCCCTCCCTGAAGCTAATTTTTTCATGTTTAGAAGCTCTTTCAGGTCACTGCTGATCCAGGGTTTATTATTGAGAAGCAGCTTACTATTCTGGTGGGGATGGTGTTAATATGGTCAGTCAAGACACTGATGTCATCTCCATGTGGCTCCCAGAATGCATCCCAGTCCGGAGTCTGAAAACACCCCAGCAGAGTTTCTTCAGCTTTCTGTGGCCACCTCCTCACAGTTCTTTGGGTCACAGGTTCCCTCTGAACATGGGTTTGTAAGTGGAGGAGACAAATACCAGAGGCCTCATTCATAAATGTTGCTTGTGCACAAAACAGGGCCTGAAAGTTGCACACGTCACTTTCGACTTTCTTCCTTTTGGTCACAGGTTGCCTCTGGACGGTGGGTTTATAGGTTGAGGAGAGATATACCAGATTGTGATCTGCTTCACCCAGAGCAGGTTGTGCAGAGGAGCTGTATGTATCTCTAATGTTTGCACAAAACAAATCCAACGTTTGTTCTCTCTGGCGGAGCAGTTGACAAACTGTTGAAACATTGGAAATGTGGCAGAGAGAGACGCGGCTGAAATCACCAGTCACGGCTAGGAACGAGCTGGGTTGTTGTGTCTGTAGCTTAGCAACAGCAGAGTTGATGACGTCAGATGCAGCATTGGTTCCAGCTGATGGTGGGATGTAAATTGCCATTACAATAACACTGGTGTACTCTAAATAATAAGGAATAACACTCACAGCTAACAGTTCAACATCAGGTTTTACAAGTTTGTTGTTCTATAATTTCATAAAAGCAACAAACTATAGTTCTTTTACAGTGGATGGGATGACAAAAAAAATTTGGAAGCAAAAATTTAATTTGTATCTTGTATGACCTTTTGCATTAAAAACTTTAAAAAACTGCCAAACATACTAGGAATAAGCTTTTTGATAGATTCAAATCCCCCTGAATATAGTATAACTATATATAAAACTTCATACACTGTGTTCATTTTCAGGGTCAAATAGGTTTTACGGCTCCAGATTAATTTTATTAAGTGGAAAGGGGCAAAAAATGGGTCTTTTGATAGTAAAGGTTGCCGACCCCTGGCATAGCCGAAACACCAGATTTGTCCTCGTCAGCACTTCAAGCTCACTTCATGCTCCTGCTCTGCATCTGTGGCGTCTCCTCTTCAACTTGTGGGGGATTTGGGGTCTCATTCTGGGTATAATTTGGCTTCTTGATATTTCAATCAGCTGCTCCCTCTATTAAATGACTCTCACGTTGCTATGGTTACTCATCATAACAGGTGGCAAAAAAATTGAAAAGTAACCAAGAAAAATCCCTCAAGCAGCACAGCATCCAAACTGGGATGAAAAATAATTCAAAAACCATCGTTATCAATGAAGATGATTTTGTTTACAAATTTTAAAATATGCAAAATACTAGCAAATATTGACAGAGTTATTGCAACAAGCTACGGATATGAATGCTATTTTAGAAATCTAGGATCATTGGAAAGGATTCTTCATTGTCTTCCATATACCATTTGTATTTGCATTTGTATGAATGAGTCGCCCAGACGACATTGTTCCCTTTACTCAGCATTTACAGTGATCTGCTCCCTATTTCTTTCATTGGGTCTTGAATTTGTTTCATTCTTGACATTTTACCTCTGCAGACTGGCAGTGCCATTAATAGGGCTGACATTTTAACATATTACTCTGACATTTTAATGCATTAACGTAGGAACCAAACCTCTCAGATTGTTCTTTCCACAATAGATGGCGTGAGCGCAGGCTCTCTAATGAATGACTACAACTTATATTCCTGGAAGATGACAAAATGTGTCATTATGTTCTGAGCTGCTGTTAATAATGTGTTTATATAACAGGTTAATAGTTAAGTCTGTGTGTCAAATTCTCGAGAGCTGGTGCTCAGTCAGTGGATGTGTATCATTCATCAAACTTAGATGCTGTAAAAGAGAAATCTTTATCTGCCTTTGTTTGAGCACTCATATAAGAGGTAGACTGTAAATAGTATTTCTGTTTTATTAAGCATATCTACTTAATAAAATCAGTTTCAATTTCTTTTTACGTTTGTGAAAGTTACAGATAAGTAATTAATTTGAGTATTTAACTTACATTTTTTTTTATCATATAATTGATTTGAGTCAAATTCCCATGAAACTGATTTATCAAACTCAATTTTAGAGAGTTTACCAAAACTAAATCTTTCTGACACGCCCACATACTGCAGGATGAACTTGTCCGGACATAACTCCAACATTCACTCTTGGCTGGACTGAGACGGCTGTACATCACGACAAACATGTAAGTAACTATTTTTATTTCTCAAAATTAGATTTTAGCTGGATGGATATGAGGGTGCTGGAATATTTAATTCAGACTTTGATGCAGAAGCATGGCTTGGTTTTTCCCACTATGTTTTGTCAGTATTGTAGGCTACAAAGCTACAAAGCTACAAAGCTAACCTTACATAGTTTGCTACTTCGACAAATTTGTTTTATCTTTCATATTGTGTACAAATGTTGTCTTCACAATTGTTATCTCGTGGGATTATTTTTATTCGGCTGCTGTTGCGTGGGGCTAATGCTGACATCAATAACAGCACTATTTGTAGCCTGGAAGCTCTATTTCAGTGTTCTTCAACCACTGTCCTCAGGGGCCACTGTCCTGTATGTTTTCAATGTTCAAAATATGCAGGACAGTTGGAGAAAGTGCTCTATGTAATGTAGTGAAGACCCACAGTAGTAATGGCAAACAGATTAGATTGACGATGCCTGCCTGTAAGACTGTGTTTAATTATTCACTTATAAATCCAGGATCCAATGACAACCTGTGAAGGACCAGATATGTTTAATTATGCCCCAAAACACAAACCACACTCAAAACTACTCATTTTAATTGTTTTTTTTTTATTTAAAGAAATTAGACATTTTATCCTAATTGTGTTCAATTTGTCTGCCATACAGGGAACAGCAGAGAGAAGCACACATGAGGAAATGAAAACTCCATCTATGAGAATCTACACTTGTCAGGAGTCAGATGCTGCGGGTATCATCATCATCAGGGAGGGTGTCCCAGTGCTTCCGGGTCCAAATATTGCGGGTCCATTCAGGTTCGAACTCCCGAACTTATGATAATAGCTCGGGTTTGGGCGGTCTCGGGTCGAATTTTCAAGGGTCCATTCAGGTTCAGGTCCATGAAAGTGGACCGGTGAAGACCTCTAAACTGAACCCACACTGCATTTTTCCAGCGTTTGTTTCGGCTTGGGGAAGAGAATAAAAATGACCCCTCCAAACGTTCTGGACACCCCGAGTCACTGTTGCAGGACCCCCAGCAGCAATATTTTACCACGGCATTATTCTAGTGTGATATAGATACTGATGATAGGTATCGAAAAAATAGCAAATTAACATTGTCCTTAATGGAGAAGCAGCGAGAATGTCCAACCTAGCAACAGTAACTGGGGAGGGGCGGTGCTTACCTAAAGGTCAATTGGAGCAGAAGTCATCGCAGTTAGTAGCATATGGTATAATCTGTGACGTGCTACTGTGAAGGAGCACCTCTGATGCTGAATTCTTGGCTGCCAATTTCCGTCCATGCTGTCACCTGTTGTACCTGCTGGTGCTGCTTGTGACATCATCAGTACAGTTGATACCAGGTGACAAACACAACATTCTGGATGCTTATTCAGCTTAAGATCTCAGAGTCTTACTTGGTTTATATTCTACAAGGAGATCAGAAATGTATCTCTGCTCCATGTGACCCATGTGGTTCATAAAGTGAACTATCACTTGATGAAAACAGCATGGCCGGCTTTGCAAAGGCATGGATTGGGCATTTTGAGAAAAAAAAATATGTGTATGAAGGCATTAAGGACCAGACAATTATTTTATGACATCCGTGTAAGTATGCGAATGCTAGCATATTATTAAAAGGCCTCTGATCTGATGAAGACACTGGAGAATTGAGGTTTGATCACACAAACGTTCGGACTCATGGACTGTCCTGCCTTTTTGAGGCAGGACACGAAGTGAACCACAGGATGCCATGTTGGCTCTACTGAATGACTATATTTAGACATTTCAAATCTGCTTTAACCTCAGTTATTCATTTGCTATTGTGCATTTATCTCTCAAACATTTTGGTAGAAAGCTTGAATTTTTTTTTACAGTAAATGTATGGCCTGTTTCAGTTGCACTGTATGACTGGAGGGACAGAAGTGAGGGATGGGGTGCTTAGGAAGAGAAAGCAGAAAGTGTGGCAGTTTTCTGGCCCATGGGCTGTCGGTGTTGCTATATAAATAGTTTGGTGGCTCAGCAGGAGAACAGCACTTCATCAGGGAAGATGGAAACAACCTGCATCCGTCTGCACTTAAAGAAGCACAGAGGTTTGATTACAGTCGTCTTCTTCTCTTCCTCCTCTTCCTTCTCTTCCTCCTCTTCATCCCATCACACTGCCCTTTTCTTCGACTTGCTTACACCACATTTTTGACATCCTGTAAAAATGTTCACTGATTTGTTTCCTCCAACAAAACAATTATAATAAAGTCCAGAATCTCATAAGTAAGCATAAATCTTAGCTGGAGGGTTTAATGCGCATTTTACCACCCCCCCCCCCCCCCCCCCCCCCAAAAAAAAAAAAAAAAAATAATAATGCAAGTAGAGGGGAATATGTTTTACAATTTCTTTCAGTTCTTTCATTTGAGACATGATAAATCCAAGATATTTAATGTTTTGTTTGTTAATTTCTTTAGTATAAATCCTTTTCCGGCCTGAGATGAATTGCGAGCAGTTTAGGGCTGGTAATCATGGAAAAAAAAAAAAAGACTTGAGAAGCCAAGACAAGAAGAGGATCTCCAGTTTCTCAACAAATGGATGAGAAAATAATTCAGAACAATGTTCCTCAAAAAAAGACTGATAGGAATTTACATTTTTCTCTTTCTACCGACCATAATATCCCTTAAAGAGTTGAGGAATTAGTAACCTTTTGTCAAGCACTACAAAAAAGAGCAACATAAACAAATGTGACTTCAAACTCTTTTGCACAAAAAAAGAAGCCCAAGTGAGGGAAGAATGGAGCAGGAGATCAACAGGCATATTGATACAGCATCTGCAAAAATCGGTCTGTTGTGATGAAGAGAGATGCATTCCTATACCATTTTGGAAGTATTTTTTTTCCTACTAGTCTGGTTGTTGTTCTGCCTCCATCACAAGCTTTGTTTCTCTGATAGGTTGTATGTGGATCCAAGGGTGTCAAGAGGCAATTTCTTTCTCTTGAAAGTTCAGAGGAACCAGATAATTTATTTGTATTGAGGAGGAAAGGAATTAGGCTCAAGTTGTGGAACAGAAATGTGGCACCAGCTGCTCTAAATCACTGCCATTTAAGTCAATGTGATAGTTGCACCAGAAGCTCCCTGCAGGGCCCAGAAGTACCTATCAATGCTGCTCTGTCAGAGATACACTTAAATTTCAAATAAAAAAAAACAAGAGAGAACTTTGACTCGTACACTGACATTACATGAATTAACACTAGTCTGTGAGTAAATAATTCAGAGACTTGGCTGCGTTCCACTCTCAATCGAGAGTATATATATATATATATATATATATATATATATATATATATATATATATATATATATATATATATATATATATATATATATATATAAGTGTGAGTGGTTGTTTGTCTGCATGTGGCCCTGTAATGGACTGGCGACCTGTCCAGGGTGTACCCCTGCCTTTCGCCCGTAGACAGCTGGGATAGGCTCCAGCAGATCCCCGTGACCCTTCAGAGGATGAAACGGGTATAGATAATGGATGGATGGATGGATGGATGGATGGATATATATATATATTTTTATATATATTAGGGCTGGGCAACAATTAAAATTTTTTTATCACAATTAATCCCATTGTATATGCAGAATCAAATGATGAATTCAAAAGTAGTTTAAAATGCACTTTTGTTGAAATGTTCTGCTGCCAAATGAACTTAAGTGTCATAACATTTGTTGTTCAAACACTTTTAACATTAGCACTTGTCAGTAACACATATTTAGTGTAAATCTCATCTTAAAAATGTAAAATAAAATAAAGCTTATTGCCACTGCCAGGGCAATAATGTCATCCTGTTTTTATAAAAATTGAAAAAAAAAAAAAAGTCTCCCACAAGCAACATGCAACTTCGGAGTGTAAAAGTGAGTGTGAATGGTTGTTTGTCCCATGTGAAGGACACATGATCTGTCCAGCATACGCTGATTTGCTTACTGACAACTGGTGTACACTCCAGCCCACCTAAATTTGAACTGGATCGGAAAGAATAATAAAAAAATAATAATAATAACTAGAAATAACATTAAAAAAAATGGGTTTATAATGTCAGGGATATAACCTGGAATTTCTTGTGAGGTTCAGCATGTCGATATGCTTCTCTGTTTTGTCCTTCCCCCCTACAGCAAATCAATGCTTCCCATCTTCTCTGTGCAGAGAGATTTTTCAACCACTTAGTTTACTCACGTCAGCCATGAAGGGATAGATGTGTAGCTTCCTTGCTATGTGATGTACATTCTGCAGCATCACGGTAGTATACCATTGTTGTTTGAAGGTAGAAAATTACATAAAAGGAGTGATCCTCCCGCTCCTCAGCCAAAGTACTGCATTTCCCATGACTCCTGTCTACAACCCCTGAATCCGGGAGTACAGTCAATCTTACCTGCATCAAGTCCCTAACCTGAACTCAGAAGTCCACTAACATCATCCACCTCACCTCGGAGGGTGTTTATTTACTTTCCCCAGTAAGCTATCCCTTACTTGACTATTTTCTGAATTCAATTCCAATCTCATTCAATATCCGCAATTTGATTTTCAACCCCACCCTCCATCTCTTTTAGATTGCTGCCAAACTCTCTTTTCTTCTGAGCTCAGTCAAGCTCAGAAGACTTGAGCTTGACTCATTACTCTCCAACTTTGGGATGAGGTGTTGCCTCAAGTAGAAGGATATCTTGTTTATATTACGCTTCTCCAGAGGTGGGCTCTGAGGCATCTGGGATTGACCATCAAAAAGTGAAGTAAAAAAAAAAACAAAAAAAAACATGCAGCTGGTCACCTTCCAAAAGAACCACCCAGACTGTTATCAGCAAGTCCAAAACCCAGCCTCTCTGGTATGGGGTTGTCAGTGCCTTTGGAGAAAGGCCCTTATTACTGCTATTGTAGGAGCCATCATGGTGATGATGGTGTTTTTTGTTAAGGACGCCAAGTACAAGTCCAAACAAAGATAATCAGCAGCCTGTGCTGATTAGCTGATGACAAAAGGGGCCCAGTCCATACAGCTATGATGACAGTATTAATCCAATAAAGTGCTTGAAATTTTAATATCTGTTACTGATAAGACACTACCCCCCCCCCCCCCCCCCCCCCCCCCCCCCGTGCAAACACAGGTGTGATTGCAAGAGGAAACTGAGAAAATATGTGAAATTTTCCACTGCTTGTTGTACTCAGTGCCAGAATTCTTCACTGTTGTGAGAATGACAACGTTCCATAGTGGTAAAGGTTTTACTGTCCTACATTTGAAATGTCTTTCAGGCCTTAAAGTAGGATTTGGATGTATATTTAAAACAAAAAATGGAAAAACATGAAATATCCTGGATTTATGCTAATTGTTGGGGGGGGGGTCGCCTTGTGTCAATTATATTAGCAGTGTCCACACTGACCAAACTTCTTCTTTTTTTTTTGGCTCTAGTGGCCTTTATTGATAGTAGAGAGACAGGAAAGGGGAGAGAGAGAACAGGGAAGACACGCGGTAAAGGGTCAACGAGCCGGGAGTCGAACTCACGACCAGCTGCACGAGGACTGTAGGTTCTGTATATGGGCTGCCTGCCCTAACCACTGTGCTACCGGGACGGCCCGACCAAACTTCTTCTTGATTTGGGAATATAGATGCTCATTACAAAATGAGAGGGGGGAAAAAATGTTCTTAGTAATGCAAAATATGCAATTTTGGATCAATAAGTGACTGGGAGTCGTAGACTGCATCCAGCAGCTACAGCAAAATGAATCACAATTCACCATAATTACAGTCAATTAAGCACAAAAAATCTTTCTGTTGCAAGATGAGAGTAGCTCTGACGGTAGGTTGTGTCCTCTATAATTCCACCTGCAAAAATCTGGTCGAAACTTTTCAGGCTGAGCAATTTCTGTATGTGCACCACCTGCACGGTGTGCAGCCTGTAGTTTGTGCTCAGATAAGACAGCTGTTGCAGAAGGCTAACACATTTAGAGAGAGTTATTTTTCAGTATCAGTAGGTCTTACACTCCTCTGTTGTGCAGTCACCATGCAAGCTAATTCTCACAGCCTAGTGAGGCAGCTCTGAAACGTCAGCCCTGCTTAATGCGTTATCCTTTCAAAACAACAACAAAACGCATAGATGCACACATAAACAGACACATGCGCACAGCAGGTCAACGTTGATTTCAATCGCAGCAGCAGAGCTATAGAAGAGTAGCTGACGTCTCTGAGAGTGATGAGGCATCTGGATTCAGCAGTGACAGCTGTTTGCTAAGTGGGACTGAAATACTGCCTCTCCCACTCTCTCTGTCTCCCTCTTACGTGTCTTTTTCCTCCATCTTTTTGTCTCTCCTCTGGTTCTTGTCATTTATCATCAGTCTGGAGGAGATGTGGCCCGCACTCTCTGGTCCGTCACTGTGTGCATATGTGCGTGGGTGTTTTAAGGGAGACTCCTCACCCTCCATTGAATATATTTCATCGGTGCTACTCAATTTCAATCAGAGCTAATGGAAGTGCTGGCCAAGCCTCAGCTCAGCCCTGCTCTTTTGCACACGCACACAACCATCGAACTGCATGCACACAGTGCGCATTATGTTAGACAAGCTCAGCATTTGATGCAAACTGTAAATTAGCTCTTACATTAAAAAAATAAAGTGGATGAGATGCCTCTTATTATATTAAGTTGATTTATGGTCTTCTATGTGAAAATATTCACTTTCGGTTTGTTCACAGGTTGTATTCATGTGAATTTTTTTACCCTTTTTGTTGAATTCTTAGACTATAATACATAGATAATCACTCTTTGATTTTTTCCTTAAATATAGTAAGATGCTGTTTTTTTCAGCAGTTCTGCAGCATCAGTCACTGTCAGAAAATTGGCCCTGAATAGTAAGCACTCCATTAGTGGAATTACAGCCGTTTCAGGGTGCTGCCAAGAGAGCTAACTAAAAAAGGGAAGTTAATGAATGCCAACTGGTAAACCATTAGTTATGATATGCTTTTATCCATGAGAAACTACTTGAACCGGTGACAAATTTCAGGTAAACAAGTGCAGAGAGGGTGAGTACTATGTACTCCTAATGAGGAGTTCCAGATGAGCTGACTGGAAGTTTGTGTTTATGCAGTTAAAAATAATTATCTCTTTGAAAGAAAACAGCAATGAGGAAGGAGAGCGCTTCATTAAAAATGACATTGTTTTAATGAGGGATAAATATGAAGCCTGGCTTCATACAAATATTTAACTGGAGTGATAATGACCTCCACCTGTCGTTATATTTTAGACTACCATTTGGACGACACGTACCCAATGTAACGTGGTTGCTGTTTGACTAGTCACACCATTTATGAGGTCACAACCGAAGCATGAGACCCCAAACTCTGACATCGTCATTGCACCCTGAAACATTTACTCTCATATTAACTTGTTTTTGAGGGTCGGTCATTGTCATGGTCTGGGGCAGCCATGACAGCCATTTTGGGTTCTTCTGTGTTATGTGTTAAGTTGGCGTCATTCCCTGTCTTTTGTCTTACCTATTTCCTGTTTTACTTTGAAGGTCTGTCTTGTCTGTGTGGTATTCAGCTTTGCTTCCTTCCCTCTTATTATCCTGATCACAGCACAGCAGCCAATCACAGGTCTCAATATTCGTTCATGGGGCCTCCAGTGTCGGCTCTTGTTGCTTCCCGAGACTCGTTCTTGATGTGATGGGTTTCGCTTCAACCTTGCGTGCTTCGTTTAAATTTTTTTCAATTTTATTTCGAAATTTTTTATTTCTATGAATATTTTTGAAACTTCTGCGATGTACTGAGACCGCGATTGCTGAGACTGCGAAGTGTGGGGGATTACTGTATATCACAGTGAATGTGACTTACCATTTGGATCATTAAGGAAACTGTACAAACCCTCTGTGACGTCATCTATAGTTTTCTGAACAGTATTTTGAAGCCATGTTGACAGGCACTATTCTGCTAAACACTGGTTAATCCAAAAGTGGGCAAAAGGGCTGAATGAACAAGCTTGATGGTCAGATTCGGCACTCAGTTAGCACAAACTTACCAATCAAACCATTTTAGTTTAGTTTAGATCATGTCAGCTTATAATGCTAACTACAGTTACCTTACATTCATTCAAAAAAAAAAAAAAAAAACCCTTTCTTTTCTGCTGATTCTAATTGAATTTATTCTTGGACTGCCAGAAACCCAGCAGAGCTTGGCTAGAGTTACTGTAGCCATCTATTGCCAGCTAGCCATGGCCCAGGTAGGTGGCGCAGGAAGAAAAGCCGGCAGCAGCAAGTCAGCCATAATCTTGACCCTTCTGGGTTGGTCTTGAAAGTCGTGGGGGGAAAAAGTGGCGTGGGCAGAGCAGGCAGCTGTAACTAGGACCAGCCCCACCTGAAGCGCCTCGTGGCAGCAGGCAAGTTGGTCTATGAGTGGCGTTCTCAATGAAGCCTTCGATACCATCCCTTTTAAGTCAAACATCTTAACCTTCCACATTTTTTACCTTGGTAGGCCTTTTAATGCACATATTTAAAAGAGAATAATTCCTATAATTCCTTTTTGTAATTTTCCTTTTCATGATAAACTGTTTTGTGCAACCCACATTTAATCCAGTAAAACCCAGACATCAATAATATATCAAAAGAACAGTTTGCAGCCTAAATATATCAGCATTGATTTTCTATTTAGATTCTGCTTGTTTGGACTTGGAAATGAATAGCCTCTCTGCTTCTCTCAAAAAACCCATTTAACTTAGAAAGAATTACTTTCTAGCAGTGCTTCGTCTCTTCTGCTGATGCCATTCACAGTATCTATTGGACAACAAAAGCCATATTTGTCACTTTATTATCATTTCTTGCACATGGGTGGACTTGACAGATCTAAGTGAGCAGTGACATACGTTATGTGTACATGCAAGAATTTCCCAAGTGCTGAAATGTCACAACTGGAATTTTTCATCATTCTGGTAGAGGACAAATTTTTACAGATCTGACAGATTCTTATTTCAAAAATGCACTAATCTAATCAATACCTTATCTTTCTTTTCCACTTTGTCAAACAAAGCAATGCTCAGTGCACATGTTAACAGATTCAGTGGGTTGAGAAATGGCAAACCCTGTCTGATCAAGGTTGCATGCTAATAGTGGTATTTAAATCACATTTTTTCATCCATTGCGCTCTTCTATTTAAGCAAGCATTTAATATTCCTATTCACTGTCCTTTAGTCAAAAATAATATAATATTATATTTCTGATAGTCTCTCCATGAATGACTGAAGGTTTTCATTAAACATTCGCTGGGATCAGTAAGAATTTTGGGGTTCACCCTCTAGCAAACATTAATATTTGTCCCTGATTTTTAAAAATGTAGCCCACTGGTCCTGCTGGTGATGTGAATGACAGAAACAGATTAAAAGGAGTCACTCATGGTAAATATAAATAGTCATAACATGCACTGTTGTACACCTGAGGTTGTTTTTATCTAATTTTTAGACCAGGTAAGATCGAAGATGTCCCAACATGGACAATCTTGTTATTAAAAATGTTCACATGCTTTTTTTCATATTACTGTGCATCAACAGCTTGAAGTACTCCACAAGTGAAAGATTCACATTTTTGCATCATCCTTTGCCATTTAAAAAAAACTATAATGTGTTGAATCATTAGTTCTCAGTTCATACTCACAAGCAGGAAGCCTCACAGGACTGTGCCTGCTGGAACGCCACCCAAACCTCCCTCCTACCACCCCCTGCCCACCCACTTCTCATTAAAAATAAATTGAATTCAAGCAGATGTGACTTCTCTTGTGAAAACTGTGTTAGACTGGCATCAAATTTTCTAAGCACCAACTGTAGCTCAAATAGCACAGCAGATTTTCAGCGAGAGCTACAGCTGGTGGTCTGATTGTGATGCCAATCCGTTAAAAGTGTACAAACTCTTAGTATAACCTAGGAATTAAGACAGAGAACTAATGAGCTTGATTGGGCGTCATTGGGACTAGTTGCATCAGAACTGCCCTTCAGTTGTCTAGAAGCGTCCCAGAAGCAACTGTCCACTCTGCCCCCCCCCCCCCCCCCCAGAGATACATGTTGAGTCTATTTTGGCACTTGGTAACTGGTCGACTGCGTCAAGTTATATACAGCACATCAAGCAGGCTGGAAGTCAGACAAAAGAAGGGCAGAGAAATTCAGAAGAAATTTCAAAATAAAACACCACCAGCGGGTTAAAACTTGTATGGTGACATTATGTCAAAAATGGAAGCTGTGTGTAAACAATTCAGAGGGTTTCAGAAGAGATTTGAGCCATATTTGAGGAAGGGGACAGTCTATAAGTCAAAAAGCACATTTTATTTGACGCCGTTCATCCTTTTTAAAAGTATAATTCTAGAAAGAACAAGCTATAGCAGGATATATATCTTTAAATAAGACTCCTGCACAACTGTTGCCTGATCTCAAAACTTTAGTATAAACTTGTAATCTCTCATGAATCCAGCTGGACAGGTGGCGTTTGTCGGCGCTCTGCCCTGAATTGCTGCCTCATGCCGAAGATGGAACAAAGCCACTGCATATCCAGACCACGACCCTTTCTGCATTCTGTGGGACTTCAGCTTTAAATGTTCAATATGGCCAGAGCTAACACAACAGGCTGTTTCTAAAACATTTAAAATACATTTAATCAATCAATGAATGACTTTTAATGTGATTTCTTGATTTTTCACTTAGTTGTACCTTATGGAATTATTCATGTTGTATCATAATTTTTAATAATGTTTAGGTTTGACAAGCAAAAGCATTTAAGTGTCGTTTGAATTATGAAAGGGAGACATTTTTAAAATTAAAATCAAATGAGTTAAATGAGAAACGAAAACGCTAAATGCAGTTTTTCAGTTCTTCAAACTGGTAAAAATGTTTTATGTACAGTACAAGCATATCCATCTTACTTAGTGGTTGAAGTATGTGCAGATGCATCAGCTTTCATTCTGGGTCATCTTTTGTATCGAGAGCAGACAATCCTTTTGAAACTGTGCTTTACCTTTTTCTCTGAGAAATGGCTGTTTTCCTCGCTTTGTCACAGCCTTCAGGGCTTTATCCATTAAACTCTCCACTCTCACTGCCCCAAAACAAAACCCACTTCTGGATTGACCCAGATGGTGCACTTCACTTACTTAAGAATTCCAAACGACAGCAAGAAGATAGAACGTGATATAGCAGAAGGCACAGACATATGACAATTCAAACAATGAACATAGATGACTGGGTTAAATAAAATGCCACAGTTTATCATTTGGAATTGAATAATTAAGCTTTACTTTGAGCGGAGATGACCTGCTTTGACATTCCTGTGTAAAACAAATACAAGCGCATAACAGAATATCTACATTTGTGGTAAAAAAAATGTAAATCTTAAGCACTGTGATTTTCATGCTATTGATCTAAATTTCAGGTCCATTCCTCAGCACTTGGAAAGGGTGTCCCAATCCGAACAGGGACAATAAATTGGTAACTGGGTTAGCTCATGTTAGATTTGATTATCTTTTCCCATTCAGAGCCAATGATCTAATTATCCTCTGGTTCTTCCTGTACACAGTAGAGAAAGAGGGAGAGAGGAGAGAGAGAGAGAGAGAGAGAGAGAGAGAGATGAATCAAAACTGCAGTGTACCTTTGAAAATATTAAGCACTTGTTTGTGTATCTGTGTCGAAGCATTCTTTTTTTTCTTACCAAGTTAAAATTGAGTTTTTCTTTTTCTGACTTTTATACTACAAAATCATATGAAGTGTATAAAAGTACAAGCATTGATGACTGCTGCTCTCTTGGTTTTCTTTATGACAATAATCCAGTGTGCTGCTAAAGGGTGAGCGTTGGCTGTTTTAAATAAGAAACCCTGATAGATATTTAAAGCTATTACATTATATGAGATACCACTTAAAGAAGCAATAAATATCCTTCAAATGATTGCACTTATCATGATTGAGACTGCGCTGGTTCAATAAGTCATCCATTACGCACATGCAGATGTGAGGTGCCTTTACTGTTTCCCAGCAGGGACTCTTTGGTTTAGCTGTAGACAATGTAGAATCACCTTTCCCCGCTGCATTGGAAACTATCAGTCAAAATATTTCAAACTCAACCAAAGCCAAAACATATACAGTGATCCCTTATTTTTCGCGGTTAATGGGGACCGGCGCCCCCCCCGCGAAAATCAAAATCCGTCAAGTGAAGCCAGAGCCCCCCAAGACTAAATAATGTGTTTAAAATATGTTTAAAATATATGTTTAAAACCGCAAAAAAGTAACGAAACACTGCAGCGAAACAAGACAATCCTTGGGTGATCCTTGTGATCCTTGGGTGATGTGTCTCGGTCAATCAGCACACAGATACTAGAGTGCTGGGCCGTCTGCGTTTCTCGTGTTGCTTACAGGAGGCTGTGAGTCTTCGTTTGACGTTTTGCTGGCAGCTGCGGCCGCTCGTCTGCTGTGGGGTGGAGTTTTTTTCTTGATTTTTTTTTATGATATATATTTCTGAAAAATATGCGAATAACTGAAACCGCAGAACTTAAAGCACGAATTGACAAGGGATCACTGTACCGATGAGCTCCAGTAGAAGCCGTCCAGCCTCAGCAGAGATTGAGGAGATTACCCATGTACACTATACTGCCAAAAGTATTCGCTCATCCATCCAAATTATCAGAACACAGATATAGAACTGTGATAGGATACCACCTGAGCAACAAATCCAGTCGTGAAATTTCCTCGCTCCTAAATATTCGACTGTCAGCTGTATTATAAGGAAAAGGAAGTATTTGGGGATGACAGCAACTTAGCCACAAAGTGGTAGGCCACGTAAACCGACGGAGCAGGGTCAGCGGATGCTGAAGCGCATAGTGTGAATAGGTCGTCAACTTTCTGCAGAGTCAATTACTACAGACCTCCAAACTTCATGTGGCCTTCAGATTAGCTCAACAACAAAGCAGAGAGCTTCATGAATGGGTTCCATGGTGGAGCAGCTGCATCCAAGACATACATCACCAAGTGCAATGCAAAGCGTCGGATGCAGTGGTATAAAGCACACCACCACTGGACTCTAGAGCAGTGGAGGAACGTTCTCTGGAGTGATGGATCACACATCTCCATCTGATGGAAGAGTCTGGGTTTGCCGGTTGCCAGGAGAACGGTACTTATCTGTGTAAAGTTTACTTACCAAGTGTAAAGTTTGGTGGAACGGGGATTATGGTGTGGGGCTGTTTTTCAGGAGCTGGGCTTGGCCCCTTAGTTCCAGTGAAAGGAACTCTGAATGCTTCACCATACCAAGACATTTTGGACAATTCCATGCTCCCAATTTTGTGGGAACAGTTTAGAGCTGGATTCTTCCTCTTCTAACATGACTGTGCATCAGTGCACAAAGCAAGGTCCATAAAGACATGGATGGCAGAGTCTGCTGTGGATGAACTTGACTGGCCTGCACAGAGTCCTGACCTCAACCCGATAGAAGACCTTTGGGATGAATTAGAGCGGAGACTGAGAACCAGGCCTTCTCAGCCAACATCAGTGTTGTGACCTCACAAATGTGCTTCTGGAAAAATGGTAAAAAATACCCATAAACACACTCCTAAACCTTGTGGACAGCCTTCCCAGAAGAGTTGAAGCTGTTCTTGTGGCAAAGGGTGGACTAACATCATATTGATTAGGAATGGGATGTCACTAAAGCTCATATGTGACTCAAGGCAAGTGAGCAAATACTTTTGGCAATATAGTGTGTACAGAATACCCCATTATGTAGCATTCTGCATTTCATGTTCACATGACATCTGGACAGCTGGATTTTGGAAGTTGAGAGTGTACTTGAAATCTAAGATTACATGAGAATTCTTGTTTTAGAGATATATTTTTCATCATTACTTGTCCTTTTCTTTATTATCTTTATGCAAGTAGCAATGGGTCTTGATCTTTAACATTAACCTCCCCTCAAATATAGTTAAAATATATCTAACCCTCTGAATATTTGCCCGGTTTCCACGGGTTAACTGAATGCTGATGTATGTGTTTGAGCCCACTCATGATGCTTTCTTTTGAAGATTGTCTGGATTGTCTACACTACTGTTGTGTCTGACTTTTGGCCAGCTCAGTCCGCTGTGTATAAATTAAAGCAGTTCAGCTGTGGCTAATTGTGAAAACAAATGTGGATGTTTTTAGTAAAGCAGATCATACAGTTGCTTCTGGGAAGCTCCTAAACTGTGCCGTGACACTTCCAGTGAATTCGCTGTTATTGACTGGAGCGGTCACGATTCAGAATTGATATGACACAGGTGGCAGTTTGAGCCTAGTGGGACTCAGAGGTTAAGTAGAATAGAGCTTGCTCAAGTACCACGAAACATGAGGCATACGGTGGCAGCAAACACACTCATCTGTGCCTTTCCAGTCTTTTCCTGGCACTTGTGGCTTCCGCTAATTATTCCAGGCAAAGTAAACAGGATCGCCACTCATGTAGCCATCAGTGCTGAACTGTTCCTTGTCGAAATGATAGAAACATACCTGGAATTTCTTATGAGGTTCAGCACTTTGACATCCGGCCCTGTCATGTTTTTCCCCTCGAATCAAATCAATGTCTTCCATACCCATGTCACATCAGCCATGAAGGGATAGGCGTGTAGCTTCTTTGCTTCGGAGCTATGTGATTTACACTCTGCAGCATTGCAGTACTGTACCATGGTTGTTTGAAGGAAGAAAATGACATAAAAATAATGATCTCTGTGTTTTTGACCGGAAGTGGTCACTTAGTGGATTACAATAGAAGCACTCTCATGGAACTTGGGCAGCATTCATCTTTATAAAAATAGCAGCTCATTTTTGGCAAAAAAAAAAAAAAAAAAAAAGGGTATATTTTCAGCACCAAAGCTTTAATCTCCCATATAAATTGGGAGAGATTACACACATTTCAAGGAATATTGAGTTCAATGTGTTTGAATTTTTCAACTGATGAAAACTCAAGTGAAGCAGCCAAAGAAGAAAGTTGCTATCATAAGAGCGGAATGACATTCTCGTACTTGCACATGTAAGAACACTGTGTGGGTAGAGCACTGTATTTCAGCATACTCATGAAAGTACTTCATTTGAAATTGTCTGCTCATGCTATATGCTATCTTTCAACTTTCATAGGGTGATTTACCCTCCTGGAAATATCACAGTACAGGGTAGCTTTAATGTAGCCGGAGAAACATCAGTGTTCTAAGTCCTTGAGGCCACAGCATGAGAGATGAACTGGGAGAATATGGAAAATGGAGATTGTTTTTATGCTTTTCAGTTGAAGCTTTAAACATACGGACCCTCCGCCATCCATCTATCATCTATGAAAACAGTGTAGCATGCCTCTGTGCCATACAATAATTGGGGTCTGTTGTGCCACTGGAATTACTTCCTCATGTTAATTAATCCATTCTGAATTGATTAGTTAATAAGTAATGCATCTCTTCAATTAGTGATTACTTATGGGACCATGATAATCACTCAGGCCCAATACACTGTCTTTTGTTCTGTGCATGGGTTGTAGTCACAATGGTTCTGGTGTGACACAAGGCACACACAGACAGACACACTTATCCACAATGGGAATGGCCAATATCCAGTCACACACAGACATTCTGCTTGATTCATGAGAAATGTAAAATTGGCAAAAATAATCAAATAAATAACCGCAACTACAATGGCAAAGGTACATTCGCTTGCACATTCAAATATGCACACATTACATCTCTCTCCGTATCTGTGCACCTCCTCAGCTGTTTATGTGTGTGCCTGACAGCAGGAGGGTATTGGCAGGCTAACCCCCACTTGTGTAATATGTCATGTTTAAATGACAGCACCGTAAAGCATTGCAGAGAGCCGAGCGGCGAAGGGAGGCTCTGTCAGGGCTCTGTTAACCAGATGAATGTTCCTGCCCTGTTAGCCTGTAAGCCAGCAGCTACTATCACTTCTAATCAGAGTCACATCCTGCCTGCTGCAACAGGTGCACCTGGACCAGGAGGGAATTAAAAATTATACATATATTTTTTTTCAAAATATTGAGTTTAAGCATATCAATCTGAAAATGATCAGACTTTATTATGCAAAATGTAGATATAATTTAAGGTATGGTACATGCATTTTACTGGAAGAAGGTTGAGGCAGACGCGCTTCATTACCTTTCTCTCTAGAATGGAAGAACCTTGCATTTTCTGATAAATCTTCCAAATTACAGTTTTCAAATAGAATAAGTTATTTGACTGCTCATCAGTCCTAACAGAATAAAGCTTGAATAAATTATCATTTTATCTGTGCCAAGTGAACCTGTTACTGAATAAAAATTGACATCTTCAGTTGGAAATCAAAAACATCTTTGATTTCCTCCACTTTAATGTATGAGCGTCATTTCACCTGCCAGCTTTCATTTTTCCATCTCAGCCTTGGAATATTTTTCTTAAATGTAATTTTCTGCTCTTTTTTTCTCTTAACTTGTTCAGTGTGCTGCTCGAGGAAGCCAGATGTGCAGCAGCAGTGAAGCAGAGAGAGGACCTGATTTCCAGGTGGACACATATGTATCAACACACATGCAAACAGACAAGCACTCACTCAACGTGGTTTGCTGCAGTCTTCCGCATGTCTTTTGTACGCTCTCCAGCTTTTCCACCATTTAATATTCACTGTGAGTCCAGACATTCACTAAATCAGTCTGAAGCACCGCCCCCCCCCCCCCCCCCCCCCCGAAGCGTGCTATAATACAATTTGAGCACAGAGGGTTGTGTGGGTTCAGCTGATTACGTTAGCATTGCTGTGACAAGAGTCAGATCCTGTCAGCTCTTCAGCAGGGAAGGAGGTCTAGGCAGACAGAAATGGAGGTATAAATGAGAAAGAAAGTGTGGTTGCTGGAACCTATCGTTAAGATTCTGGACTGCGCCTAACATTAGAGGAAAATTAGAAAATAGTCAGTTTCTTCCCAAGAGTTGTTTTGCTTTTGTTTTTCGTTTTTGTTTTTTTTTCTTTGGCATTCACTAAGTGTCAACATGAACAGAGTGTCAGTTTATTTTCAGCCTACAGCACACTTCTCATTATGCTGAGTTACTGTGTAAAAGTAATTGTGAAGCAGGAAAAAGATGCCTCTTCTTGAGCTTTTTTTCAAGGAAATGTAGATAAATAGATTCTTCTTTAATGCTAAAATCTTAGGTTTACAGTCCATGCAATTCATCCCATCCTCTGCTCATGGATCTATTAAAGCCTAATTGGAGCCAAGCTACTTACCACTGCTTGGATCAATGTGAAAAGCCCACAGTGGATATGCACCATTTTCATTACTTACCAGAATTTAATACATGAGCAGTCACTGCAGCAATTCATTAGTCCAGCAGTAAAAAAAAAAAAAAAGCTACAGAATCCATCAGATAAGGCATCTCTGTGAAACGGGAATATAGTGAAACTTGCATATGTTCCATGATGTGGGTGGCTGATGGTAATTTTCCAAGTTCATGTATTATGAAGGACAATGAAAGCATAGTTAAAAAAAGAGAAAAGGCTGTTGGTCCACTTGTATGAGATCAGTAGAGTAGGTTAGATACAATAGTAATGGTGTTTAAGGCTTTCATAACAAAATTTATTTTCATACAATTTGTGCAGTCACACATAAATTACAACTCTCATGAGATGTGTTGTTGTCTGGAATGATCTTTTATTTTATGGTAGGAAGAGGTTTTAGAGCAACATATGCTTCCATCTCGACATCTTTCAGGTAAGGCCTTGCATATTTTAGCAAGACAATGCTAAACCACAAGCTGCATCCATCACAACAGCATGGCTTCACAGAAGAAGAATCTTTTCACAAATTTGACCACAATTGGCGCAAAACAAAAAAATCTAGCAACAAAGGCCTGGGAATGTTGAGCTGCTATAATTCTGCATCAAGAACGGGACAACTTTCTCTTCTAAAACTCCAGCAACTAGTGTCTGCACTTCCCTGGCATTTACAGAGTCGTTAAAAGAAAAAGGGATGCTACACAATGGTAAACATCACCTAATTTCAACTTTTTTGAGATGTGTTGTTGCCATCAAAATCTAAACGAGCTAATATTCAAGAGTCAAGATCAAGTCCAGATGCCTTTTATTGTCATTGAGCCAGTGTCCCAGCAAAATTAAATGTCATTACAGTCCATTGTCCAAGAAACATACAGAAAGACAAACAGCATAGGACATGGATCAACAGTGCACTGAGGCCGCAGCAGTCCAAGTGGGCCTGATCTGGTGTGCAAGCATCCAACTCAGGCCACTGCACTTTGGAGTGTAACGAGAGTGGAGCCAGCTAGAAGATGGTGAGTCAAGGGGGTGTGTTTGTAGCATATGTGTGTGTGTGTGCGCATGTGTGTAAGTGTAAGTGACCAAGTCTGCCCTAGTTAGTCCCAGCCATAGTTTGCACAGTTCTTGCGATAAGATGTTGTTCAGCCTTGATAGTCTCTGATGCATGGTCCACAGGTATCATGGGGAAGGGGGGGAGGGTAAAGGTAAAGGTTTCTGTGAACTATAAACTTAACTAGTTCATGTAGAAAGTGAACTTGCCCAACACTGGTGGTCAGTTCTTGCCGGGCTTGCAACTTCTCCAAAGTTCTTATCCATTCTGCCAGTGAGTTTGAGAACCACAGGTAGCCTGCATTTCTGTTCAAAAATTGCATCCAGTTTGCGTTTTTTTTTTTTTTTTACTTTTTATTTATTTTGCTTTTTTCTTATATAAACAATGTCAACTCCACAACAATGTAATAGCTACAAGGGGAGGTAACAAAAGAAAAAAAATAAAATGAAATAAAAAAAAAAAAAAAAAAGAAGGTGGGGTACACCACTCTCATGTTTCAGCATCTTCCACTATCTATTCGGTCTGTTGAATATTAGGCCCTTCTTTTTTCATATATACAGTCCATTTATGCCACTGTTGGTCCAAGGTCCCTGTGTTCATTCTGAGGTAATAAGTCAGTCGTTCCATCGAGTAAATCTCCTCAACAATACCCAGCCACTGTCCTGGGCCTGGAGGGTCAATTTTCAGCCAGTTCCTTGTTATGGCCTTTTTACATGCCAAAGTCAGTATTCTGAAAAGATACAGGTCCTTCTTTTCAATAGTTCCTTCTCGGGTCAGACCCAAGTACAGTACCTGGGGATCTCTGGGTATCTTGTAGGAAAAAATGTCTTCCAAAATATGAACCACCTTGTCCCAGAACCCCTGCAATTTTACACAGGCCCAGAAAATGTGTGTGTGATTGGCACTCTGCCCGCATTGTCTCCAGCATTGCTGCTGTTCAGTTTGCGGTTTAGCTCACAAAGCAGTTCAGTCTGAGTGTTCACAGCCCGACTTATTCCATCACACATGACAGGTAGCTTCACGATGATCAGAATAGGTGCTGACATTTTCCGAATACCAGGAAACCACCAACTCCAAACAGCAGAAATCCTGTTAACAGAAATCCAAATATGTATGTATCTTCACCATCCTCAATGGACAACATAAGATACCCCATTCCTTCCATGAGTCCATCACATATCCGGCCGCTAATGTCCCATCAGCTTCTGAAATAGACTGTTTAGTCATTTATTACCACTGAATGCATAACTTTTGCAGAGAAACAGGTCCATGCATTTGTTACTTCAAGACACTTTGCCAAGATTTTCTAATGTGTGTACATATTTTTTTGACAGAACACTTTGGAGTTGTTGCTTTCTGCTACTCTTTATCATTAGTACTGCAACTAAGCTTCATTTTTTTCTGTTATTCTAAGGGATAAAGGTGATTAGAATAAATTGCCTCCCACTTATTGTATTATAGTACAGAGATGATATTTCCTGTTGCTTGTTATCCACCTTGATATGGTATATGTCTAAAGGTATTGTCCAGAGTACATCCAGTTCACAGATAACAGCCATAATTTCATTGTGCTCTGACGACCTGCTTTTAGCATTGGTTATTTCATATTATCCGCTAGTGAATATTATGATTTCACCCTAAGAGAGCTGGGATAGGCTCTAGCAGATTCTCGTGAAGCAACATAGGACTAAATGGGTATGGATAATGGATAGGTGGATGGATTGATGGATGGATGGATGAATATTATAAAAGGGTATTCAGTCCTATCAGTGCTGAAAACCTGAAAGGGAAAGTTAAGGATCTAAATTTATCGACATGCTGTTTAGATACCTTACCTTACCTTACCAACCAGGTTTTTCAAAGCAGCTTTTGCTTCTCTAGAAACAGACATGCTGAAAATTGTCAATACATTGCTCTACAGCTGTATCTACATGGTGGTGTGACCTCTTTTTGCAGCAACTCTCACTGGGACAAAACTTTAGTATTAGCGGTGCAAATGGAAATTATGTGAAAGAAAGGTGTGTGTATAATTGACAGTGATTGTACACACTCTAAGGGGTGTGTGTAAGGGCAGGCTCTAAGGGCAGGCGGCCTGGTTGTTTAAACTAACAACCCAGGATGTGCAGATTAAGTCTAGGTTCAGAAAAAAATCACAGCCCTGAGACAAGATGGACCAGAGTCTCAAATGACATTTCTCTGAACACTGATTCAGATAAAACATCCGTTTTGTTGCTACTGGATCAGCTTTGATACTCTGGGCCACAAATCCTTCTTGACAGGCCTAAACGCGCTATATCACCTGCGCTAACCGCTATATTATGCATACATTATGTATGGGAGTGGTTAGGGCATTCCACCTGTTTAACCAATCAGTGCATCAGTAGCCATTGCCTTTAAGAGTAGGTTGCGCTACCCGCAAACAGCCATCCACAAACCGTGTTCCCAAACCGGCATGGACGGAGGATGGGCACAGCGCTTCACCAAGGATGAAATCAAGCAGCTCGTGCATGAGGTGAAAACTAGTCAGGGGAGAATATTTGGCACCCCCGCAAATATCCCTCCCAGGAAGGATGACACCCGGCAAGCGTGGGATGAGGTAGCGGAGGCAGTGTCCACATCCTCCAGCATCAGGAGAACAGTGGACCAGTGCAAAAAATGCTTCGATTCCACAAAGTGAACGGGGAAACGTAAGGTAGGCTATGGCGATGAATCTCCACCATTACATATAGGCCACTGCTATACCTCGAGATTGTCAATAAAATATACATTCCAATCTAGGCTGCCGCTAACCGGCGACAACGGCTATCCACGGCAGGAAGGCAGGCTGCAGTGCAGATCCTCAGTCCAGCAGAGGACCTCGCCACCTCCACGCTCTTCCCTGAGAGCATATACGGAATCGGGGGGCCTGAGGTTGGTGAGGGCAAAGGAGGTAATCAAACAAATTTCCCAATACACCTGGTTCCATTTAGTGGAGCAGGGAGATGCCCATCATGCAGTCATGGATGATCCGACAATCAGAATCAGAATCAGTTTTATTGGCCAAGTTTGTGCACACAAACAAGGAACTCCGGTTACTAAGCTCTCTTTGTACAATTAGAATAAAAATAAAAATAAAAATATAACAAATTACTAGCACAATATATACAACAATATAAACAAAATATACAGCAGTATATACAAGCTAAGAGGCCAGCATGTTATTGTGCAATTTTTTGTGCAATTTTTTTGTGCAATTTTTTGTGGTTCTTCTGACACTCTGTGACTGTTGAGAGTTCATAAGAGCGACAGCCTGAGGAAAGAGACTGTCTCTGTGTTGGCTGGTTTTGGCGAACAGTGCTCTGTAACGCCTACCAGAGGGGAGGAGCTTGAACAGTCCGTGTCCGGGATGTGAGGGGTCTGCAGAGATGTTAGCTGCCCGTTTCCTGACCCTGGACCGGTACAAGTCCTGGATGGAGGGAAGGTCAGCACCGATGGTCCTCTCTGCAGACCTGATTGTCTGTTGCAGTCTGGCCCTGTCCCTCTTAGTGGCTGATCCAAACCAGACAGTGATAGAGGAGCAGAGGACAGACTGGATGATGCCAGTGTAGAAGATGGTCAGCAGCTCCTGTGGCAGGTTAAACTTCCTGAGCTGTCGCAGGAAGTACAACCTCTGCTGGGCCTTCTTCTGGACATGTGGGAAGCCCACTTCAGGTCCCGAGAGAAAGTGGATCCCAGAAACCTGAAGTTATCCACAGTAGACACTGTGTTGTTGAGGATGGTGAGGGGGGGGGGGGGGGGGGGGGGGGGGGGGGGGGGGGGGGGGGGGGGGGGGTGGGGGGGGGGGGGGGGGGGGGGGTGTCGGAGGGCTTCTCCTAAAGCCCACTGTCATCTCCACAGTCTTGAGCGGGTTAAGCTCCAGGTGGTTCTGACTACACCAGTGGACCAGCTGTTCTACCTCCCGTCTGTAAGCAGACTCCTCACCGTCCCGGATCAGACCAATGACAGTGGTGTCGTCCGCAAACTTCAGGAGTTTCACAGAAGGGTCCCCTGAGGTGCAGTCATTTGTATAGAGGGAGAAGAGCAGTGGGGAGAGGACACACCCCTGGGGGGCACCAGTGCTGATGGTCCGGATGCTTGACGTGATGCCCCCTAGCCTCACCTGCTGCTGCCTGTCAGTCAGGAAGCTGGTAATCCACTGACAGGTGGAGGCAGGCACGGTGAGCTGGGCGAGCTTCCGGTGGAGGATTTCAGGGACGATGGTGTTGAAGGCCGAGCTGAAATCCACAAACAAGACCCTCGCGTACATCCCTGGGGAGTCGAGGTGGTGCAGGATGTAGTGCAGTCCCATGTTGACTGCATCGTCCGCCGACCTGTTTGCCCTGTAGTGGCCATAGGCCACTGTCGTCCATTATGCACAGCTATGCATTGGACAATGGCCAACTGAGCAATGTACTAGTCATGTCGACACACAATTCCAACGAAAATCAAATAGCTAAGGCATGACATCTCAGAATCAGAATCAGAATCAGAATCAAATTTATTGTCGCCACTGAGCCAGCGTCCCAACACAGTAGAATTTGACTTCCCAGTACACCGTCCAAGAGAAACATACAAAAACAACACAACATATGGACAGGAGTCAACGGTGCTTGGGTCAGCGCTATAAGAGCGCTTCAATTTTAGCAGAAGAAAATTTGATCACATAGGGGATGGGGGGGGGGGGGGAGGATAAAAGACAGGTGTCTCACACCGCATGTCCTTGATCAGAGGCACATGTTGTGGGATTCACAAAAAAAAACCTCAGCACAGGCATAACAAACTTAATACAAGACAAGACATCATATCAGGAAAAGGTCCCAGCCAAGCAGCCCGTGCACGCGCGCCCGGTGGCGCGCATCCGGTGGCGCGCAGTGCAATCAGTTCGCTTCACGTGGGGGAGAACACCAGGAACCAGCGAGTACGTTGAGAGTCAGGGAAAGGCAATGGAGCGGAGGATAGTGTTGGGCCTACTTCGGATATAACCTTGGAGAGATTCTTTTCAGTTCGGCCTTGAGTCAAGGCCACTCAGGGGAGCCAGATTCAGATAAGAGAGATTGTTTTCGGTCAGACTGACAGTGAATTTTTGCCTGCCTTGAGTCCTTTTGCTGGTTATCTCTCGTGGGAATCATCCAAAAGTCCGAATTATTAATGTCAGTTCTCCCTAAGCTGTGCATGTAGTTTCCCCAGGTTGTTATCCATTTTCCCCATGAGTTCATGCATCTGAAGCTGTCGGTGGCTCACGCCGTGAATCACGTCCAGTTTCCGATTCATCTAGTCTCTTTTTACAGTCTCGGCACTCACAGCACGGCTAACCTCCACGCACACGGACATCAGGACTGGAATAGCAGCATCCCTGCGCTTAATTTTCCGATACATCAGGTATCCGCCAACTCCAAACAGCAGGAATCCGATGATCATAAATCCAAATATGTAAACATCTTCAGCGTCCTCGATGAACAGAGGAGCCTGGCAGCTCAAGCGCCATTTCCCCCATGGATCTTGAACGTACCCGGTTACATGTGTTCCATCTGGGCATGAAGGCTCTCCTCTGGATTCCCTTCTTGTAGAAAAAATTTGATCAATTGCATGAGAGACCAGCTAACCAGATCCATGGTTAATTTAGATATTCAGATATTATCCGTATGAGGCTCCAAAAACACACAGACAGGACAAAGAGCAGCGAGGATCAGATAGAGGGAGAGGAGCTCGCAGAAAAGCGTCCGCCTTCGCTGGAGAGCAGGAAGAGAATTTGGATCTGTAATCCAAATGGAAAAATGTCAGAGAATTGTACAAGATGACAAGCTCACACACAAACATGTGTGTAATGGTCAAAGTTGCCAGCATGTACTACCTAAATTGAATTACACATTTTGACAGTTTAATTTGTCAGTAGCATGATACCACTCAATAAGTTAAGTGTGATAATGTGTAGATCAACTGAAGATCAATGCAAAAGGACCAAATCAACAACACCAAACAAAAAGGTGGCATAGGAATTCCAAATGTGTGAGCGAGTGGCAAGTAACCTATATCACAAATGAAAAATACATTTGATGAATGGTAATATCTATTTCCACAGATGAACCACTTGTAGCCTGCCCTCTGGTGCTGCCTGCAGACAAGGGGACTGACCATCAGGAGGAAACGGAGGGAAAGCAACGTGGCGTGGAGAGGGAGGAGGATCTGATGGAAGGGGGGTTGGAGGGGGTGACAGGTGCACCAGCAATGCAGAGACTCCGTCGATCCACAAATGTTGTTCGACCTGAGGACCACCCAATTCTCGAGATCCAGCAGGCAGGCTTCCACGTGCTAGAACGAGAATTGGGTGGTCTTCAGTGGGGTCTCTGCAGTCTCAACCAGCAGATGCGGTGACAACACCTCCTCCTCCGTCAAGGTGTGTCTGCGCTTCAGAGGAGTGCGGCAGCACTTGAGCACCTGAGTCACTTGGGGCCACCGCCTGCAGCTCCGGTGGCTCAGGCTGAAGTGGCCACCGGGAACCCATCGGTACGCCTACCACCTCCCTCTCCTCCCAATAGCAACAGCCAGTTCCATACATCTCCTCGTCGTGGTCGTTGCACCACCCGTGGACAGCTACGCCGTGGCCCACACCCACTAGGGGGGAGAGGAGGAAGAAGAGGAAGAGGAGCAAGAGGAGGACAGTCATGACCGCATCGGGTCTGTCCACTGTTCACCTCATGCACGAGCTGCCCACCCTTTTGTTATTATTTACAGTGACAACATATTTCATTTTCATATAATAAAAACACGTGCAATCAAGCATACCCGTGTTCTGTGGAATACAAAAAATCATTCCGCCATTCATCTCCTCTTTGTGATGAAAAACGTGATACAATGTATTCCGCCATACATGGCTCACTCACTCTCCCATCTGAAATGTGGAGTGGAACACAATCTGAATTCGGAGAATGGGCTGCTCAAAATACATGCCTACTGTGAGAATCCATATGCATGCATCCACATAGGCTACAGTCGAAAGCAACATATCACAACACAGGTCTGTAATGGCATGAAGGTGCGTGATCAAAGGAGTAACCTTAAGCTGAGGGCTCATGAGTGTCTATCCTGACTGTTACCATCCGCACAATTTTTTTCCATAGAGCGTACGTAGGCTGTAGAAGCCCTGCAACTGATGCACATAATACTTACCGGGCAGGCTGCAGATGATATGACTAGCGGCGTCTCCGTTGTTGGAACTGTGCCGCCAGCTGATCACGCATTGCCCCTGCGTCTTCTGGCAGTACGTCGGTGTTTGGAGTGGCACCTGCAGCTCAGCTTGTCGCCTTCTGTACTCCGCCAAGAGCTTGTCATCCCACTCCATGTCCACCCTATGACGCAGGGCAATGTTGTGCAGAACACAACATGCCACCACGAAAAGGGCAACTTTCTGGGGACTATACTGTAGCACCCAACCTGACCTGTCTAAGCAGCGGAACCGCATCTTAAGCATGTCAAATGTGCGCTTAATGATGACTTGTGCGCGTGAGTGTCTCCTGTTGAAGGTGATCTGACATGCAGTAGTGGCCCCCATGTATGGGACCATGCACCATGTCGTCAATGGATAGCCATTGTCACCCAACAGCCACCCATCCAGAGGAGGGTCCCTGTGAAAGCCTGCCGGGATGACAGACTGTTCCATTATGAAGGCGTCGTGGCTACCTCCAGGATGATTTGCGTATAGATTCATGATGTGACTCAATGCATCGCAAATCACCTGGACGTTGATGGAATGGGTTCCCTTGCGGTTCACATAGGCACCACTGTTCCTTGCCGGAGCCCGGATGAGGACATGTGTGCAATCAACTGCAGCAAGAACCCTAGGGAACCCATATCTTGCCAAGAAATCTCTCTTTACCCTGCTCTGAACCGGCATCACAGGGATGCCAGTGATGTACGTACTGGCATGGCGGACAATGCTGGCAGTGACTGCAGTTAGTGCCGTGCTTACGGCAGATTGAGTGATGCCTCCAATAGAGCCAAGGGACTGCTGGAATGACGCACCGGCGTAGAAGTAAAGGGCCACTGTTACCTTGACGGCAACGGGCAATGGGTGTGGACAGGTGGCTGTGGTGTCCAGATCATCTGCAAGCAGGTGACACAATTCTGTCACTGCTTGACGGGGGAGGCACAGTTTTGCCACGCATTCTCACTTTGTGGGAAACATCATGTAGCCCATTGTTGTCAGGGATTTGTGCAGCAAAATACAGCCCAGGACCTCTCCCTCTGCCACAGCTCCAAGATGGGCTACAACTGGATTAAATATTATTTCAGTTGACGATGTTTGCTTGGGGGTATGCTCTGGGGTCTCTGTAAAGCACCCAGGGACAATTGACATTGTAACAGATGCTGTACGAGCGGCACTGAATTGGATTGGATTGAATATGGCCCATGATATTATAGCCTGTAATTCAGCATGATCTATTAGTGGGCCAGCCTATTACTGGCCAAATGTGGAAACCGTTCTGTGCCGGTGAACGTTTTAAGGTCTCCAAACATTCTTACACATCCTGTTCGAAGAGTATATCCCAATCAGACAGTAGGCTGCGGATATTTTGTGCGTTTACAGAGGGCAACATCAAACCAGTGCATTCGAACCAGCATTTAACTATGTTCAGCCGGCCACTTCCATGTCTCCAGCTCACCTGATATAAGTTTCTGTTGCAACTTGATTTCAGGTTTGATCGGTTTGATCTTCCTGCTCGTGAACGCTCCAGACATCTGTCCCTTCTGTTCGACACATTTAGCCTACTTTACAGAAAGGGTGTGTGAAGTATGTAAAACGGCTTGGATTAGCCTACTTGGATATGTATAACACTGATCGGCATGAACTTGCGTCTCAGAGGGGGAGGTCCGAGCCTACACACACACACATATACACCATGATATATGAATATTTTTACACAAACTATTCCTGTAGGCTCCCCGTAAGTCCCAGATAGTTAGTGTTCTGCCGGTAAACATGCACTGCTCATCTTTGGTTTACCTGGCGAACAAGATTTAAGATGATCGCTGCCATCTTCTCAGGAGTTCAACTGGGGCCAAGTAAGAAGCCAGGCTTTTTATACTGGACTTGATTCAGCAGGTGGTTCCGTTTGTGCACGTCCACATGTGACTGGGTGGATGCACAATGACGCGATTTGGACACGCTCTTTTACGCACCGACATGCCGGTTGCGCTTTCCACAAACTCGGTATCTTGCGGTACCGGTATCTCACGCGGGGTTAGGATAGAACTCTATCCTAATCCCGCAATCACAAGATACAGAGTTTGTGGAAAGCGCAAGAGACATGCCCATTGCCGTGCCTACAATGTGAGTAAGGGAGTTGGCATAATGGGTAGCGGCTTTAGGGAGCGGAAGATTGCATTAGCGGTTGGCGGAGGTTCCTAAATCAGAAATTTACAGGTGTACAATCGGGCCCTTAATCTTAAAACTGTGTTTCTTAAAATGCCATTGGGATGATTTCCTGGACTTGATATGCTGACAGACACCCAGACTGTGACTTGGCCGTTATTGAACGCACCTCCGGTGAGATGAAGGCATGGTAGTTTCATATGGAAGCAAGAGGCAGCACCCTGCTCTATAAACCCAAAAAGGTGTGCAAAATAACTTTGACTTGCAGTGTTCTACACAACATGGGCATGTGTCAAAAGTATTTACCACAGTTGAAGCTACCTGGCTATGCCAGCAACCTACTGAATAATTTTACTGTAAAACATACATTATAGCCTTACCTACGGGTTTGCTGTTCCACCACCAACCTCTCTATCTGGATGTAAGACCAGCCATTGTCCCGACAGAGATTTCTCAGACAGAGACAATGCAGTTTTGTGCAGCACCAAGCTTTGCTGATATAGAGAAAAGTATTTTCCAACATCATATCACATTAACTTTCTGCATTAAATCTTACTTGCACAAACACCTGAAGTGATGTGGTCTGGTTTTGCAGCAGTTTTCCTCCAACCTTTGGTCTCACCGGGAATGTTTCAAAAGCGACCAAGCCTCCATGCCTGGATTAATGAAATTGTGAGTATACCGAAGGTTTTGAGACTGAGAGACTTTATAAAAATAAAAAAATAAAAAATTACACTTGAAACACATGACAAAGATGACATCCCTCTGCCAGCTAGTGTGAATCATCGTTGCCTGTCCAAGAGAAAGTAATAGAGCTCTCCAGTGCAGAGAGGGTACCAGAGGTGTTTGTTAGAACTCTTTCACTATCCTGAACAGCTGCTCAGAGTGATACTTTTATAACTGACCCTGAAAAAATGTTGATGGGGCTTAACGGTACAGTCATTTTGAGATACAACACAAAAAAATAAGAATGACAGTTCACCATTATCGACTGTTGCCATATTTACAGGTGTATTTAATTTAATTTGAAGATAGCTAGGATTTTCTGCTGCCTTCTATCTAAACTCACCTAAGGAAACCCGCCCTTTTGGATCTTCTTACAGAATTCTTAGCAGAAATTCTTAATCTGAGATCATTTCTTTCAGTCACAGAAATCTTCATGTAAAACAATCATTTTCATTTTAGCACCTCAACAGTCAACATATTGTTGTATTCACCTGCCTCCTCCATTCCTTGACCCTCTATTTGTTTCCTTTTGAAACATTATTTTCAAATTTTCAGTGATATATTATTAAAAAAATCATGACAAGAAAAATGCATCAAATTAACAATTCCTCTATGACATTCAGATCCTTAATACAACATGCCTGTAAGTGATATGTTTTTTTACCCTGGTCCGCTTAAGCCCAGTGAAATAATAGTCTTGCCATAGAACTAACTGTAATAAGTTCTCCAATAATTGATCTTCCTGTCGACACCGTAAGCCTTAATAAATTGTGCCCTGGGGACTGGAAGGCTGTTTGTGTTTTTAATATTCAGAGATGTGTGGGTTTGCTGATGTGTATGCCTTGGACCATGTGAATTATCTGGTTGCAGAAAGGCACTTATCAAAATAAAGAGGCAATTGCTGCAGCCTTCAGTCTGTCACATGAGTCTATTTCCAACATGTCACATGCAAATACTTCAGTAGGATCCACAAGGTACAAAAACATGCATTTAAAGTCAAGCCATGATCCTTACCCTATGTTATTCAAGTCTTTTTTTTGTCTCTTAAATAAATTAGTTTTTCATATCTAAACCTAACCTGTTGTGTTACTTAAGAGGAGGTAGTTTTGTGTCTAAACTTAACCAGAAGTATCCTGGCCAGTTTCCTAATTCTCTTCCTCTTTGATACAAAAAAAATTAGTCTGGTTCCTCTGGATTTGACTTCGATTGTCAGTAGCGGCAAAAAAAACCAATGAAGAAGAAACTGCTTCTTGATGCCACTGGATAGGCACGCAGTAACAGCCAAAGTAGCATTAAACCAAAGACATCCAAAATGGTGTGTAACGGAGTAGGAAAGCCAGTCAAAGACTGTTGTCAGTTTTGCAGTAAAAACTTGTTCATCCAAGGTGTAATGAGCAATCCTGCAGTCATCTTAGTTGTTTTGAACTGAAACTCTTGGATGCTCTTACACGAGTCATCACATAAAGCCCACACCAACCTCTTTGCAATTGGTTGGCTTTATGGAGATATCATAATCCATGAACAAGACAGTGCTTTCTCACAATGTCATGACACTCCTGCCAAAGGCCATCTTAAAAATGTAAATATAAATAGTTTTATTACACACCCAGGAAGTGAAAAAGAGTTAATAGAACTGTTCACGTTAACATTTTCAGTTTGCTGTATGCTCTGTTCTGTACAACTGCAAGAACCTGCTGAGTCATGCACATGTAGCATACTATGAGTGAATCTTGAAAAAAAAAAAAAACCCTTTAGGTTCTGCCCTCAGCACATGACTAGAGTACTGAGAAGTGTAGAAAGCCCTACAACTATAATCTGATAACTAAATAACAGGCTGCTGAGCAATTACTGGTGAGAACATTCAACAGAACACAGATATGATGTCAACACCACATAATCATCAGCAGGTTAAATACAAATGGCTCAGAGTGAATAACTCATCAAGGCTGTACATCGCTAGAAAGTGTTCATAACGATTGTTACATACTGCCTGTCAACCTTTGTAAGCCTGAGTAAAGGCATGGCTTCTTTGCCAACTCACATACTCCAAAAAAACCCCCCAAAAAAACTGGCACATCAGTTTCTAAAACAATAAATCACATTTTAGTGGTAGATGTACTGAATAATAACTCATCTCAAACCTCACAGAGAAAACCCTGCTTTACTGCAGAGGTTCACTTTTCCCATAAGATATCGCTCAGTGGCGAAGGACAAAAGCAAGGACGTAACTGGTGGGTGGAAACTCTCAGTCCAGCCCATTCTTCAAATGAGCTAAGGGGGTGCCACAGTAAATGTCTGGCCTTCCCATTTATTTCTCCCTCCATCACAACCTCCACCCACCCACTGCCTGTCCTGAGAAGTGGAGCACTTAGTTTAATGTAAATAATGATGATGACTGTTTTCCCGATCTGCCTCTATCCACAAGCCTTATTGAGCAAGCACTAAATGGTCAGAAGACTTATTGCTACAAATGACATCATCTCCCTCTTCTCTTAGCTAGTCTTCTTTCTTGTTGTAATCGTCTTGTTACTGCATTTTATTTGGGTTCTATTTTTTTTTTTTTTCTCCAACAACTATTTCTTTAATGTTTTTTTTATGTTGCCCATCTCTGTCTCACCTGCCTTAAGCTTTATATTTAGGGGCTAGGTTTAATTTAAATCAAATAGGTACATATCAAGTTACTCACAATATATAGAAAACTGTTGATGACTGACGAACATAAACCATTACAGGCAATATCAAGGAAAAAATAGTCTAATCTTATTTGCTCCCCCATTTTTTCTATTGGCTCCTATTTTACTGTTTTTTTTTGTTTCTTTTTACTCTCAGTTTTAAACTTGTTCTTAAATTTGCAACATTCCCCTATAGGTCTAGAAGATTTGGGCATCTGTTTCTGAAAGAATAAATCAAGGCCCCTGATGTTTCTCCAGGGACCTTGCAGATTTTACCCCTGGCTTCTCTCTCCCATGTAAAGAAGAAACCACGTAAACTTCTAAAAATGCAAATATGAGACATTCTGTCTCTTGAGCCAGTATTTGTTTTTGGGGGCCGTTGTAGAAACATGAGAGTACAACATGATTCCACACTAACCATATTTATGAACATTACATCACAGTTCTGCCAAGAGATAACCCTTAAATGATGCACTCTGGAACTTTAATAAACTTTTCAGAGGAAAATGTGTCTGACTTGGGCAAAAATATTCTCAAAAGAGATCATTAAAATTCTTTTCACAATACATTTATTAATGCACTGCTACTTCTTTGACCCAGAAGTAACAGAACAAGCTGATACCCTGACTAAACTGTGCATGAGTGTAATGCAATGAGTTCTTAAATGAGTAAACTAGTTCCTATAGAAAGAACCCTGAAGAGATTCAAATTTGTGAACATCTTAGAGCTAGAGGTAAACTGTCTTTTATTACTCAGAAATGGTAAATAGTCTGCACTTATATAGCCTTTTTAACTTGTGTAGGTTCTACAGAGCTCTTTACGTCAGGTTTTTATTTTGTTCATCTATTCACACAAACACACAGAGTTCTTCAACTTATATATATTTGCACTCTTATTTGGTATGTAGCCCCTTGTTTCTGCAATCATACTGAGCATCAACACTTAACCACGTGGCGGGACTGTGGAGAACCTACTGGACCCAGTGGGACATAGTTTCAGAAAGAATCCCAAGAGTCCCAGCTGCCAGACAACATGATTGAATGTTCTGTAACATCATCTATGAAATGAAGAAGATTTCAGAGTTAGAGATAAATGACATTGTAGGAGGAAATATTTGCGTGGGTGTCAAAATATGTAGGAGTCAGAGTTTAAGCAGTATATTTTTACTGATGATAATAAAAACAGCTGTAAAAACAGGGAGCAGATATTTGAGGTGAGATACAGATGAGTCTAACGAGGCACAATATGTGTCTGTTACAGCTATCTTTTACTGATTTCTACATGCCTACGATAGAGGGCACTTTGATGGACACAAATATGCTCAAATATGTGTCATGTCAGCAATAGAATGAAAAGTTTGTGTTTTATTTTTTTTTACACTGAATTGAAAGACCTTATGGAAGCTTTTAGCAGAGTATAAACAAGCACCTCGATCAGACCTCTGATGTGCTCCAAAACTCAACACAACAGCGTCAGACAAATCACCACCAATCTTCATAAGACGCGGTAAGGACAAGGGGATGGTCTTCTTTTTTTGCTTTGGATGCCACATGACTGTATCTTGTTCCACAAGCGTATAAACTGTTGTCTTTTCATCAACAGTTACGGCTGCCTGACTGACTTCTTTTATTATATTTTATTTATTATTATTATTTATCTATTTATTATATTTTAAAGAAAATAAGTTCTGAATTTTTCAGCAGTGCTTAATGCGTCCTTGTGCGTGTGTGCCCACGTATCTGTGAAGCAGACGCTACTAATGATGCCCGGGGAATTCTCTGTCGTGTTAAACAGAGGAAGCTTCAGTGAGGACAGAGTTTGAGCAGCTTGCCTCTGACTTGCCTGTAGGGTTAGACAGAGATGCATGTATGGATAGACAGATGAAAATGGAGCTCCAGTAAATATTTTAATTTCTTCACCACAGAGGACTGTGGTGAGAAACACAAAATGAACATCAGCAATTGTAGATGCTTTTGCTAGATTATATAATAATACATCACATTTAAAAGGTTCTGTTTGCCCGATTTTTTTAGTTGGAAACTCAAGAACAGACCAGAAAATCTTCTTGGGTTCAGAAAAAGAGCATCTATGAATAGTCGCAGGCAAAGCAAGGCAGCACTGGACTCAAGGTGACAGAGTGTCTCGCACAATCTGAGTCAGTAAACAGTTCACAGTTATCTTCTTCAGAGGTTGGACTCATACGCGACAGATAGTAAATGGCCAGTTAGTAGTGACGTGGACAGAACAACCACCGTCCACGTCATTCTCTTGGAATAAGATAAACAATGCGTGTGAAATGTTGTTTCAGGCGTGTATCTAATGGACAGACCTAACTGATAGAATAGAGACGTTTCATCCAGTCATGTTATCTTACTGTTCCTCCTCAAGGACATGCATGTCCCTGTTAATTTCTTGTTTGGATTGGTAGTTCTCAGTTTCGGTTTCCAAGATTTTCTTTCACCAGTAAATCACAGATTTATCTGTTTACAAGTGCTCATTTGATCTTCAAACCTGGTGCACATTGTTGAGGAACCATTTAAGTACAGCGTGCTGCAGGTCCCCTCCTGTCTGTGTGTCAGGGTTAGAGTAGAACTTGAAAGGCGCCCTGGTTGCTGGGCAACATCATCAAAGGAACTGTGACCTGGCGAGATGAAGAACGGGCAGGAATAGGACCGGCACGATTCCCTTGATTTATGATCACACATTCACCTTTGATTCCACCCTTGTTCAGTATGGAGAGACACAAATGTATTTGTGTACAAATGACCATCCTCTGAAATTATATCAAATATTTGAATACATTTTGTATAAATGATGTAATATCAAACAAAATGATAAATCATCTGATACTTTGGCATGTTTCCTTGAGACTTTCACGTGTAGCAATTATACCAGCGCTCATCCCTCAGTTTCTCTCTTGCTGACACTTCCTGCTGATTATTTTTAAGTGACTAACTTTATGGAACACAAAAGAAACTGACTGTGACATCTGTTTTGACTGAATTGGCATTATACAAATACAATAGAGAAATGAAATACTGCAAAAATGGTATCCACTGGGTGGCAGCACTGGTAAAATCTTGTCTTTACCGCTGCATTTGGGGCTTTTGTAAATCAGGTAAACTTCTGGTTTCGAAACAGTTATGCAAACTGCCACTGACTTGAAAGGCGCTGATTTAGTGCGAGGGTGAGGATAAAATGGGCGAGAATATCAACGTGTGGAACCTCACATGAAACTTTAGGCTGTTTTCCCATCAGTTTAGCTAGGAACAGATCAACACTGACTGCAAGATCCTGTCTACCTTTACTGGAATAGCTGGAGGAAGCCATAGGAGAGAAAGACGGGTGTCTGCAAAGCCCTGGATGAATGTGAGTTCCTCCCCCTTATGGGAATTTACATTCCTGGTAGCCCTTAGCAAAAAGTAGTGTACTTAAGTACATTTTTTAAAGGTATACTTGAGTATAAGTACAAGTATAGCAAGTATACTACAGACCATATACTTTTAGTGTACTGGAAAGTCTACAGATTTTATACTTTTTTGGACTAAATTGGAACATTTTAAGTTTATAAAAGTATACTTGAAAGTTTATTTCAAGTTTGCAACAGTCTACAACAAGTACATTCATCTATATACTATCAATGTACTTTGTATAACCTTCTTGTATGCTTAAAGTATACCACGAGTACACCTATTGATATACTACCATGATACTAGTTATATACTTGGGGTCCATTTTTAGTTTATTATTGTATACTTTAAGTATACAAGTACACTCATCTATATACTATCAATGTACTTGGTATATCCCTCTCATGTGCTTAAAGTATACCACAAGTGCACTTATTGATATACTGCCATTGTACTTGCTATATACTTTGAGTCCCTATTTTTTAGTTTATTATTGTATACTTTAAGTTTGCTTGGCATATTACTTGTAGCTTACTAGTTATACACTGGAAATATATTCCTTAAAGTGTAAGTCTTAGTATTATTATACTTAGGGTGAATTCCAATTCCTCCCTTAACCCTCAATCTCCACCCTCACTCTCAAAAATGCGCGTTCCCGCTAAGGGCAAGTGGTGTCCCAATTCTAAGGGACATCAAGTTGAGGGACGAGTTTGAGGGCTGTATCGCCCTCAAAATTGAGATTTTCCGACACCACCCTTGGAAGTAAGGGCTATCCAGAAGCTAGCTACAAACGTAAGTATCTTCATATATCTTAAAGATATAAATGTTACGAAACCATTTTATTGTGTTTGTTTGAGATTTTTTTCATGGATTAACATCGTTGTTGCGTAACATTTATTTTTTTACTTTACGATGTTTGCTGCCGGACCGGCGGTCCCGTCGGCTTCACGTTGTACTCGTCGGTGGTCCCGGTACATTATTCAGTCCTCCGTCACTATACTTTTAAGTGTAAGCCAAGTATACTTCACTATATAAAAAGTCACCTTCACGTATACTTCCTCATTTTTAGTAAAAATAGTAAAAATACTATACTATGGCACAATACAAATAAACTGAATTGAATTAAATTAAATGGAAATTAGTTTATGCTAACAGGTTACTAATAGTGGGGCAGAGGAATATGAGTTGGGAGGTTTTCTTTTCATCTCATGTATTATCCTGAACCTAGCGTGTGGAAGGAGACATATTGCTCTCTATTTCCAAAAGTTTACACAGTTTCCTGAGGTCTTAATGAGATGTCTGGGATGGATTTTGGTCCAAATGCCACACATATGCAGCGCAAAGGCCTCCTTTCCTGTTCAGCTCTGTTCATAGCAGACAAGGGGTGAAGTCTGACACTCTGCTTAAGTCCTTCATCTCCACTGCAAGATGTGTGTCTCTTGAAATCAGAGTCACAGCTTTGTGCAACCTATTTTCAAGGAATAGCAAATGCTGATGCAAAGTTGGGTGGAGTAAAAAGTTGGGGAGGCTGGGTAATTACAGTCTGATGTGGGTCTGTGATGTCACAGTATGTTGTTTTTGATTTGGTAGTCAGTTCAGTCATTCAGTACATGCTGTCAATGGAAAAAGAGAAGTTTATTTTATTTACATTTTTTGTAATGTTCCCTCTAAATCGCTATTACATACAGTATTTGATTAAAGGGTCAATTTGGAGTATGACAGCTGTCAAAAGTATTGTGCTTGCACAACTTAGCATTCGTGCATATTCATCTAAAGTTGTGCATAAAATATGAAAATTGTAAATTAAACATTTGACATTAAACATAATTTGATTTTACTAATTTTTTAAAAAAAAAATTGTATTTATTATTGTATTTTGTCTGTTAGAATACAATTCAACTCGTTACAACCTTAAAATATTATGAATACTAAGTACAATTTTATGTTCTTGTTTTCTTCATTCTAAATAAATGAGAAATCACTGTCAAAAATACGTTACAAGGTCACAGGCATCATCTATTGAACAGAGGGTTCATCGATTCCTCAAACGGCGCACGCGTTCTAAATCAGCTGAACTCATAGACTGTTTACACCTGTGGATTTATACAATGGTCTCCTGGGAGCAAAAGCCATGGTCCACCATGGGCTTCACCGCGGAGGGACCGGCCTGGACCCTGCATTATTAAATTAAGAGTCCTGGAAGGATTTCCCATGAGCTGTTTGGCTCCGTTAGCACAGCGGAGCTGCCGCACGGCTCAGAGGTGACAGAGCTACCGGCCAGCAGCTCTTGTACATCAGCCTGTAAGCTGGCTAGCTGGCTAACTATTGACCAAATGACGTCAAATGACATGCAGGCATGTGATTGGTCAGCTTTATTTGTTTTATTGCTTAATATAGGTTTGCCTGAGATGGTACAAAGAAATCACCTCCGTACAGCTGTCACGGAGGTAGAAATTTCTAAAGCAGCCTTTAAAAAAAATTATGAAGTGATGTCACAGGGTGTTTGTCCAGTTCTACATATACTCTATTATTTTATGCTACAAGATCAACTGAGGGTTAAATAAATTGAATTAAGTTTACCATTTCTTATTATAATCATAATTGAACTCTTGTGAAAACATTTAGAATTAAATTTGGTTTGGGTCATTGTTATGGGAAAGTGGTGCCTCACGGTCCACAGGTCAGTAGGACCTCTTTGTTTTGAATATGTAGAGTTTCATACATCCCTCACATCTTCTCCATAATGTGAACTATCGTCACTCCTGATTACAGGCTCCATCATCGTATGAGTTTGGGACATGTCACCATCTGTGGAGTTTTATCTCAAGGTTTTCGTTTTTATTCAGACATATGTCAAAAGTGATTGTGTCTTAGCTTCTCGCAGTCATTCTGGCATCAGCTCATTCTGTTATGTGAGTAAAAGATCATCTTCTGTTTGTATATAAATAGAGATTAATAGAGATCTTTCTGAACTTTACTGGTCACATTGTATTCTCTTGTTCCAATATGGTCCAGTCTTTGTTTTGTCATCACTTGACATTAATCATGACATGAGTGATTATTATCAAAGATGACAGAACATCAGATATCTGTCACTGATATCCTTTTATCGTTGCTATGTGGGTGGTGGAGAATTATACTGTGCAAAAAAAAAAGAAAACGCAATTTCAATTTTTTTTCCCCATCAGTCAGGGGTTAGACTAATGTATTCATACTGGGATGTGTGTGTGTGATTGTGTGAGAGAGAGAATAAGAGAGTGAGAGAGAAGGACTGACAGCTCTGACAGTTCTGTCAGTTATCAGATTCAACGGTGACCATTTTGATTGATGTTTGTAAGCAGACAGCAATGCCAAGATTAAACTCTCCAGTAGTCAGTCAAGAAACACAGTTACATTTTCATTACCTCAGAACGGTACAGGGACTTCCATTTACTATCTGGGAAACCATCCTAACCTTAAGCTTTACCAGAAAAGAGTTCAGAATTTTTCTCATCAACGTAAAAAGCCCTTAAAGCCTAAGCTCCAGCGTATTTTAAACACGTATGTGTGGTTATGAGGGTTTTCAAAATAAGAATGTCTCGTGGAATCAGCTCTTAGGGTTTGAGAGGCAGATACACCCTCTAACTTTAAGAGATTATTAAGAGGTACCTTTGAAGAAAAAGTCTTGATCTTTAATTGAAATCTAATCCAAATGCAACAGATGGAAAAGATAGAAAGTTTATGGCCTCTACATCCCTAAAACCGGATTGGTATTGACGACACTGGGAATTGATTTACGACAACGAATCAACGAACTGAAGGAGATTCCTGTAAAACCAGCTCTTTTTATAGTTATAGTACATATGCAAAGTTAAAATCACCTTTTTGTGTCTGGTCAGAGGTTTAAAATAATTTATTCAGACGTTGCTGCTTGCTCTGTGGGCCAACATTCATTTCTATTAATGTATATTCTATGCTAACTCAAAACCTCGTCCAGTTCACATTGGTCGCTAACAAATGTTTACAATCATCACCATCTAGTAGTTGACCTAAGGCTGATTTAACTCTAAAATATTCCCTTGAACTATAACGCATGACGTGAATGTACTTTTTGTCCCCTAAAAGTCATGCAAGTTCCCATTTATGTCCTCACAGCATGAACTAACATGCACACAAACAGTCAATCATACATCTAAATAACTATAAAAGAAAACAAACAAACAAACAAACAAAACAAAACAAATCAGAGTTCTGGTAAATTAATACGTTTTATTCCACTGACCTCACATGTTTACATCTATACTCTTATAGACACCCCATGAATAAATAAATAGACAACATCATCTTCAATGCTGCATTTAAAAGTAGACTCTTTTTTTTCTTTTTTTAATATATATACATATATATATCACACAAAAATACATCATAATTTTTCTCATCACGTGAAGGTACAAATGTCAATCCAGCTGCTGACACTGATTCTTTAGTGTTTGTGTGTGAACCTACGCTATAACACACTCATCTAATACAGAGGACTGTTTTACATTCACGTTTAATTCTGATGAGCTCTCCTGACGCTTCTCTCAGCATCAGAGCAGTGGTCATCCTGTTCTGTTTGAAGCTGAAGTGAAAGGCTGGAAATATTCTTAATTTTTTTTTTTTTTCCCTTGTATTGTCACTACAGAAAAAAAAAAACAAGGAAACAAACAAAGAACAAAAATGTCAATGACAACTACACTAAAAAGTTCCTGTCCAGCCAAGACACACGTATATTGGGAGACACATTTGCTTTTGTAGGACCTATGAGGCAGTGATCCAACCAAAAATATTTTGTTGATACATGTGTTTTATTTGAAAAGCAGCTACTTATTGAGGCACTGCCTGGAGGGGTAAACTAGTTATATTTATAATAATGCAGAGAGGAGCACCCTCTTTTCTGTGGATTTTCACAAAGAGGGGTTTAAACTGATCATGATTCCCATTTAGAAGCCTAGATTATTAGATGGTGATCAAATGATTCCAATAGTCGTTCTAAAACATGTCCATTAATTGGTTCGGAGCGAATAAATCAGGTTACAAAGTGACTCTGGTGAAAGCACGACGTAAACATGTCACATTTCCAATTTTCAAGAGAAATGGGGAGTAATGTCTCGGGATTTGTTTTCTTTTTAATTGGACACGCTGTGATTATTGTGTCCCGTCGGCTTGTGTGGCTATTATTTCTACTCTTGAAGCAGAAGAAGCTGACATGAGACAAAAAATACTTTAAACAAGGATAATTTTTGGTAAAGTAGAAGTTTGGACAGCAAATAAAATCCAGAATATCTCCAGCTGTGTCTTCTGATTGAAAATTATTGATGCTACTTTTGTAACTTAGTTCCTAACCTTCTCCTTTTTCACCACTGACCTTTTAGTTAAGGCAAGTCCATAGATTAAAAAAAAAACAAAACAACAACAAACCACAACAGTGTAGAGGAGCAATAAGCACAGTGGAGTCATCTTGACGATAATAACATTTAACAATGCCAAAAATCACTGGATGTGAAGTAAAAAGCCTTTACTTTAGTTTCGTTAAAGGGAAGCAGTGTGGCTGATATTTTAAAACAGCTAGACCCGTGACAATGTAGCAGCCAATACTTCAGTATGTATGAGGGTGCTCAACTGGTAAGAAGAATTCATTTTTCATCACTGTATGTGACACACTGACAAATCCTCATAAACTGTTGTTTTCCAACGTCTGTGCAGCATTAATCAAATGTCCTGAGGGCTAATTGACTGGGGGCTGGATCAATAATCGCTGAAACTACCACCATCCAGGGAGGGGCTGTCGTTTCCTGCATCCGTGAACCTGCTGTGACTGGCCAGTCGATACAGCTTCAAGAGGAGCAAACAAACCACCAAAGACAAACACGCAGACGCGCGCGTTACAAGATATCCTACGTGAGATGATGTAAATGGATCATGGTATCAATGATTGTGGTGCACCGATCATTTTTAAAAGCTTAATGTCACGCATTGCAGTTTTGAATTTTCAGGTTTTCCAGGCAGTAGTTAGGTTCCTTATATTATAAAATCTGCTCGGAACATTTGACTCTGTATGTGCTTTATTGTTGTCAGTGTTGGTATGTAGTCTGCTATAGAAGTGTGATAGTTTATTTTCCCACCTCATCTTTACAAAAACAAAGGATTGCAAATTGGCCTTTTTTTCTAAATAATGCACTGAAATGAAAAGAACAGGACCAGCTTTAAGTCTTCAGGTATTAAAATCAGACTAAACAGTACAGTTCAGCTCCTTGAATGCAACAGGCTCTTTTTTTAAAAGCCCCAATTTGCATCATGATGTGACTGTTACAAACTGTACGTATTGGAGCTCTTGCACTCTCTGTTGAAGCTGGCCCTGTTGGGTGAATAATTTTCCAAGTTTTTTTTTTCTTATCACTGAATAAAAAAAGCATATTAAAGTAGGAGGATAAGACTAGAGATGAGCTGTTCTGGTTTTCCTGAGACAGAGAGAGAAACATTTTGATTTAACCTTAAGTGTTAACAAATCAATGTTATTTCACAGGGGCTTTGTCAGACTGATGCCATCGGATTAATAAAAAACAATATAAACCATACTGTCAGGGTAGAAACACTTGAAAGTTATTCGTCTATGGAAGATCAGGGCTATCTAGAACAGTAAAAAAACAAAAACGTTTTTTGACAATCAGTCTTTAATTGTAAATGTAAAGTGTTTTTTGACCACAGGAACTTTTTCATAGTTCTGATACGAGGTGAGGAAATTCTCCTTCATTTTTGCATATGCAAGTTTTATATGAGATTACCTTTGGTTTTCAAATTTGTTTATTCCTCCTTCAGTGTCCTAACTTTCCTTGCATGACGGCATTCACATGTGATCTAACTAAAGTGAGTGCCATTTAACCTACCATTTAAAAAAAATGAAAATAAAATTACACATCAGTTTTTTGTCTTGAGTAAGAAAGCCATTATACTCCTTCAAACACCAAATAACTGGATGTGTCTGTTTTTTATTATCTGATTCAACTACAGATAACAGTCATCTAATTCTCAAGTTTCCATGAGTCTTTGATTCGAAAAACTCAAATATGTCATTTTGAGATCAAAACAAAGTCAGAAGAAAGTGCATATTAGATTTACTCAATGAGCCATTGATTGACACGTTGGCCATCCATATTACTGAAACTAACTATTTTTCAGAGAAGGGCTGTTGTTTTTGACGGTTTGTCTTGACTATACCAGAATATCGAAAAAAAAAACAAAAAAAAAACGATGTTGTAGTAATAATAAATAGTTTGATCAGTGTTGGCAGTGTATATCAAAAGATTTGGTTGCTGAACTCAGTGTGCAATTTTGCCAAATCATCTATCTGTTTGCCATGTTCAAGGGTATGAGAATATCATGGAAATATGACATTCTTCCTTTATATAGGAGTGTGTCATGAATTAGCAGTCACAACAGGAAGTATAATACCAGGACAAATATTTAACAACAAATTTGGCAAACTTCTATTTCTCTTCAAGTCAAAACCATTTATGGTAATTTGCACTTTAGTATAATCTCTCTTTGTACAATGTATAAGCTTAAAATATTATTGCTCTATTAATATTTTTATCTACGCAAAATTAAAACTTGAAGTCGGCAAAAACTTCCAGGAGCATTAACTTGAAGCCACTTTGATGTCAGACATACATATATGTACTGTATGTAGATCTACATACACATACAATGCTTTGTACACATGGACACAGAGTTCCTTGGTTTGATATTGCACTGATCTCATGACCCACAATAAAGCCTTGTAGATACTTCATAAACTGTCCATTTAAAGTTCCTTCAATCTCAGTAGCAGCACCTAAATTAAAATGGTTGTAGTGGTTGTGGATTCACAGAGTGGTGGTGAAAAAACTCAAGAGTAACTATGGTATGGCTTGCACAGCTGATTGAGAGTCACTGTCCTATTTCCTAGGCAAAGAATTAAAAAAAAAAAAAATTCTGGAGAATACCAAGAGGCACCATGTTACCATCACAAAAGCAACTTGTGGAGTCACTTGGAAGCCACAGTAGACATCTCCTGATTTGGCTCCCAGTGTGGCAGTAGCAGATTTCCGGAAGAATGCTGATGCCTCTGATTATTCTTTCCTCTTCACATTCCTTGGTTAACATTTTCTTTGTGCCTTTGTTGTCTAATTTTCACTGTGAAAAGACTCAGGACTTGATTCTCCGTCGTCACTGAGGACTTCAGTGTTGGTGAAGGTCCCAGCAATAGACACCCATGGCTTGTGCGACAGGAGCCATCTCTGAGAGAATGATATTATCATGATTGCTCACTAGTGTGGCCTTGTCCATGATCTCCTTGCTGTGCTTGGACACTACGGCATCCAAGAAGTCATACTTGTGTGACAGCGTGCCGCTTTCAAATAAGTACTTTGCAAGATAGGAAAAAGACGCATTTGCCAAGAAGGATGCTACCATAGACACAGACTTGAAGGGGAACCTCTGTTGGACGAAGTACTCTACGTCTCCAGTGAGGTGGTGGATCTTCTCAACAGTCACCCAACCAGGGTAATAGATGAATGGAGGGAGTTTTAAGTAGGGCTCTCCTCCACCAATGCGAAGCACAAGACCAAAGATATAGCCTGCCACTGACCCGTAGGTATTCGTTCCCTTGACAAATAGCACACTGAGAAGTTGGGGAAAAATGATGACGTAGACAAGGTCAGAGCTCAGGTACCACAGGCCATATACTGATCCTGTTAACAGTGCCATAGCTGTGGCGAGAGCTCCGAATACAAAGATGGTGAGGCGCATCACCCAAACGATCTCACGGTCTGAGGCCTGTAGGAGAGAAGAAAATAATGGCAAAGTGCAGAGGGAAGCAAAAACTGCTTTTGTGTTAAGAAAACACCAAGGGTAGATTCAAATGGACAAAAAAACGGTCTATCAGTTATTTCGATAGTTGCACAATATAAAATGCAAGTAGTTTTATGCCTGTTCTCAACAACTCTAGGGAACATAATTTGGTACTGGCTTTAAAGCAGTCTCAATCCAGACCGTTTTAAATTGTGGATCTTTACCGATAGAACAAAAAACCAAATGCTATCAGAGACCTCCTCTGACAGCATCTGGTTACCATCAATAATGTCATATCTTCCAAGAATACCTCTTCACCTAACACCTCAAAGACCGTAACATGTCTAACATCAACTTGCTTTGCACACTTTCTTACCTGTCTTGCTTGTACTTTGTCATTTTAATATTCTTAGTGATCTTACCGACTGCCTAAAGGCGAGCTTATAAATGTTCCTGGCAAACATGGAGCTGGCTGACAGAATTGATGAGTCTGCTGATGACATGACCGCAGCCGACACCGCGCCAAGACCAAAGAATGAGATGTAGGGTGGGCAGAGGTGCTGAAGCACTATGGGAAGAATCATGTCTGATTCATCTTTATCCTTTGGAGGGAGGACACCATATGTGGTTTTATTCCAGTCTGAAAAGTTAATTTTGAAAAAAAAAAGACAAGAGTTACATTTAAAAAGAAGTGTTACAAGCATTTTTCTTTTTAAATTCTGTACCTTCCATAAACCACTTACACAACAGACATTAACTGAAGCTGATCAGACTGTAGTTCTGGTCTAAGATTATTTTGGCCAACCTGCTCAAACAGCCATGACTGTGAAATCATTAAGACCATGGGCACCCCAGCATCTATGTAGGCATGGAGTCTGACTAACAATTCCTTTGTCCCCCGAGCTACTGTAACTAACTGTAACTACAAAACACAACCCAAAGGTATGATACTTCCTTATTAGTGGCCCAAATACAGCATTACTGTTTTTGCACTAATCCATTAGCTTTTCAGATTAAAACTTTCAGTCTTGATTATTATGAAGCTCCCTGTGGATATGTGTTTTAGTTGCTAAGAAGCAGAGACGGCTTTGTGTGTCTGTGTGATAAAATAAAGCATAAATTATCAATCAATACTTTCCTGTTGGTTAAAATAAGAATGTTAATATTGACCCCACTGGAACATAAATACTGCTCAGTATTATAAAGTACATTGTTCATTTATTTCCTTTCAATTGTAAATTAGATTAATTGATAATGGTAACACATCAGAAAGAAGTTGTTGATTTTGACACAAGACACAAGGACCATGGTCCATTTACAAGTACAGTGGTACCTCTGCTTACGAAATTAATTGGTTCTGGAAGTAGTTTCGTAACCTTGAAAATTTCGTAAGTAGAAACGCGTTTTCCATGTAAATGCCCTAATCCGTTCCAAACTGCACAAAAATTCTAACATAATTTTTTTTATAAATTATAAATAATACATGAATGACATAAAAACCTGTAAGAAATACATGTTAGAACTAGAAAAGCACTCGGAGAGCGCAGACCTCCACCAAGCCAACAATTATCGAAAAATTGAAAGTGATCCAGAATCCAGGATTTCTTCCGGATCACACCCAAAATGAAATCCGTTCTTCCTTTTCACATTTCCAGTTATCTTGAACACAGACAGACAAGCAGACAGACAAACAGATAAACGCCGGCAAAAACATAACCTCCTTGGCAGAGGTAAAAATTGTTCGTTTACCTGGGTTGCTGGGTTTTGTTCATACGGACAAGGGGCCCTCCTAGCCAATAGGATAAGCGATAGCCAATGACAGAGCAGCTTGGATGCACCGCTTTCAAACGGAGATATAGAGCTGACAGCTATGTTTACATTCGGTAAACTCTGGGAGCTGCGAGTAGCAGTGCGTACTGTATTTTTGCCTTTCGTATTCTGAAATTTCTTTCGTAACAAGAGGCAATATTTTCATGTTAAAGCATTTCGTAACCTGAAAATTTCGTATGTAGAGATGTTTGTAAGTAGAGGTACCTGCTGTATATCAAACAATGCTGAAGGATTGAAATTCCCCTCCTCAGTCTCTTTGCTTTTAAACCCTGCCGATAGCCTCCAAATATTCTGCCACTTTTTCATCCCATCGCTTCCTACAGAGGTTCACAGTCTGTGCCTATCTTTTCCATTCCTAGATACTCATAAACAGCAGTTTATTAGCGCTGGTTATAAATGAAACAGCTTCCGAAGGACCAGATTAGTTAGCTCCTCTTCAGATGTAATATTCACTAAGTCAGCACGATCTGACGACTCTCCTCAGGCCAATGTGATCAGATCTGTTTTCTGTTTGCCCTCCAGCTGCACAGCACTGTCTTTGATCAAACTTTCCAGTTTAAATAAAGGATCAGATTATTGAATTTTTAGATTGTCTATGATGTTTCATTAACTGTTCACTCAGTATGTCTCTGCACATCATTTGTGGATTAGCATCTGATTTGATTATGTTCATCTGTGCAGTTACATAGATTTACCAGCTGCAGTTCAAATACAATGATGTTTGTCTGCGTAGAGCTCTGGCCACATTTGCTGTTTATGCATCACTTTGTAGTTGTTGCACATTCTGGTCTCCGGTTGTTTGTGTAACCGTCTTGCATATTTTCCTCCCCAAATGTATTGGCATCAAATACTAGTCCAACCCATTTCACGTCAAAATGTGTGATGGCCATGAAGATTAATCTACTGATTTATGTTTGCACCCATTGCTTTCACTGTTTTTCATGCCAATGGACCTAAAAATAACTCACAACTCATAAAACTCATTACTGATGAAACTATGCATTACAAAGCAACAATGTTCAATACGGATCTTTTAATTTAACTTTTCCTTCAAACACCTTTTTGGGTTCATTTGCCATTTTGCTGCTTTTAGGGATTCCAAACACAATTTGCTGAAAATAGGGATTAAACACTACATAGGTAAGGTTAAGAAAACTCTGTGGCTTATGTTAAAATAAAAACTAGTCATTGTGGAAGTGCATACTGAGCATACAACACAGTCCTGTGTTGGTACATTTGTATTTCACTGATAAAAACCACAAGCTAGCTATTTAGCTTAGCCTTTGATGCTAACTTATGTAATCTTATATTCATTCTGACTGAACTGGTCCATCTATCCTAGTTTCAGATGCATTTTCCTAAGGTGGTGGTGATATCTGATCAGCCCCTATTCCTCGCACCTACGAACCTTTGGTTCATTTTCAAGATGAGAGCCAACATTGTCGCAGCAGCTCAGTTTGCAGCTAGAGTATTTTTAAACTTTTAGAGCTCGATCTTCCGCCAGATCTCCTAAAGCCACTATTTAGGGATAGCGGGTAGCGGGAGGGGCATTCCCCCGCAAAGAACGCAATCGTCCACCTTGCTTAACCCGCTATTCCCACCTGCGCTACCCGCTACATTACGCGTAGGAGTGGTTAGGGTGCGTTTCACCTGTTAAACCAATCAATGCGTCAGTAGCTATTGTCTTTAAGAGCAGGTTGCGCTACCCGCTCCCCGCAAACCGCTATGGATCATCTTTTCATCCAGATCGGAGCTGCTCTTGTGCACAGCTCCGTCTGGGACTCTGCTGTAGAGCTTCCTCCTCTTCCCTTACTCCTCCTCTGCACTGATATATACATAAAAATATTTTTACACAGACAGTTCCTATTGGCTACCTGAAAGTCCCAGATAGTCAGTGCGCTCCTAACTAAACATGCTCCCCACACAGCAAAGACATCCGCAAAGGACATCCGCAGGGTCCACTTGCACTCAGTGACGGATCCGCTTTGGAGCCGGATCGCGGACCTGCTGGCTCCGCGCTGCGTCAGGTCCCCATCTACGATTAAAACCTTACTTCCGCGGCGGGTCTGCTCAGAACCCACAAATCTGCTGCGGAACCAACAAACTGATTAATCCAGGTGTGTCTGAATATTCATGATGGTCAGACACACCTGGATTTATCAGTTTGTCCAATAATAATAGGTATTGAATCTCACAAACAGAATAGCCTTTAACTACTTGGTTGGTGGCTGTAGCTCAGTTGGTAGAGCGGGTCATCAAGTCTTTGTAAGGTTGGCAGTTTGATCCCAGCTTCAACTGTCCACATGCTAAAGTGTCCTTGGGCAAGACACTGAATCGTAACTTGCCCCCAAATTGTCTGGCAGCGCTTTGCATGGTAGGAGCCGTCCACTGGTGTGTGAATGAGAGGCCAATGTAAATTGCTTTGAGGGCAATTGATGTCTTGACTTTTTCTGTCTATATTGACAATAGTGTTAGGTTTAAAAAACACAAGGCAATGCATATTTGAGCTATGGCTATATTGGTGTGGAAGTCTAGGCTAGGCATACATTTAGTTTAGTTTGCTATGTTATTGGGATTTTAAAATGAGATGAAAGGGTCCAAAACAGACCCGGGCCAGAGGTTTTTCTGCGTCCGTTGCGGTTCCGTGGCGGATATGCGGGTCCACTCAGGAGCCGCCGCGGAGGTAAGGTTTTGTTTGCAGATGCGGATCGGACACATTGCGGAGCCAGCAGGTCCGTGATCTGCCTCCAAAAGGGATCTGTCACTGAGTGCAAGTGGACCCTGATACAGGTCCATTTCGCGTCTCCGTTCCAGATCTTTCCGGATCTCTTTGCTGTGTGAGAAGACATACTGTTTTTTTCACCTTGAGGTACAAACTTGTATTCGTTTTCCCTTCGTTCATGAAACTGCCTTCCTTGTGCATCAATTTCTCTTTTCTTGGGCATATTGGGGTTAGTTTGAAGAGGTTTTTCTGAAGTCCATCAGTTCTGAAAATCGTCTTGATGTCTTGCTCAAGGTGAAATACTGTTATCGTTGTGGGTGATGACAAAATGGATTGTGGGAGATGTAGTTTATTGTCAATATGCGCTCTAAAGTGGTGTTAGCTTATTTTAAGTCTTAAAATATTGGTTTAAGTGGTTGTAGTGATTAAAATCTCTCTCTCACTCTCTGTGTGCGTATATTTACCTGTGGAAGCACCTATAGCTCCGATGAGAACTGATGGGACGGCCATGACCAAGCAACCGAAGGCCGCAAGGAAGGAGAGAACCTGAGCATAGGTAGCTGAAGAGGCAGAAAGAACCCGTTGAAAATAGACCTGCCAGGGAATTCCACCCAACATCTAGAAACAGAAACACCATAGTGAATAAAGACTTGAGGCAGATACATAACAGTCAGCAATCTAAAAATAATAAATATAATCTTTCCAAACCTTAAACAAACTAGAATATATTTAGCTTTTTCAGCACCCTAAATAAAACAGTGGACCTGCTGCATTGATGGTTTTAATGAAATCATAATGTGTCTGGAATTTATTTTACTGTAATATACTACAACATGATGAATCTTCTTAGTTAATTATCGCATACCAGCAAAAAGAAGTTGTCTGCCCAAGCCATTTGTCTTCAGGCTCGATCTTGCCCAGCCAGGGAGACTGATAGATTTCTTCCTTGGCTGTAATGCTGATGTCTGACACGGCAGGATTGGAAAGTGCAAAAGGCACACTGATCCACTGATGAAGACAAGGAAATCAGAGTGGCGATATTACCCATTATATTATTAGCAACAACTTATTTTTTTGTTTCAAAATGGTTCTGTCAGTTGTTGACATTAGATCATGCTAACATGTATTTGTCTGTGTACTCACCAGGCCTAGAAAAATACAGAACAACTGGACCACATCTGTGTAGGCGACAGAGTAAAGTCCTCCAACAAGAGTGTAGAAGATGGCTATGAGAGCTGAGATCACCACCGACATGTTGATGTTTATGTCCACAATCACGCTGAGAGTGGCACCTGCATGATGTTACAATCCTAGAGATTCAATTTAAGATTCTGCAGTGCAATCTGGGAAACTTGATTTTGATCCCTCCCAATAATCACCTACCTAAAGGCAGACAAAATGGCTGCAGACCAGAAGATTTCTCCCATGAGTGCCGGGATGAAGAGCAGGCCCCCCATCCTTTTTCCATATAGCTGCTGGAAGGGGTCCAGCATGGTGACATATCCACACGATCGCATGGGTTTGGCAAAGAAAAGGCCACCTGAGTGAGGCCATACATGAATGAAAGGCAGACAAGTACAGTTAACAAACCATTTTATGAAACTGTTATAAAAAATGTGTTGTTTGCATGTACATATATTGTGATCCTCTTCAATCTTCCTCAACTGTGTCTCTGAACTGGTCAACTGAGCATCATTAGTCACTTACAGGCATTTAAATGCAGCTATTTCTTGCTATGTGGACTATGCAGATGTACTTTTTGTGTCTTCATTACAGTTTCAGACCCAGAAGGATCCACTGACTTAGCAAACTACCACTCCATACAACTTATGACAATGATCTAAATAAGAACACAGAAATACTTCAGTGGCAAAATGGTTAAACTACATTGTGCCATCTGTGTTGCAATCCAAAAGGGTTTTCTTGGAAATCTGTGAGATTATAACGTCCAGTTTTTAAGTCAGAACTTCTGAGTTGAATCCTTATGGACTTATTGATAAGGGCCCACAAAAAGCTAGAAACAACCCTGCATTTAAATATGTGCTAATAACTACGGGCAGACTGGTTATACTTTGCTGCCCCTGGACCACACTACTGATAGCAACAGTGCCTTACAAATGTTTCTCTATATTTTTAAAGAATGTAAAACAGATACAACAACACTGATCTTACCTACTACCAAGCTGAGAGCGTAACCAAAGGGTGCCTGTGCCCAGGCCAGGCCATAGTCTGGCAGGTAGACATATTCTGCTGTTCCATTGATATAACCCCCGCCCACCCAGGTGGCTGCAGAGGAGAAAAATAAAATATTGGTTATGTGAAAAAAAGGCTGTTTGCAGATGAGCACCTTTCAGTCTTTTAGATATAGTGATTTTTATTAAGAAAGTCGATTAAGGAAATTATATCCTTGTCTATTGTCTGTGCGTAAAAGTCGGGATGCGTAAAATTATTATTGTTTTTAAAAAAGAACTCACCGGTCATCGTGAATCCACCAACGAACAGCCCTATGTCCCTTCCCCCGACCATAATACTCTCGCTCCGGTCTGTGCCATCAGCAACTCCGGAGTTCTTATTCTTCCACGCAGCCCAGATCCCCACGAACAGAATCAAGACATAGAAGAGCACGATAGCCACGAGACCCTCGGCGTGGATCGTCATCTTCCTTCCGTCCGCTTCTCGCCGAGATCAAGAGCTACTGGAGGCGGACTGGAAACTCATGGAGAAAACTGAGGAGGAGATACATTTCTGTTTATTTTATCAAAAAATAATGCAAATGTAGAAACCCTGACAAAAAAAACCATCTCAATTTCTTAAAGCCAGCAATAAAAAGTGCAGACTGACTTTTTACTGAATTTTAACCTGATAGTGCGTTTTTTATTGAAACAGATGAAACAGAAATGTCATTTATTATGAGTGTAATGTGGACAAACTATGCCATATATATATATATATATATATATATATATATATATATATATATATATATATATATATATATATATATATATATATATATATATACATATATATATATATATATATATATATATATATATATATATATATATATGCCCGTGTGTTTCTGGTCTTAGGCAGTCTTTGTCTTATTGTTTTATCAAAGTTTTAATGCTTTATCAAAGTTTAAACTATCCAGTATTTTTTTTCAGACTCTATTAAAGTACAAACAGAGAATATAGCGATAATATTAAAAGCAGGGCAGTTTTTAAGACTCGGAAAAAAACTATATCGTTCAATCACTATATAGTATAAAGCCACCATAAGATAAATCGACACAATGTTCAGATCAAAATAAGTCAACAAGCTTATTGTGTCACAGATTTAATTACTTTAAGGATACTGCCCCGTACAGATGTTTGCCATGATATGTACATTCCGTTTCGGAGAGCGATGCAGGAGCCAGGTTTCTGTACTTTCTGTTCTTCGTGTAAATATGAAAATTGAATATAGATATCATTAAAGCTTTGATAAAACAACAGCAGCATATATATCTCCGTTGCTGAAAGAACTACAACAATACAATATCGTGATAAAAAGTGTGACAGCCATGTATCCTACCGTTTCCAATTTGCGCATTTACGAAAGGGGAGAAGTAGAACTGGGCACTCCATCGCTTGTGAAAAAGAGTCGATAGTATATCAGACTATAAGCTCATCTAGACCCAGATAGATTAATGGAGGAATTCAAAGACTAAACAGCGTTGCACTTGCTGGAAAGCTCTGGATGCAGCTGAGTATATTTTACGCGCGCCTCTCTGTGCTACTTCACGATTATTATCTATAGTTTTGTGCCGGTTGATTCTACCAACGTCTTCAAGTTGTCTCATTATTTTCTAAAACGCATAAACACAAACTTATTGCCTGTGACAATTTTAACTGTTTACTTCAATTGCAAAGAAATCGTGCGTAAAAGTCCATCAGTGTTGTTCCAAGGGGGAAGCGCTGCCAAAAAAAAGTGCCCCATGACAGATGCGTCCGGGGTTTGTGTCTGAAGTGCTGCATTATACCTTTTCTTTTCGGGTTTTCCCTTCGCGCTGACACCGCGCTCCCAAGAGGTCGGTATTGATCTCACTTTAAATCATCTGTCACACTAGTCAAATGCAGATTCAGTGCGCCATAAGTTAATAGAAAATATCTCAAAAACGGGCAATTGTCTTACCTTTCCTTTGAAGAAAGATCAGCAGGCGACTCTCTAAAAGAGGAAATAATAATAATAATGATAAAGATTTTGAAGTTTGCTGGTTAAACAAAACGACCCCACAGACTAATCTTCCAGGACAAGCAAACACAATTCACCTATGTTGCTTTTTAATGTCACAACTGCTGGTCGGCAAAGAGAAGCGTAGAGGGGGAGAGAGTGAGGGGGGAGGAGAGGGTGGAGGTGGGTTGGAGATGAATGGGAGTGGTGGGTTTATTGGGCGCTGTCAGGGTGGGTAGATGGTGGATAAATGTCTTCCAGTAGAGGACGAAAATAGCACCAAATAGAGAGTGGCATGACGCACAGCATCTCCGGAAAAGCTTTCCAGTATCATAATATGATATCGGCGGTGGAGGAAACCTTTAGTTTGCCAGGTTACATTTCAGGCCTGATTTATGATGCTGGTCAGGTCCCCGCTTTGCTCCGCCGAGGAAGGCGTCGTGTTGATACGAGAAATAGGGTGTCTGTATTGTGGTTATGTTGCTGGGTCCACAGAACTTATTCTGTTTATGATCTACTTTAACTACGTATTTTTTCTTTCATCTAAAAGCATCACCCCACTCTAAAATTCTCGGATTTGATCACCATAATGTGAAAAGCTACATGTTCAAATTGACAGAAGGACGCAGGAGTGTGTCTGTTATCTGAACACTTTTCGGAGCTATTACGTGTTTACTTTGTGAAGGCTGACTTCATAGCTGGAGCCATAAACCTGTTTAACCCTTAGATGCATAAGTGGGGTCAAAAATGACCCCATGTGTTGTTATTCTTCAAAATCTTTAAAGTTAAAAGTTCTAATGTTTTCCTATTCCAGGTATTCCTCATAAAACATGTTTGTGACATGAGGCCATTTGTATTTTTATTTATTTTTTCATTAATTTTAAGAAATTGCAGTTTTTGTTTCACTACCCCACTCTTCCATAAGCGGGGTCAAAAATGACCCCAAGCATTTCCTATGGAATTTTCAATGAACTTCTATGAAATCCTATGATGACAAGAGGACCAGAGCCTGCTGACTGGAAACAGACCACATGGTAGCTTTCTACTACATATGGGACCTGTTCCTGGTCAACTTGTGTTCCAGATGAACACTTGTGCCATTCAGAGGGAGGACCAAGCTTCTGCAGTATTTGCCGAGCAAGTCTGCCAAGTACGGCATTAAGATTTTCTGGGTTTGTGATGCACGCACCCCATATACAATTGATGAGATCGTGTACACAGGGAGACAACCAGGGGAAGACATCCAGAAGAATCTGGAGGAAAACACTATCCATCAGTTGTGCAATGGATTCAGATACACAGGTAGCACCGTTACCATTGACAACTTCTTCAACAGTGTGCCTCTTGCAGAGCATCTCCTGGAGAAGGATCTGAATAATGTGGGAACTTTGCGACAGAACAAGCCAGATATTCCTCCAGTCATGAAGGCTTCCAGGTCCAGGGAGTTCCACATCACTGAATTTGGTTCAATGGTAGCATGAACATGATCAGCTATGTGAAAAAAAAAAGGGAATGGCTCTTCTGCTCCTTTAGTACAATGCACCACAGCAAGATGGTGGATGAAAACAATCAAAAGAGAAAAACAGAGGCGATCTTCTTTTACAACCAGACCAAAGGAGGAGTAGATACTGTGGACCAGATGGTTGGCAACTACACCTGCGAGCACCAGACGTAGAGGTGGCCCATGGTGCTTTGGTACAACATGATTAACATCACCACTCTGACAGCCAACTCATTTTTCAGGGCTCAGCACCCTGAATTTTATACTAGTATCACCAATGGACGATGACGCTTCCTCACAGAGCTCTCAGAGGAGCTTCTGACTTCTCGTATAAAAAGTAGAATGGAAGGTAACCTGAACCTACCAATCTACATTACTGCAGCAATGGGAAGGTGTGGAATGACAAAAACTGTTGTGATCCAGCCACAGGAGAGACAAACACACAGGGCCATCAGAAGAGAAGGAAGTGCCAGTTGTGTCGAAGAAACAAGGAACGCAAAGCCACCAATTGCTGTTGGAAATGCAGTACCTGTGTGCAGTGGTCACAGCCAGAAGCAACTAATTTGTGACACAGTGAGAAGAGAGAAGATGTTTGTGTGTGTGCATATGCGTGGACAGTGTTATGGTCCCCAGACCTATTTAATGATCTCTGTTCGTCCTCCATATAATCAGACAAAAGAACACAAACATGTTTTGATACCTGATTTGTTGATTGTTATGTGGTAAAATGTGAATAAAAAGTGAAAATGAACATGACAAAGATGAAATTACTATTTTTTTTAAACAAAATATATCATCTCTAACCAAAATTAAAGAAATATCTGAAGTTCATTGAAAAAACGAATTGATTTTAATTGGGGTCATTTTTGACCCCACTCATGGAAGAGTGTAGGTATTGGTAGGTCATGCATCCAAGGGTTAATGTAGCGGGGGACAGAAACGCAGTTGAGCCGCCGCTGCAATCAGACCGCTGTCCATGGTGCTGAAGCCCCGCAATTAGACCGCTGTCCATGGTGCTGAAGCCCCGCAATCAGACCGCTGTCCATGGTGCTGAAGTTCCTTCTGGAACCTGGAAAGTTTTGGGAATTAGAAATTCGGCTTAAAGTGCATGAGAACGGGATTTCAGAACTAGTTCTTTAAAGTAATAGAAACAAGTTTGTGATATAAAAAAAGAAGAAAAAGGTGTTAGTAATTATGGACTTTAGTTAATGTGGGAGACATCAAGAAACCTAAGAAAAAAATATCACCATTATTTAGCGGTGCAGAAAAAGTTTTTTTTTTTTCCTAAGGAGACATATTGATTTTCTTTCTGAAGTTAAAATCTCATTTGACTGTTTAAAATCCCCCAAAACTTCTAAAAAAAACAAAACCCTGCCACTTTGTTTGAAACAGCTTAGGTTTGAAAATGTCTCATTAGGGAAGTCTTATCATCCAATCTGATCTCATCACAGACCGGATATGAGTAATCTCATCTTTATCTCCATATATCCATATATCCTTATATCTTGCTGCATGGAAGTGGGTTGTGCAAAGGTGTACACCCATTTCAAAAAATACACCCTGCAGGTGTACTTTTCTCCTGCTGTCAGATTTTTTTTTTTTTTTTGCTTGCCATTATCCTTGATTAGGATTTAATATTATAATTTTAGTTAATGGTATTTGCTCGAGGGTCATGCTCTGGGTCTCTGTAAAGCGCCTAGAGACAATTGACATTGTAACAGACGCTATACAAATAAAATTGAATTGGATTGAACAGGAGATGAGTTACAGACACCACATCCTTGAGAGAACTGCCATGAACAGAACAGTGAAGATGTTGTTCAATGGGGAGCTGTTGTACTGTATCTCTGTGGTGTTTTGACCAAAGCATGTCAGGCATTTGACCAAGACCTGAGTAAATTGTGTCAACTTTTGAAAGAACAGAACATGTCTTTTTCATTATTATATTATCTTTATATATTTTTAGCATGCCCAGATAGCATATTTAAGTGTTTTACATTATTGTTTAGCTCACTTCCAACATTTATGTTCTATTTAGAAAATCAGGGGATAAACTAAATGGAGAGTTATGTTTTTGGCTTAAGATAATTTGTATATCCTTTCAAAAAATTTTACAATAAATATATTTTTAGTTTTTTCAAATCTTGAGATATTTTATTTTACTTCTTTTTTTTTACTCTGTGTTATTCATAATATGGTAAGTATGAAAAAACGAGGTGCATGTCCTGTCAATTCTGAGGTCTGCAGGACATTTAAAAAAAACGATCTGGTCTTAACAAGTCTCCATCAGTCATGGTCATCTTCAGTGAGCTTTATTTGTCAGATAGATGGCCTCACATATGACTCTAGAATACTTTGGTTTATGGGGGAGTTCTTAATCAACTCAATGACAACAAGCTGCCCTGCTAAAATGAAAACAGCAACAAAAAACAGATATGAGGTGTTCGTGTAGGTAAATTATGTTTAGTGTTTGGCAAATGTGGAGCAAGTGAATTACGTTTCAAACGTTTGGTCTCGTCTGTACAAAGGTCATTGCTCAAGAAGTCTTGTGGTTTGGCATCGTTGTGACTTACATCTAAAGCTTGTCACCTTATTCTTTTTAGAGAACGAAAGCTTTGCAAAGGCAACTATTCAAGATAAGCTATATTTGTGCTATCTTTCTCAAATTGTACTTTCATAAACTCTTAATTTTCATGCTAACCAAGACCTGTAGTTTGATATGTAGCTCTTGGGGTTTTTGCAGTATATCTGCATTTCTCTGAGCATTCAACCATCTTGGGATGCACTTGTTAGCATTGGTAAGGTTGACAACCATCTTAATATTTTCCACTGTTTAATAATGTTTCTCCCTGTAGAATTACGGACTCATGACTGTTTGTAAATGTTGGTTATAATCCTTCCTAGTTAAATGGGATGCAAAAGTTGCTTTTCCTTGATCACTGCTGGTGTCTTTCTTCTTTGGCATTATGTCAACACACACACTTGAATGCTTCACATGAGAAAACTGCCAAAACATCTACTATATTGGAAGTGATAACACTTTCTGATGATCATCTACAAAGTACATTTGATTAGGATCACTCAGCTGTTGATTATCCTCAAGTAAGGATGCATTTGTAAGGTTAAGTAGGGTTTTTCATACAGTGCTTGTCTATTTTTACTTAGTTTTTGTTAAATTAATATAATATATAAATTAATATGTAATATGTAGTTGATTTTCATCTGAGGTTGTGGTTTTTATCATATTATGTCTTGATACATAAAATATAATAAGTAAGACATATTTTCTTTTTCACACAAAGTCATTTTAATAAGCCAGAAATGGTCTTTTTCTTGGTAAATGTTGCCTTTCCTTAGATATAATTTATCCCTTGAACATAAACTAATGGCCATTCTCTGACAGCTAGAAATAAATTGGGACTTTCTTGAATCTTGTCCTGTAGTTTAACATGTTTGTGGTTGACAGTCTGTCAGACAGAGGGCACCTCTAATTGGGGGGTTTTCAACAAAGAAGCCTAAGAAACATTTTCTGTATATTACAGGTAGTTAGGCAGACAGCCAGGTAAAGTCTCAGAGAAGTTGTCATTATCTTTGTATTCACGCCATGCATGCCAATCATGAAAGAAAAAAAAACAAATAAATGAAAAACACTGCTCTAAATGTGTCTTATATGAAATATAGCAAAAACGATAGTTTGAATGAACACAAGACTGTTCTCACTATTCTACTCTAAAAGGATCTTTATCTCCATCCAGTGGCATTTGTGCAAATCTTGACAGAAGGTTTTTAGAAAAATGAACAAGCCAAGAAGGGAAAATTAACCAGTTAGACAGAGATCTACTCTCAAGCCTGGTGCTTACAACTGCAGAGAATTTTTATCTCAGTTAGTTGGATCATACAAGTTTTAAGCATAAATGGAAGGAAGCCATCACTTGGCCATATCACTTAAGGTTTGTTTTCTTTCTATTAAAAAATGACTTAAATACACTGAATATTGCTGGATCAGTTTACTTTAAGATAGTGAAGTATTATATTTGGAGTTACATTTTAACTAGTAGGCAGGGTACAACAGCACTATATTGCTTAACATGAACCTCACAACATAGAAGGTAAAAACTGATTTACAGTTGGTGTTTTGACTATTTCTTGTAAAATACTGCCACCTTCTGGTCCCTCGTGTTCATTACGGCTAAGCCAGAAAGCCAGAGGATTCAGTTCCCCCCCCAAACACACATACATGGTAAAACATGATAATGCAATGTTCTAATTGTTTTATGGGTACATAGTAGATTAAAAAAAATGGACATAAAAAGAACAAATAAGCTGACGAGTTGTTCTTGTCCACACATAATCTTTTTCATCAATAAACAGTCACTGTGGTCCCTGTGTTAAGGTAGTGTCTCTACAGTCTTTAGACATAGTTATTGAGCCTATAGCCGCTGCTGGAAAGGGAGCAAACTGAGGGGGCATGATTGTCCTTTAAGGGCTTCAGGGGGTTTATAGAGTGGAGCAGGAAGATATGAATTGTTGAAGGCAAGGGGAGGTGATGTTGGGTGGCTCCTCTGCATATAAGGAGGGCTCTGTGACCTGTTGCTTCTGCTGCTCCAGCACAAAACCAGTCCCCCGGTGAGACTGAGGCAGGCCGAGGCGTAACCCAGATACACAGCCAGGCCGATCTCGTACTTCATCCCACTAGGAAGGAAGGGGTCATAGAAATCCATGATGACGTCGTTGGTGGTCCAGGACACGGTGACCAGGCAGAGAAGGCCAGCGCAGATGAAGCAGATCCCGCCGCTCAGCACCAGCGGAGATTTGATCAGCGAACGTGTGGCGAAGTGGGTGCACTTCATCCCCATCACAGCGATCATGGACGCAAAGACTGAGGTTATGCAAGAGAGCACCATAAGTGCCCGCGCAGCCTAAAGAAGAGTAGGGTAGAGAAACACGTAACACTTACGGCTTTAAATATGAAATACCTGCAAGCTAGTTCAGGCAGACACCGTGAGATGAGATACATACACCCCTCATTCCAATTACAGCCTCGAATGCCACTTGTTTTTTAAAAGAACAAAACATTGCCCATCTCTGCTTTGCCAACTGATACAGAACTGGTAAATTTTCTGCTGTTTTAAAAAAATCCCACCATCAACCCAGTATCCACCTGTTGGCTCTGACTCTAAGGATTATAATAGAGGATTAAGCTATTGTTCATCACTCCCAAAAGCTCAATGTAGGCATTAACTATGCGGAGTGATGAGGTTGGAGCCTAGATGCCTGAATCTCCACACTGGTTCTAACAATATTGATTAAACATATGCATTCATTGTAGTAATGAATTATGTTTGGAACTGTAGCAGGTGAGGAGCTCTCAAGCAGTTGAGCAAAATCATCCTACATGAAGATTTACTTCATTACAGTGAGACTTTCATCCAAGTTCACTAAGCAACTTTTGCTGAACATTGTTTTGATGTTACAGTTCAGTCTTAAAGTGAAAGTGATAGTATAACAGAACAGTAAAATCAGGCTAGAATCACAAGGTGAGCGTCTACTAGGATTAGTCCCCTATAGTTTTGACACAGATGGAGTTACAAGATCCTGTAGTGAGCTATTAAAAAAAGATAAATACATGTATTTAATGTTGAAGAAATCATAATAGACTAACTCTCTCTTAATGAAGTAATTGAATCCATCTACCTGCCCGTTTGGAAACTGTACTCTAAATCTGTGCTTTTAATTCTAGTGCTTGTTACTGACTGCGTAGCTGTTCTCATTAGAAGATTAATTTGACAGTTATTCCCCTAATTATTAGTTTTGTTTCAACAGTGTGAGAAATATTTCTTTAAATTAGTACTAATGAGGAGTTTAACAAGTCAAAACCAAGGATGTTTAATAAACCATGACAAGAAACAAAGATGAAAAGATAGAGCTCGATTAATAACATTTTATGGCATTTTGTTGCTGACTGACATGATCATAAAAAAAAAAAACCCCTTTCCCCTTTTAGCTGTCAGGGCAACATAGGACGCTTTGAGTAAAGCCTCCACATGAAGGTGCAGCTACCGTACCTGCAGGTCACGAGGCAGCGCCAGCAGAGATCTGTACAGCTCACACTGGTAAATGCCGGTGCTGTGCCAGACACACTCCATCCACAGACCTTTCATGTAGGCGGTAGCTGTGATGATGTTAGAGCCGACGTAGGACGTGTTGCGCCAGTGGGGGAGCAGGGTTGCAACTACAGTTCCTGCAAAGCCCAACAGTCCTAAGAAGAAGCCGAGGAGCTGAACTGCCATGCTGGCCATGATTGGCCCACACACACAGATGCTCAATCTGCAAAGTACACAGTTAGAAATTCATACCACTTTTGAGAAAGGCTGTTTACGCAGGTCTCATACAGATAAATGACAAAACATAAAGAAACTACCACTTCTTAAAATATTTGAAAAAAAAAAATCCATCATCACTTAAAAATGAGACACATTTAACACAAGACTACTGACTGTCCTAAAATGGCTGGATTACTCCTCTTATCTGCAGAGTCCCCAGCAGGACAGCATATTCCATCGAGTCTGAGCCATTCCCCCAGTGTTTTCCCGGGTGTAGGCAGAAACAGTTGTGGGAACTTTCAGCGCTCTGGCATCAGTCTCTGGTGAGTGGCAGGTGACTGCATGTGTAACTAATGAGAGCAGTGTTCAGCTTCACCTGTTTAACGTTCTCCTCTGGAGGGCCAACCACAGTCGTCTGTTTGTTGAGCTATTCGCCACCCCTCAGGAAAGAAGAGAGAGGGGAAGAGGAAATTAAACATTTACAGAAACCACCCAAGCTGAGAGCAAAGCTGTAAGCCACTAACTTTGAAAAATTTCACAGCTCTGCAGGGTGTTTAAAAGCGAGGGACTAAAAGACTCGCTGACAGAGTCTCAGGCTGTCGTAGCCCAAACTGAGAAAAGCAGGGAGAGCTGTGGTGGCTGCTGTAATAACGGGCTAAATGATGTCCGGTCCAGTTCTAGTAATGTCTGATGAGATCCTGTGGCACTCAGTTGTACATTTACAAATACACACAGACTTCCAGCTCAGGGCTAGAACTAAAGATTCTGTTCCTCAAAGTGTCAAAAGGACTTAATCATTTACTTTTGTTCTTACTTAGTGTTTTGAAAAAAACTATTCCAAATATCAAGCAGCCGTATTTTAGAAACACGGCAACGCCCCCACAATAAACAGCCAAATAACACTAATGTTAAAAACAACTTTTTCTGACCACACAAAAAAGGCAGGACGACCATAATATGCCAGTACAAACCCATTGTCCTGACTTCCTCAGAGAACAGAGGCTGATACGGTCTTATTGTTCAGTGTCAGACCTGGCACTGCTTGGATCTCTTAAAATCTCAGTGATAGAAGCCTTATTGTGCTTTACTTAATGATTGACTGCACTAAAGGCAGGAGAAGGAAGCAACAGGAACAAAAGCAAAGCTGTGACAAGTGACAGGCATCGTATTTGTGTGCTGTTGCTGTGTCACCCCAGTGACCACAATTGAACTCATTTTAGGCACTGATAACTGAGGAAATCACCCCCAATTTAAGAATATAGTAATTGGAACTTCTGTGCTATGAAATATTGTTTCAAATGCTTCTTGACCTAACATTTGAACATTCAAAAAGAAAGAAAAAAAAAACTTTCCTCATCTGAATACTTCACTCACAAGAGGCCTACAGGGCACCAGTTACAGGTCTCCAGTTGATGTATTCTTCCTTAGATGCAGAGATGTATTTGGAGAGGTTCTGAATGACTGGCACCATTGGCACTAGCTCCGCTTCTTTGGTTTCAGCTTCTTGTTTTATGGACAAACAATTTGTGAGGGCGGATGATGCAGGACTGCCAGCGGGTCGGTTTTAGATGGCACCATCTTCATTACTGGCATTATCCCTGTCAGAGTCAGCAGCATCATGTTAGAGATGGCATGACGGAACGGTCCGGGCTTTGCACCCGTTGCTCCAGAACAGACAAATAAACAGGACTGGGGTTAAATTTGAAGCAGGAGGCAGAGCAGTGTTGCTGAGCAGCGACAGACAGAAGAGATATTGTCTTTGCTGGTTGTGATATTTTTGTCTCATCAACTCAGCTCTCTATCTTCAGACCTGTTGTTGGTAAAATGGAAAATTAAATGAATTAACGGGTAAGACAATTTGACCAACAAACAACTTTTTACAGCAACTAGAAGGCATTTTGATCGTTAAAGGAAAAGTGCCACAGTTTGTATAGACAAACTGTGCTCTAAGTGTGGTGCTGGAATTGCGCTCTGACTGCATATGTGGTACGTACCGCACGGCGAGCCACATGAGGTCCATCAACACGGCAAGTTCACCAAATTCCAACGAGGTTCAACTTCTTTTCGCAGTTTGCCTCTCTTTCTTCTGGAGTTCAGCCTACCATGACATCCTGTTGGTATACAAGAGCATTTTCCCAGCTCTTCCCCTGAGTCCTTCTTGCAGTGTTCAGCTGCCTGTAAGAGCTCTATAGTGAAGGGATCATCCTCTCCAAGGTCTGCCTGTGGGAGACGCCATTTCAATGTGGAACACTTAATAGTCTTAGTTAAGCAGAATAATCCTGTGATTAGCAGCTGAGCATAGTTGGTTTGCTGCACACAGTGCTAGAGGGTAACACAGCCATTATGATGTGTGCAGTGCAGGCTATAATTTTGAACAGTTTCTGTCTGCAGAGGTCTGAAAGGGTGCACTCTTTCCTGTACCAGACACACACCTTGTCAACAGTATGCAGTAACACTCAAGATAAAATATGAACTAGCACAAAGCCTCATTAAAAAACCCTCTTTACAACTTATTTAGTTATTTCCAAAGAACATAAGAAAACCCTAAAGTGAGACCACCCCTCATCTCACTGCATTTAATCTATGTCACCACCGACACACATGCAACAACAGATTTATTTACCAAGACATTTTAGTTTCCCTGTTCCTTTCCTAATGTTTACATCGTGTTGTGGCATTAAAAACTATAAGAAGTAGTTTCATCTCACCTACCAGCAGCTTGTTAAGTACCATCAGGCTTCCACACATGAAATAATAGTATATAGGTGACATATATAGGTGACTGAAAATCAGAGCATCTGCACACACAGAATGTGAAGAACATTCAAGGTACTGATATTAAGCAGTCACATAGCCTTAAGAAAACCACTATTCCATGAAGCTAATAAAAAAAAGAGCCTTAAATATTGTTGGGAATGTGAAGAATGGAGTCAGGAGCAATAGAAAAGGGTCATGTGGTCTGATGAGTCCAGTTTTATTCTGTTCTAGAGTGATGGCCACACCAGGTAAGAAAAGAGGTGGATGAAGTGATGCACCCATCTGCCAAGCATGTGGGGGGAGTATTATGATGTGGGGTTTATTCACTTGGTCAGATCTAGGTTCAGAAACTTTGCAGAAAAAAATATCAGGTCAGTTGACTCTGTGCATATAAGGTAGGGTACCTGAATGCCCAGGTTTTTTTAATTATTATATACATAGTTATATATTCACTCCCCAATGCCAGGATTCAAAGAGTGGTTCATATATGTATCCAGACCTTGACTCCAGTGACGTGACATACCTCTGAGATGTGCTGGAGAAGGGTTTATAAACTCTTCTATTATCCCCAATTTTTATTTTATTACATGTATTTATTTTTTTGACTAGAGTATGCTAATAAAACATTAGAGGGAGAAAAGCAGCACCTTTTAATTAATACTTTTGAAACATTTTTTCTTATGAATATTACTAATATTTTTTGGGATACTGTCGGTATTTGAATTTTTTCGTGTCGCACAGATGAAAGACAGACGGGAACTTTTTTGGCGCTGCTGCGCGGTGACGTCATCAGTCAGCTATGTTAGCCTGCAACAATTTTTCTGATTATTTATGTACACGTTGTTGGTTCCTTTAATAGAACAGGTAAGCAGCTATTTATCTTTAAACGCACATTCTTCCAAGTAAAGGTGTATGTGTAAGAGGAAACAATGTTGAAAGGGAACAGAATTGAAGTTTATGTCGAGAGTTGAAATTAGCTATTAAGGCTATTAGCTCTCCTCATTGTGTAGGAGAACAGCTCATCCCTCTGCGCAGATTCCTTCCTAACTACTTTCTCCCTGCCCTCAGTTAACCGACCATGACAATGGTCAGGAAAAAAGCTAGAAAGGTTAGGAAGTACACATGGGCACTTACACCCCAGCGTGTAAACAGGACTCACCAGCGGCCGCGGCCTATTAGAACCATCATGACCCGCAGTCAGGGGACCGCGGGCCCCAGCTTCTTCCGCAGGCTCCCGGCAGAGGTCTTCCACATGGTCCTGGATCGACTGTCAGGTGGGTGTAACCGGCTGTCTGGCCGCCTTTAATTCTTAGCTGCTGTCAAAAATAGTAGCCGAAATTAGACTTTGTGTCTGAGCTCAACGTGTTTTTTTTTTTTTTTGTAAAATAACATTAAATGCAAGATAAAATATATATTCTTAAACATCCAAATATCTGTAATGTTGGAGAAAAGAGTAATTCGCTCTGGTCGCATTCAATGGCTCTTTGGTTGATAAGTATTCATGATGATATTTTATGGGGCCAGGTAACTGAAGAGTTCATACATTTATTATAGATAACTGCAAGTGTGATTAAAGCAATTTTTTGAGTGCCTATCTAAAAGTGGTGTACTTTTAATGAGCATTTCTGTTTGCTTCTTGGAGAGACACTGGATTTATATTTTATATTACTTTACACTATAATATTTGTACATTTGGCCCATCCTTCCATCCATTCATTAACTTCTGCTTATCAGAGTTCTGTTTGAGGGCAGCAGCCTGAACAGAGAGGCCCAGACCTTCCTTTCCCAGACCACTTCCACCAGTTCTTCTGGGAGGATACCTAGTTGTCCCCTGGCTAGCTGGGGGACAGATTCTTTTTAATTCAGTTATTTCTATCATTACTCTGTTTGTTCATAAACTGTTCCCTTAAAGCAATCCAGATCAAGTTTTCAATTTTGAGATTTTTAGCCACCCCTGCTGGTGCGCTGGGAGCAGTAGTTTTTACAATAGAGACCATTATACACATTCATGTGTTCACATAAGTCAGAAAACAGAAGTAGACAGAAAGGCAGCCAGAGGAAAACTTAAGATGTTGACTGAGAATGTAAAATAGTGAGACTTTTACATATATATCAATGTTTACAGACACTTCATTGTGGCTCTTTTTTTCTTTGGCTGTTTGCGAGTGAAAGCCTGTCCCAGATTTAAGCTCAAGTCCCACAGGCCACAGAACGGAAGCGCAGCGCCAGTGCACTAGAAGTGCCCTGCAGCGCCCAGAAATGCCCGTCTGTGGCTTCTCTGCAAGAGATACGCATTGAGTCTATTTTGATGCTTGATCGCTGGTAGACCGTGTCAATTTACATAAAGCGCATCAAGTTGGCAGGAAATCATAGACGAAAATGGCAGAGAGAATCTGGCAAAATTTCAAAATAAAGCAAAACCAACAGGCTCCCATTTGTACAAAGACATTATGTTAACCCGCAGAGACTGTGTGTAAACAATTCCAAGAGTTTTAGAAGAGATTTGAACCACATAAGAGGAAAGGGTCCATCTATAGGTTGAAAAAGGTATTTTATTTGACAGCATGAAACCTTTTTATATGTCTAATTTTAGAAAGAACAAGACATGGCGAGATATACGTTTTTAAACGACCAGACTCCCGTGCGTCTGTCATGTGATCTCGAACCTTTGGGTGAGTTCATTATCAAATACAAGTCTAGCTGAGCGGGTGACCCTCCACTCCAAGATGCTCTCTGTGGGACTTGAGGTTGCACCACAGCCTCTTTAATCCTGGAGCACGGCGTGTTTAATTCCATTCAATTTTATTTGTATAGCGTCTGCTACAATGTCAATTGTCTCTAGGCGCTTTACACGGACCCAGAGCATGAACCCAGAGCAAATATCATTAACTAAAAATATAATATTGAATCCTAAACAAGGATAATGGCAGGTAAAAAACTCCCGCAGGAGGAGAATAAAAACCTTTAAGCCAAACAGTGGCAGGGAAAAACTCCACTTTAAGAGGAAGAAACCTTGAGCAGGAGTGTTCTGTAGGACTCTGGCTTTACTCTTGTTTTGCTCATTACTCTGTCCTCCTCTTTCTTGCATCCTCTGTCATTACCGTCTTTGGTTTCAGAGTCACCCCTGCCATTATATTTGCTGTGCAAAACGTTCAAAATTGAACTAGCTCTGTGAGTTAGCATCAATTTATAGTTGACATGTGAGGATGTGGTGCAAAGCGATATGAAGCTGTCCTGATGACATGCTGTCTCAGTATTCAGTAGTTTGTTGGCTTTTGCTGACAGCAGGCCCGGATGAGTCTGAGAGCTCAATGTTAGTTCTTAAGAATAACCAAATCTTCTGTTGTAAGACATTTGAAACTGATATTTTATGATGATAAAGTTATTTTGCTCTGCTTTAAGGCAATCCACTGCTTCTACATTAAAACTAAAAATATGACATCTTTCATAAGATGTTTTCATTTCAAGCAAAATATTATATGTTCAAAATATTTAATAAATTACCATAAATAGTTAATCTTTGTGTGCTGGCCTTCACTTACTTTAAAATAAAAAAAAAAAAAATTAAACTATTTAACTAGAAAAATATCCCGGTGTCAATATTTATGGCAAAAACCTTGTCAGTAATCTGTGAGGGCAAAGATGAAAAGAAACTAAAATGATTTCTCATTGATCCTAATCAAGGTAAAATGTTAAATTAATTCTGATATTGATTTGTGGTCTTATTGCTCAGCTCTTGCCTGAACCCCTCTCAGCTGGCTCCTCTTGATGTGGAGGAAGAGCGGCTTACCTTTGACCCCTCTCTGGTGACTGAGTTTCTTACCCTGTCTCTGAGAGAGAGTCTGGCCACCTGTGGACTTGTTTTTAGATCTCGTTTTTTTTGTGCTCTTTCTTTTGCTCTTTCAGCGGTTGGTCTACACAAGTAAAATATATTTAACCTTACCTTGTGCTGAATTTTTTTTTCATCCAGGTATGCTTAAGTGGAGTATTTTTACTTCAAAAAAGATTTAAGGGAAATATGTAAACCTTATCCAAATATACATAATGAAATGAGCTTAAGGTGTAGCTTTTTAAAGCTTTAACAAACAATGGGATATTTCCACACATTAAAAAAGTTTCTTATTTATTTTTTTTATATTAATACCACAGGTTAACTAAATCCTTTAAAACATTTTTCACACTAACTCCTATGACTAACAGTTCCATTTTATGAACAAGGCTATACTGTTTGACTCCTAACATTTGACTGATTTATAAAAGATTTGTGCCTGTGTGTTTATCAGTGCTGGAGATCAGTGTGTTCAGCATGGTGTCCAAAGGAAATCACAAGTTATGTTGTGAACTACATCTCCTCCCTGGCCTGGAAGAAGAAAACCATCATCCAAAGCTTTCACCACATCACGTGTCCTGAACAGAGATCCACCGTTGAACACTACAGGGACCTGGGTATCTCGCTCAATTCTTCACTTTGTCATATGGATCAAAGCCTTTTTTTTCCATTTACTGTCCACGTCTTGACCTTCTGAATGATCAGAAAGCAGTAGCTTTTAATCTGGTGATGTGTTTTTGTGTTTGGTGTCTCAGGCTTGTTGTTCAAGAGGTGTACGTTGTTGCTACCCACAAAGGACAGGTTAAAGTTTGTCTTTAGCATGTTTTCTCAGGTAAGGAAGAGACAGGTGAGAGGACAAGTTAGAACAGAATCAACTTTATTCACTCTTTTGTGTTTTTAAATTTAGTTAGAATTGAGAAGAAAGACAGATAGCACAAGTGGATTTTCATTGGTTTGCGGGTCTGTACTGCAAGGAATTTTAAATAATACGCTTGAATAATTATCTGGTATTTTATGTGATTTAAGCGAAAAACATATTACAGCTAGGAAGGGTAATTAATGAATCCAAATGTTTTTTTTTTTTTTTTCCAAGCAGTAACAAAGTTCATATAGTGTCCAAGGAATACAATTTTGTTTAATTATATGGTATTGTTTTGAATGTTGTTCTGCACTTGTGTCACTGCAGTGTTGTTTCTAACACAAACTGTTAACTAATACTAAAAACCAAAAATAGAAACAAGATCACCCCTGTGATTTGTTAGATTCCCTGCTTCATGTTGGAACAGTGCCCTGCACCCTACTGCACTGGTTTCTCCAGGTATGGCGTCCTCCTCCAGGTGAGTTCCTTGCATAAAGGCTGGAAATCTTGCAGTGAACTAAAACATGAATGTAATTACAGGGAATTGACATCTCAGATAAAGCTAAGCGAAGATAAGCACAGTATGACTGCATTCACATTTCATTAATTAAAGGAGCAAGAAGACAGGCTTCTCCAGCGATAACAATTCTAACAGCGAACACTGACACCCTGCTGTTACAGCCCATTACTTTGACATGACAAAGTGCATACTTACAGGAAGTCCATGTATTGACTCATCTTTATTTAATCTTTTTGTGTCATCTTGTTATTTAAAAAATATGTTAGCAGTAAAGTGAAATGAAAACATGATGGGCGGGCGGTTTGCTCATTGCTTTACAGACTCTGATCGCAGGTTGGGATGAGCTGGAGTGCCACAGAGTGTTCAACTTTTTGTGTGACCTCACAAACCTGTTACAGAAGACTGAAGCAGTAATTACTACAAAACCAGGTGCGTTTCAGCATGTGGAAATGATGCTGAGAACAGAGCTGAAATGTTTAATGGAGAGCACTCTCCATGTGCCCAGCTAATTTGATGCTGGGCTCTATCCTTTCTGCTAAAGCAGAAATGTTTAGTCTCCAATATAGATTTCACGTCACTCTTTTTGGGTCCGATCAATGCTAGACAATAAGATGATAATTACATGGTTTTGAATTTGAAGGGTTTGAGAAAACGGCAAAACAAGACAAAAAAAAAAAGAACCAAACAAACAAAACACTGAGCTAATCACAGTAAATGGGGTGAAACTAAGACTGTCTAACTTGACAGCCTCTCTTAGACTCTGCACATTTCATTCTTAAGCCCCATAATGGTCCTAAGCTGAGAAGATGTGTAAATATGTGTGTGCCCAGGGGTGAAACAGTACCAAGAGAGGCAGCTGCGTCTCTTCTGCCGTCAGGTTCTATTGGACTCGTGGCAGAATCATTCAGATTTTCAGTTCTGGCTAAGGCAGCTCCTGAAGCCTTGGCCCATGGTCAGTCAGGCCCACCTGCTGTTTATCCTCTACGGACCTCTGCTGCCTGAGGGTGAGAAGAACTTATGTAGAATAGCTGAAAAATAACCTCTTTGTTCAACTGCTTTAGGAATGGTTTTTTTGATAGATTTTAATGTGATTTAAATGCACAATGCAAGGTCATCAGCTCTAAGAGTCATAAATAGTTAAATATACATTAATAAGAGATCCAGATAATCATCTGTAGTTTTGTCTTATGCTGCATCTTGTTTTTATGTTGATGCTGTAGTTCATATTGGAAGTGTTCTCCCTGCAGGCACCCTTGGCTGGCAGGTTCTGGTGGAGAGGGGTCTACCCCACAGCGCTCTGTGGGACATATCGAAGGTCATCCTCGCGCTGTTTGGCAAACTAGAAGTTGAAGGCTGGACTACTGATTCACTGCTGACCATCTTAGAAGAGCTAACTGGTATCCTATATCAGAGGTTTTCACATATTGCCATGTCACACAGAATCCACAGAAAATCCACAGAAATACCCTCAACAGTTACAGAGTTCCTGGGTGAATGTGATGATGCTACCAGTCATTTAGAAGACTTCTTTACTTAATGTCAAATCTATGTGGCTGGCTACAAGTGCGTTTAAACGTTTCAGTGTATTGTTGTTCTTCTTCTCCCTGTCTTCAGCTGTTCCTGAACCGTGGCATATAGAGAATGTTGCCCGCCTTTTGGTACTGTGTGGCAGCCATCTCTGCTACACTGTCCTGGCCAGCAAGGCCGTCAATGGTCGAATCACTGAGATTTCAAGACTTATCATTTATATAATTCTGGTGAGAATACCTTTTTTTGGGGGGGATTTTTCAGATCTTCACTAGGGTATGTTCTGTTTATTATTAGGAAATGATTGATATAGGAAAATGAGCAGCAGCATGAACATGGCTGAATACAGAAAGGGAGGCAGGTTTGAACAGGTCTGCCATGTGTTTTAACATTCATGCTGGGATGAAACTCATCTAAGATCAGGACCCGTACTGGTTGAAATTCTTGAAAATGCTTTGTTGTGGAAAATCCAATTGAAGACCCTACAAGACAATTCCTGTCATGTTCTGCCAAGCATTAGAAGGTAGTTCAATTCAATTTTATTTGTATAGCGTCTGTTATAATGTCAATTGTCTCTAGGCGCTTTACAGAGACACATGTAATTACAAAGTAGCTTTACAATCTTCAGACCAGGGATGCCTGATACTTCAGCTTCCTTGAAAAAAGTCTATCCTGTGTCTTTGTCATATGAGAGCAAAAAAAAATAATGAACTTGATCTGAACTTACCTTCATTTTCTTTCACATTCATTTTATTTCACTGCTTGAATTTTATTGTGCTTTGAAGGTTGGAAAAGTGCTTGAATATTGGGTGAAGTGTTTGAAATTGTAAGTATTTATTTCAAACTGGTAGCCATCTAACTGAATTGCTTGCCTATTGTCTGAAAGAAAAAAAATAATTCGGAGGACTTAAAATGAAAATTTTTACACGATTTCCTTGTTTGCGTCTCTGTGGGTGTGGTCAGCACTTCACCACTTAATGTGCAGAGTTGTTTCTTTTCTGTCTCAAACTACATTCTGGTCAAGGGTCTGCCAGAGCCAGACAATAGCCTGAATATAATGGACAAGAGTCAAATTTAGAATCACAAATAAACCTAACATGCTTGTGTTTGGATTGTGGGAGGAAGCCGAAGAAAGCAGTTTTCTGCTGGTGCTTTGAAAAGATATGGGCTAGAAATGCAAACACCCCAGAGAAAGACCCCAGCTGAGATCTGAACCTAGATCCTTCTTGCAGTGTTAACCACAACCCCAATTTGTTGTCATCCTTCCGAGAGGCTGATTTGATTTAAAAACATGTTCCTTGTTTGTTTTTTGTTTTTTTTTGTCATAAAGCAAGATGAGCCAGTTGTGCTGTCAATGGTGCTGATTTTGGATTCTCCATTAAAAACCTTTTCATAAAGGAAACCATTAGAAACACTGAAGCAGGCTGCTGGATATTAACATGAAAGGGCATCTTCTTTCTCTTTAACAATGTTGTTCCAACAGTAATTAGTGAATTAAAGTTTCCCTATCAGTCATTCGTGGCCATTTTGGTTTGTCATTGCAGCAAAATTATACACAGTAAACCATGCCTGTTAATCACAAAACAGGGCCTCAAATCCTCTTAACTCCTTCAGTTAAATCTGGTTGTATTCGTGTTGTGAAAAAAGATCTAATTGCACCATCTGCTGCTTTGCATGGCTTTATTCCCAGGTGTGTCAGAAGGATGGCTATCAAATGAGCTGGGTTGTAAAGTTGGTACAGCAGATCTGCAAGATCTTCAGCGCAGTGCCTGAAAGGTTCTGCTTCATCCAGCAACTGGAAAACACTTTCTCAGAAGTTATCAGGGAGTTCTTTGAGTTTTCTGCAGCAGGTGAGTTTGGGCAGCTTTCAGAATAGAACAACTTTTTACAGAGAAACACGTTTTATTAAAGACTACGAGGTTGTGTGCTGGCACCAAAAGTTTCTTTTGGACCAGTTCAGATCAAGAAAATGAGTTTGTAGGAACTTCTTTCATTGCAGTATCAATACCATGGGTATATCGCAGCATTAAATATTGTATGAATTGGGTAAAACAAACAAACAAACAAAAAACCCCCCCTGAAAGTCTAGTGTCAAAAAGGATGAAATATTCAAACAAAGTGATCGTGTTTGTACCGTCATACCGAGGCAAATTCCTAGTTAATGAACTTGTCTTCGCTGACAATGGCAATAAAGTAATTCTAATTCTGATTGTGATTTTGATGCAACAAATTGCAATTTGTTGCATTATGTGAAGTGGATTTAACATTTTTCACACGCAGTATTTTGTTTTTGAACATTGCTTTCAAGATGTCATTGTAGTGAACATATTGGTAAATTGCACATTTCCATGCCAAGTTTTATTTTCCACTTTTCAACATAGTGTGTACTTGGTTTCTACAGCACTTTCGATCCTGATCAGCAGCGGTGGCATCACTGCAAAGGAGAGGAACTACTTCCTTTCTTAGATCCTTTACCTCTTTCTTCTTGAAGTTATTCATTCCATCTCCTTCCATACATCTTCATAGGTCATTCTCTTCATAGTGTCGACAGTTTTTTTACTTCCTTAACTGACTTTTTGCAGTCACCAATCTCTGCCATGCTGAGTGCAATGCTATTAAAGTTATCTACTAACTTCTATTTCTAATGAGCTTTTTGTCTTGCTTCTCAAAACATTCAATGAGAGATTGAATGACGGTGATTAAGGTTGCATCAGAATCTGGTCAGGCTACATCTCACATCTATTTAGGGGCTTCTCTTTTGGTGGGTGTTGCAGGCACAGGCAAAAACAAGCATGTCATTTCTGTGGCTTGTTTCTTTTGAGATGTTGATGATGTAACAGCCCAAGCACAGCATATAGGAGGTCAGTAGGCTTTAGCGAGTTTTATTCTGTGGAAAGTTTGACAGCAGACCTTCTGCTCAGCTCGCCATCTTGGCCCTCAGTCACAGGTGAGATGTTGTTGAGAAAATAATTGTGCCTTTGGTGTGGAGCAGCTTTTCTTGAAAATCTATTGCACTGCATGTGTGAGACAGCTCAGACAGTTGACATTTACTTCAAAGTCCAGTTTTTTTTTTATATTTTAGTAGAAGCCCTTTCACATCAGCTGAGTGGGTTTTTGCCTCAGTTTTTCCTCCTGAAGCAGATATTCATTTGTGTCTTGAGTTGAACCAATCTTTTTACTGTTGCTGCACACATTCTCATTTCTAACATGCATGCTAATTTTCCAACAACTGGAGGACCACATTCATATTTGTCAATGTGGGTTTATGAATAATGGAAAAATGAAAAAAGATTTGAGGATAACATTTACGAGGAAAAAACAGAATTAAGAAAATTAAAAATGAAAAGAGGTAATGACTGTAGAGAGACACATCTGCAAATATACTCGCATACATCCACAAATTGAACATGTGTTTACTGTATCAGTCAGCCTCCTATAATGGCCAGGGTTGGGAGTCAAAAAAATGAAGTCAGTTCTCAATGCCTGGGTAAGAAGGTTGGGAGGTAAAAATAATCAAAACAAAAGAAAAACAGCTCATCGTTATAATGTGTATACCAGACCACTTTCATCTCACCAATTTAATGAAATGATCATACTGTTTTTGACATGTTTTGCTATAAGAATAATTTGTCATAGTGGCATGTAATCTTTGATTTATCTATAATAGAATGCTTTAACTTTAAACTCACATTCACATTCAAATACTTTTCAGTATGTGAATCATATTTTTCTTTCTGCCACTTACTAAACAGACTGGTGCTGTCGGGTAGCCAGTTGCCACATTTATTCAGAACATGGCCATTGTTAAGAGCAGTGTAGCAGCACATCGTTTGCAGTCACTGGGAAAGGTTAATTTTGGCAGATTTTCCATCAGGTTTTATAGAATGTGTTCTTGGAATTACAGCAACAGAGTGATAGGAGGTGATGCAAGGGGCGAAGCCAGTTAGGAGGCTGCTCTGCCTGCTGAGTTGTCTGGTTTGTGAAAGATGCTAAGATGTATCAACTGCTATGCATGCAATGTAATTTGCAGAGTTTCCCATCAGCTCAATCCGACTGTAACATTTTCACTTGAATGTGTTCAAAATCTTTCTGTTTTCCTGTCAATCTAGGAGTTTGCTTGCTTGTTCAGTGGTTTATTTTAATATAGCTTTCTGTCAAAGCATTGTCTCTCTTTAGAGTGGCTGTTTCCATCCATTTTTGTTTTACATACTGTATTTTCTGGACCATAAAGCACACCTGAATATAAGCCGCACCCATTAAAATATAAACAAAATATATATTTTGTCACATATAAGCTGCACCGGACTATAAGCCACCGGTATCCAGGTTGAAAAATAAGATATTTACATCGAAAGATTTTGAACCATAAGTGTTTATTCACATACCTGAACTGATTGTTTCTGAACAGAACCTGTAACACGGTAGTAATGCTGATCAAACAAAACAGAAAAGTCATTGATGGTTTTATTAATTTTCCTCATGTACACTAAAACCAAGTTGCTTTATTTTTCCTCCTGCTGTGTACTGAAACCACCCCACTCAGCAAAGACATCCAGAACGGACCCGCGAAATGGACCCATACCGGAGTCCACTTGGACTCAGTGCCGGATCTGCTTTGGAGCCGGATCGCAGACCTGCTGGCTCCACGCTGCGTCCGGTCCGCTTCTGCGATTAAAACCTTACCTCTGCGGCGGGTCCACTCTGAACCCTGAAATTGGCTGGGGAACCAACAAACTGACTAGACAAACTGATAAATCCAGGTGTGTCCGAGTAGCCACAACGGCTAGACACACCTGGATTTAGTGCTGGGCGATATGGAAAAAATCATATATCACGATATGGACTATTTTATATCACGATAACGATATATATCACGATATACCATAATAAAGTATGTTTTCAGTTATTCTCCGAAAAGTTTGACAAAAATTTCATTGCTTACTTTTCAACTTTATTTTGAAAGGACATTTAGCTGAATTGTCACAAACATACATTTTAGTGCAGCAAAAACAGGTAGGTACAGAGGTACAGTAGCTTTCACATTTTTTTTTTAAAGTGCACAACCGTTTCTGAGAGGAAAAACAAATTTTTTCACTGAAGTTCAGCTATAAAAAATAAACACAATTTATTTTTTAACTTTCTGAAATCTGTAACCTTGTAGTGCAAAGTTTGCAAACCAATATAAAGTGTCTAAAGTAAACATCAGGTTTGAAGAGAACTCTGTTTAAGGCATTAACCATGAATAAAAGTGCAAACTTAAAAGGCTACTTTGTAGAAGTAGATATGATTCTATCAAATTTATCGTTGCAGGTTATTTAATTGCATATTTGCTGTAATAATTGATAAAATTAGGTTAGAAACGATAGAAACGATAGAAAAGAAATGGCATGATACACACTTTTCTATCGTCCCCACGATATGTATCGTCATGTTGCCCAGCACTACCTGGATTAATCAGTTTGTCCAATAATAATAGGTATTGATGCTCACAAAATGAATGTAGAGTAGTAAAGCCAACAAAGGGTACTTAACAAAAACAGAAAAAGGTTTTTTTCTTTGGTTTGTGCACTTCTTGCTAGAGCGCCCCCTGAGCGCTGAAGAAAAATTCATAGATCTCTGTATAAGCCTCATGGTTTAAAGTGTGGGACAAAAGTAGAGACTTATAGTCCGGAAAATACGGTAGTTGATTTTTCTTTAGGTTTACACCCATCATACCTCCAAAAGGTTTGTAATGGCTTTGGAACAATAGATAAAATGGAGTGTACAACTTCCTTGCTGTATTAACTTTGACAACAAATGTTCATTTATTTTTAGTTACGGTCCTTTTGACAGACATGTAACTTAGTTTTATTCATAATTTTGTCATCTAAATTTATTTAGATAAAAAATTATGTCAACCCAATTTTAATGTAAATTCAGCAAACAACTTAGTGGGAAAAGAATTAGAAATTTTGTTTTTGAATTTCTGAACTCATTATTTACTTTAATGAAATTAAACCTCTACAAACCTGTTCATTAATGGTGTTAAGGATTTTTTTTATACCTGGAGAGTAAAACAAAATTTAACTAAGCAAATTCAGTTACTTGACTTTGCTCTTTCACAGACACGGATCTTAATAAAAGATAAACATCGTGAAAAACAGTCCTACTCTAACAGAAATAGGTCATGTAGTGTTCATAACAAATTGCCTATGATGTTCTTCATCTCGTTTGTATTTTGACATTAAGTTATAATTTCTACTTTCTGATCACTTCTCTAATCAATGATAAAACAGTGGTCAGCAAAAACACAACAGTTACTCATTATATATCATTAGTTTAGCATGTCTACTCTTGCATGGGGTTCAGGAATAGGTCACCAACAAACATCACGTTAACTTTGTTGTATTTTTAGCAGTGATAGTTACTCCAGTTTTATAAAGTGTCCGGTTTTCCTGAACATCAAATACGATATGCATCCATATGTCCACTTGTTTTTACAGCGGCCTGCATCCTAACAGCTATATTACTACACTCGTCTCTTCTAGGTGTTGACATTTCTTCACTTTGCAGTTTCATTAACGTGCATAAGAGCTGATAGTTTCGTCTTCCTGGGAATAGATCAAATGTGTGCACATGAGCTTCTTACCGCACAAGGAAGTTAGTTCTGATTGGATCTTTTCTCGACTGTTTTGGCTTTTTCAAATGACTAAATTAGCTCTGATTGGATCTCGTCTCAGCCTAATATTGTTGTCTCGTTTTTTTTCATTCATGAACAAAAGTGTTAATACATTTTGTCATTGTCTTTGTCCTTTTAGATTTGTTTTTGTGAGAAAGAAAAAGGTTGTTCATGAAAAATTTGACAAAAATGATTAATCAACACATTAACACTGCTTCCTTGAAAATAAGATAGTTTTGTCTGTTATGTTTCCCCCCCGGTTGATCAAACTTCTGCCATCTTTCCTAATGGGTGGACGACTCTCAAAAACACAACTCCTTTTGCTGCTCAAGAACATAGAGCTCCAAACTGAGCTTTTTTTTAAAAAAAGGAAAAATTTGAGACATTACGTGCAGTTTCAGTGACAAGTTCAGAGATCCAGCTGTACATCTTTGAGCCAGAATAGGATCTGGAGTATGAAAGTCAGCAACTGGAGGAACTGCAACAAAGACCTAAGGCTGAATTGTTTTTCTTTATAAACAAAAGGGGACGTGTGGAGGAGGGGTGGTAAATTCAAGATATGTTGCTTGTGTGAGTATCTATTTGTTTGCCTGTAATTTGAGAAGAAACAACATGACAGTTTTGGTTCGTCCAATGATCAAATTTCATAAGACAAATTACTGTTAGCCCCCTCGCTAACTTTTTACTCTACATTCCTGTTGTCAGTAAAACGCAGACATATGAAACAATAAAACCGTATTTCCTGCCATAAACGCTCCCTCCCTAATAGTAACGCCCCCAGGACTTTGAGGGTCAAACAAGTCATGCCGAATCAGTGTTAATTTCCTTTTCAGAATGTTTCTTACTTAAAAAAATGTTACAACCCTCGATGCAATTCTCTGAAACATATCTAAGGCAAAAAAACATCAAAAATGCTGTTATGTGTTTACAGGTAACCACTTTGGGGACAGAGAGACGTTCCACACCCTGAGCATCCTCCTGGACTCCAGTGCTCACTTCCACACTAGATTCCTCCACATGCTCCTCAAATAGGATTATGCAAATTACAGGGGGTAAAATGTTGAGAAGCTGAAGAACAGATGTGAAGAAATGACTGCCAATAATGTGGCATTCAAAAAGTGTGATGGGCCTTAAAAGCAATTGGAAGATGAGAAATGAGGCAAGGACAAACTTGAAAATGGGAAGTGCTTTCAAACAAACAGCACTGGACTGGAGCTATATAAAAAAGCATTGGTTAAACTATTTTTTAAAACAAATAATATATGTTTCAATTTTTACAAACTAGTTCTAGTAGATGTTAACCTTTTTATGAATACTATTTAATATTCATTATTTACTTGTTGATAGTAAAATTATTTAATTATTAATTCATGTTATTTATTCTCTTCATTTTAATATAGTTGTGATAGAATTAATATATATGTGTAAGTTATTAAACGTTTCAGTTTCAATCTGTCTACATTTGCTTAGTTGTGTTTGCTGGGGTTTTTTATGTAAGGCGTTATATTTTGACTTTTCTCTAAAAAGAAAAGCTGTATACACTGAGAAGAAAACAAGCGTTTTTATTGATCTCCACTTAGTGCAACATTCAACCATTAACAGCATTTTCAGAAAAGTGATTCAGTTAATGAAATTATTAAATCATGTGTCATGGAATTAAAAAAGAAAGAAAGCAGCCACAGATTTTAAAAATGTGGATAGCACTGTATACAGAAACAAAATTGGATAAATTTAGCATCTGCATTATGGTCAAACAGCATTCGCATTTTATGTTATATTGGTTTATAACCAGTATCTATTAGGAAGACATTTAAATTATGACTGCCCAATTGTCATTTTAAATTACTCTTTTTAGACTTTTTAAAAGGTAAATAGAGGTTGAAAACGTGTAGAACAGAAAAGACCTGCTCTGCTATTTGACAGTGACGTTTAAGGCCTACAACATTAAGTTTGACAAATACTTCAACTGGTGAGAAATTTACAGTTTTCAGATGGATCTTTCCACAGTCAGGAGTGGTTGTTCATTTGTTCATCATTTTGATATGATCTGGCAGGAAAAAACAAAAAAATGATTATTCTTTTGTCTTCTGTGATTGGTCACTGGGCATTATTTTAATTGAAGTAACATGAACACAAGAAGAGAAGTAGGCTCAAAGTAAGCTCCATAATATATATCATGAAATCCTGATATAAACAGCGTTTATTTCAATAGGGGTTTACAAGGAAGTTTAATATAGCTGTCATTTTTGTCTTTACGCTGGCGTATTTAGGATTTGGCCCGTCATGATTTAAAGGTAGGGTAAGCAATTCTACATGATGTGTAACCCAGAACACTTGATTCATTCAGTGAATATCTCCTCAGCATCTGCTAGCTAGTTATGTTGTTAGTATTTTTTTTTTTTTTTTCTAACAGTCTTCACACACAGTCCTGGCTCTGTAAAGTGGACACAGAGTGGGAGCAGCAAAACCATAACAAACAATGCTCCAGCCAATCGCAGACAGGGGGAGGACTTGTGCTCGTGATGGGGTGTGCGGACCACTGGAAAGGAGGCGGGGGGAGGGGAGGAGTAGCTCTGTGTTTTTGTTGATGTTTTGTTTGAATATAAACAGATGTGACATCCAGAAATTGCTTACCCTGCTTTCAAATACCACAATCCCAACTAAGAGTTGGACCAAATCTACCACCACAATCACTTCACATGTTTGACACGACTGACCATAATGATACTTACTGTGCAATTTGATCTATGAGTTTGACCAAAAAAAAAAAATACATATTAATGTTTAGACTTTGTTAAATGTTTGCCATGTGTGACCATTTTACTGAATGTACTAAACAGATGTGTTACCTTGTAGCCAGTCCAACCCTTCCTGCAGGCCCTCCCCTTTGATGGCATTGCTAGCACTGAAAAACAAGATGCCCAGCAGTTAAGCTGTGTGACACGCAGTCACTTTCTCATGACTTTCCCTGGACGTTTAAAAGCTGTGTTGCTCTTAATCCATCAGCCTTCCAGCTGTCTAATGAGTGAACAAAAAGGAAAACGTGTCGCCGTTCCTCTCAGTAATGTTTAACATTTGAGTTGTGGAAAAATGAAACACAGGCTGAGGGGATAATCAGTAACTAGTCACTTTATTGTCCGTGATTAAGACATGCAAAGCATAAAATATCACAGGAAGGTAGGAGTTTGATACGTGTTTAAGACCTTGAAGGAAGAACATTGAAACACGTGATCCATGTAACAGAACAGTTGTTCTGCTGTTGCCTGTAAATACACTTCATTGGTGGGAAACCAGGGTCACTGATACTTTACCAGATGTGCCAGGGTTTGTCTTTGATGTTCTCCAAACACAACATCTGCGACACCTTCACAGAAGACATTGCGTCCCGCAGATCCGTCTTGTTAGCGAAGAACAATACTGGGATGTTTTTGCTGCGGACATCTAGATAAGTAGATTGATGTGAGGGCAAGTTAAATATCAACTAACAGTAACAATTAATTCTGTGTAAGATTGTGCAGCTTTTTGTACCTTCATGGTGAAGAAAAGTGTCGAGCTCCTCCTTAGCAACAACCATTCTCAGTGTGTCGCTGCTGTCAATGACAAATATGATAGCATGGCTCTCCCTGCACAAAATCAAGACAATGTGTCATAATTAGCAGAGTGGTGTTAAAACATGACTTATAATAAGCATGTTGATCCTGCCTGTGCCTCATACTTGTAATAATGCTCCCATAAGCTTCTGTATCTGCTCTGGCCGGACATATCAAAGACTGTAAATGATAGGCTGAATGCAGAGAGAAAGAGGAAACACCGTTTACTCAGTTAGTATTGGTCTGATGGATTCATTATTTTAAATTTGCCACTAAAATACTTGACATTTCTTGTGCATTGTACCTTGAACTCTTGAACTTTTCAATGTTGAAGCCAATTGTTGGGACAATCTCTTGTGCCTGGGTCTGCATGCACCACCACCACACACACACAAAGACAGACAAGTAATGGCAAAAGTATGTCAACAAAGAAAATAATGGAGGGAAAGTGCGATACGGGCTTTACCTGACTAACATGTTTCCACTCTTCTGACAATGGACCTAAATGATTTGGATGCTGAAAACGAATGATTGCAGTGAAATAAAAGATTCGGACAGGCCTCTTTACAATATGCATCTCGACACATATTGTAATGGCATTAGAAATAATTTATCTGCTGAGCAATCGCATGTACCCTCATGTCAGGACTCAATACCACAACATGTACAAAAAAAGTTCCCCAAATGCCCATCTGTTGAAGCTCAGTGTCATGCACTTACATTAGCTGGCTTGAGCTGGTTGATGATGGTAGTTTTGCCGCTGTTGTCCAGTCCCAAACACAAAACGTTGACTTCTTTCTTCCTCAGGCCGAGCCAGCCTGACAGCTTATCCAGCAGCCCCATTTGACTCAGAAGATACTATACCATTTAAATTTTCAACACATTACCCCATAGATGGTCCGGTTACTGTTAATCAACTGTGTTCCATTTGCAAATTCCCATGAAAGCAAACATTAACGATAAAATCCAACCGTGAATAGCGCTTTGCTGTATTTGCTGTGAATAGATGAGATGCTGCTCGACCATCCCAGCTTGTGACAGGTAATCCTATTAGGGCGAATTAAGCTCAGTGAACCACTCGGTGACCTGCTCATGGAGTATGGAGCTTTGCAGGCCCCCCATCCTGATGCGTTTGATTTATTACACTTTAACACTTTACCTCTCTGTAGGACCACCTCTTCCTTTGGGCTCCTTGGAGAGGACAGAAAAAGACAACAACAGCTTATCCTTCTGCTCACTCTGTGTGCAGCTGCTCTCAGTTTGTTGAGCTTTACAGTCTGCTATGAGTCACATAATGTTGTAGTAAATATACAACAGTTAAAATATCGACACCACATTAGAAATTAGAAATATATGCAAGTACGATGTGTTAAATTTTGTCATCACAATCTAATGCGTCATATTTGAGCTCTGGAAACTAATTAAAAAGATCAAATGTGTGGAGTGATGAGGATAATTCCCTCTGGAGGACTGCAGTGTACCCAATTTGAAAAATAAAAATGTAATACAAAGTTCTCAGTGATTGCAGAACTCCCCTCATGGCACATTTCAAGATGGTCAGGGGTTCAACAGCTCTATCTTTTTGTTAGTAGCTTGCAGGTCTTTATGCAAATTTTCTGATCGAAAGAGAGATAAAAATCTTGACTAATTCATATCAAACTAAGATTCAAGAGTTTAGTGTTATATTTACTGACTTCAGCAGCTGAAGACATGTTTCAACACTAAAAAAATGAACACTGGATTTCCCACCTTAAAAATCACCACAAAATTAAATGAGCAGTCAACCACCAGAACTTTTCATCTTTATTTGCAAATAAATATTCGCTGTAACTGCTTCTTACAGTGTGCAAGATCTACAACATCTCTTTGGAAATCATAGAAAAATAAAATACAAGAATTATAAGTATACTTGTACTTTGTACAAAACAGCGTTCTAACATTGCTCAGCAGTAGAACATGCTAAACAAACAGCATCTGATAATCTCAGTATTCTGTAGAGGGGTGGTGACTGGGAGCGTGTGCGCAGGTGTGTTTGCATTGGGGTGTGTGCGTGCACCTTTCCCACTCTCGAAGGCCTGGCTGCATGACTACGCTGTGACTGGAAGGCACAGATCTCCAGATCCAGTTGGAATTAATCTGTGAGCTCGTTTGTGACCAAAAAAAAAAAAAAAAAGCCTCTGTGTTGGCGGAGGTTTTTTCTTTCTTTCTTTTTTTTTTTTTTTTTTAACTTTCATACAGTTCAAACTAATGGCTGTGTCCTGTGACTCCACTGAAACTGATAAACTACTCTAAAGTGTTTCTGTCCTGCATGGTTAACAGACTGTAAGGCATTCTGTGTGTGTTTGTGTATGTGTTTCTGTTACCGCTGATGTTAAAATGACACATGATGAGTTGTGATGCTGCTGTTTATGTTGTTGCCCTTCTTCCACTTCTGGCCACACAAACCACAGGACTACCGCCATCTTCTTTAGCCAGCTTTCAGCTACTTCCATGTCCTCAAACTCCACTAATACATATGCTGCTCTACTGCGTATTTTCTGCTGAAAAAATTGTGGATCTTAACGGCAAACACCTAACATCACAACATGCTGCAGATGAGAGCAGCGTTCATTTTAAGCTGCACATTTGTACACTGGTTTCCCATGCTGTCACAACCTTCACATGACCACCATATATGCACAAGACGAGGTCACATCCATCCTAAAGTCTGTGTAGTATTCTCCTCCAAAATTATGGAACAAATATGCAAACCACTGCCTGCATTCTGTGAGCTGGTGTGCGTGTGTGTGTGTGTGTCTGTATGTGTGTCCAGGTAAAAAACAAATGACGTGACACGAAGAACAGGTCCTTTCTAAGTCTCCAAATAACGTAAAACATCTCCTATCTATGTCTAAATTCTGTGAACATTCATATTTTAAGACAGTGGAGATTGTGTACTTTTTTCAAGCAAAGTTTGACATTCACAATCAAAAAAAAAAAAAAGAAAAGAAAAATTAAAGACTGATTCCCCAACTGTGAGTACACTGGCTACTTAGAATTGTCAGACTTGTCTGGTGACTCATCCAAAAGTAACAGATCCAGTTCAGGAAACCTTCAAAATTATGAGCCAGTGGAAGCCTCTTACTCCACAATTATTCATTTTTCTGAGATACTGAGGTGACTGCATAATACTGTATTGCTAATTTTGATAAAAACTTTAATAAAATATCTAAATAAGATCCAGATTTACTAGGGCGTTCACATACAGGACTGCACATATAGTAATATTAGGTTATAACAGTAATTATTATTTGTCTATACACTTAAACATTCAATAAATCCCCCTACCTTTCCTCACTTGCCACTTCAAGTATGTAGTATGTACCATATTCTCTGGAGAGCGGGTAACGGAAGCAATCCAAATAAACTATTATAATAAATGTTTTAACTCTGAAAAAGAAAGATATCTTTAACATTTTTAATTTTTAAAGGACAAAACGTATCAATTGCACACCCTATAGCAGCTACATGAGCACATAACTTGGAGCAAGAAGGAAAAAAAAAATGTCCAAAGGTTCAGTAGATTACAGCTGCAAATCTTCATTTCTAGATATTGTTGCTCCACACACAAAGTTTTTGATGCAACAAGGCATTACATTCCCCTTAGTGAGGTCCTGCGCCAGTCTGTAAGTCTATCAGGCTGTAGGAGTCTGGTAGAACCAGGCATATGGTGTGAGGAGTGTAAAGTAGAAAAAGTCTTCTGGGATGTGTGGGAGACCAGAGAGGAGTCTGTCCAATGACCTCCAGCATGAGGGCTTAAGACTCAGGCACAGGCTGTAGGCTGTCATCACGTGGGTTAAACTTCACTTCCATCTGCTCCTTCTACCTGTCCATCCCAGGCTGTGTTAAAGGTTGTCCTCATACATGGAAACCCTTCTCCTGTTCGTGCAGTAGCTGAAGGTGAAGGGTCTGTGCGCTGCTGACGATCCGCCTCTGGTGGCCAATCAGCTCCACACCTATACGCCTCACATCTCTAGGCCGAGAGGGGACACACAAACATGGAAACATACACAAAAACACTTAAAACTACCACTGTGAAGATTTATGTCGGAACTCTTACTTGTCTTAGTTGTCTATTTGTCTTTTGCTTGACCATGTAAAAAGCAGTCATTATGCGTCACAATGAAAGTGCTACGACAGTCGCTCTTCATCTGGGAACCAACAGACTTAAACCCTAACCATACAGAGATTGCACTGAAATTCCACCACTAGTGATCCCTTAGTTTTCACCGTTAATGGGGACCGGCGCCCCCCTGCGACAATCAAAATCCGCGAACTGGAGCCGGAGCCCCCCCGAGCCTAAATAATGTGTTTAAGATATGTTTAAACACTGCAAAAAAGTAGCGAGGCACTGCAGTGACACAAGACAAAGGCTAAACTGTGGTCTTTCTCTTTACTTCACAGCCTCTGGTCTACGAACTGTAGTAAATGCGTCTCAGCCAATCAGCGCACAGATTCTAGAGTTCTGGGCCGTCTGTGTTTCTCGTGTTGCTTACAGGAGGCTGTGAGTCATTGTTTGATGTTTCGCTGGCAGCTGCAGCCTCTCGTCTGCTGTGGGGTGGATTTTCGCAGAATTTCAGTGATTATTTCTTGATTTTTTTATTATAATACATTTCTGAAAAAAATCTGCGAAGCACTTAAAACCGCGGTACTCAAACCACGAAGTGGCAAGGGATCACTGTATGTATATTTCGGCCTTTTATGAAAGCCTAGCCCCAGGACTCTTGATGGAATGAGACAAATTTCCCTCCCAAAACAGCCACTGGTGTCCTCAGACCCCAGTACATAGACTACTGTTAAAAGAAGATGAGATGCTGCACAGGTGTAAACAATGTCACAATTTTACAGGTGTAAACAATGTCACAACTTTTTTGAGACATGGTGACATCAATTACAAAATAACCTTTTTTTCTTTAGATGGTACATTTTCTTCAGTATTCTGTTGTGAATCAAGTATGTGTTTATAAGATTTGCAAATCATTTCATTCTGTTTTCATTTACAATTGACACTACATCTGAACCTTTGAGGAATTGGAATGTTGGTAATGGTTACATGGAGTTTCTTTACTCACTCAATATTCATCCTTGCCACAGAATCCAATGTGTTGAAGCCTGCTGCCATGAAATTACTTTTGTACTGACTCATGTTGATGGAGTCCAGCCATTCGCCGACAGAAATGAACATTGGGTAGTCCATCTCCTCCCCCGGAGATTCTGGTAAACTGATTTAAGGAAAGTTAGAGAAAAAAAAAATCTGTTAATGTCAGATCCTGGCTGTCTTTATAAAGCATCTTAGATCTGGGAATGCAACCAAGAAGACACAAAGTTCTCTGAGTGACACATATTTGAAGATTTTTCCTGGCATAGGAGTGAAAAGCATACATGGGCTTTCAAGAGAAGCAATTTCTATCTTTGGTTGAAGAGCCCTCCTGTTATAGCTCAGCATTTGTTGTACCTCAAATAATGCTCACATTCTGTTCTGAGCTGAGAGTAACTTAGGGATGCTTGACATATACCTTTTATGGACACTTGAGCCTAAATTGCTTTTATTTTTTTCCAGTAAACATTCAATACAGTACATGTAGAAAAGGCCCCATAGTTACGAGTTTATAAGTTAAATATGAGGAGGATTCAGTGCTGTTCATATATGGGTTTATATTTTTGACATGCCTTTAGGTAGGGATTGGTGGTTTGATATCAAAATATCGGTACTTCCATCCTGATGGTTCAGTTTTAAGGATAACAGGTAATGCTTTAACATTGAAATTCAATAATCTGATTTCATAGCAGTTTACTCCGAAGTGTTAACCGTAGTTGTAGAACAGCAAAATCAGGAAAGCAGCTCGCTAAATGTATGTCGGGTTTTCACTGTCAACCAAGTGAAAGTGTACGAAGAAAGCATTTGTTCGGACATTTAACAGTGCGAACAATCCCTAAAAGCAACGTGTTTGAGAAAGGTCCTCAGCCTTGTCAGTCATGATGTCCTGGCCCCCACGTGAGATCAGGGCAAAAAGTCTGAACCTGAAAAAAAAGAACTGAATCTGAAAACATGATATTTGTAAGTGAAAAAAACAGCCCGAAATTTCAAAAAGTGTGTTAAATTGAAAATTGAAAGTACATTAAAAGGAATTTGAGATTTGAATTAAAATAATAGTTAAACTGAAAAAAAAATTGCCTTCAAAAATTGTATTTAAATATATTGTTGAATTTTATAAAGTTTAATTTCAAAACTTCAACTTTAAGTTTCAAAATTATTATTTTTTTTTTCAAATTTCATCTTTAAGTTTTTGTTTTGAATTACAAAACTTTTGACCTGATTTAGCTCTGTACTGAGTCAGCTCACGGTTAAATGGTGAGTGACATCAAAAGAGTAAAAAAGGTGTGCATCTCAGTCAAGCGGTGGGTTACAGTTGTACAGTATTTAAACTTCAGTACAAGTCAAGCGTGCGTGAATGACAAATTGAATATTATCAGTTGAATAATCTTGTGTTGATGTAGTGTCATGTAGCTGCGCTTAACTTTTGCTGGTTTATGTGGCGGACAGGTTGGAGCTTAATTTGCTGTTATGCGCGCATGTGCACTAGCTTATCCCACCCTCGGCTCACCTGTCTTGTCATATTGAGTGGAAATATGCCTTGTATAGTTTGGACCCTGTTCTTATATTTATTACTTGATTGTAGAACCGCTGAGAGTGTCTATTGTTCCGCTAAAATACGGAGCAGTAGTGCAAAGCGTTGTTTCTGTACCGATAATCAAGCTAACCCTAACTCGTCAGCAGATGTGGTATGATGTGGATTTTACAATAAAAGCTTCCCACTGGTTCGTCATCAGAAGGATTTAATGTGTCACAGTAAGTGTTATGTAGATATTAACGGTAACTTACCTACAGTGGCATTAAGTCTGCAAAACCTGTATACCGAGTGTCTGTTTTTAGATGTACACGAGAAAGAAATGTAAGACTGTAGTCATTTGGTTACCTCTCTTGTTTAATTATTGTTAGTTCATGTTGGACAGGTAATATCCATCCATCCATTATCTATGTCCGTTTAATCCTCTGTAGGATCTGCTGGAGCCTATCCCAGCTCTCTTTACGGCGAAAGGCAGGGGTCCACCCTGGACAGGTCGCCAGTCCATCGCAGGGCCACATATAGACAAACAACCATGCACACTCTATGGGCAATTTAGAACCACCAGTTAACCTAACATGCATTTCTTTGGACTGTGGGAGGAAGCCGGAGTACCCGGAGGAAACCCACGAAAGCGCGGGGAGAACATGCAAACTCCACACAGAAAGACCCCTGCCAACGTTTGAACCAGGAACCTTCTAGCTGTGAGGCAACAGTGCTGACCACCAAGCCACTGTGCTGCCAGATTGGTAATATTATGTATCATAATATAGGTGAGATTTAAGTTTTATGAATATGTCATGTTATCTTTCATTAAGTTGCATTTTGTTATTCTTCGTAAAGGAAACTACACACCCAGACTGTTTATACCTGTATGTGACGCTGCAAAGGGAAATAAAGATAAGAAGTGAACAGCATTATCAGCCTCTCCGTCTGAGTTAATCCATACTCTGAAAGTAGCCTTTAGTGGTGTTCTGGCCACCACACCGGCATGAATCCAGCGACAGACACTGAACTAGCACCCAATTAAGAGCAGAGTATTATTCCCCCTTTCACTACAGTACCTCTGGAGGTCCTCTACCAGAGGCAGCAGGCTGCTGGGGTTACGAATTAGTTTATCCAAGAAGGACACGACATCTGTGAATTTTGGTCGATGATTCCTCTCCTTCTGCCAACAGTGCAGCATCAGCTGGTGCAGGGCCACGGGGCAGCCCATTGGTGCAGGTAGCCGATAACCCTCCTCAATGGACAGAATCACCTGGAAAATAGTAAGGTTTAATAGAAGGTCTCAAAGTGAGGGAGCGCTGCTGTGTAAGCATTGATTTGGCTTATAAGTGAATATTGAATAGACCTCTCGGAAGTAGGTTTTGTTTGCCTTGCTGACAAAGACGAACTCTTTTCAAGGGATTTTATGTACCTGCATGTAAAGTCTCCTTTCGAATAATGAAGGAAAAATATAGCGAATAACAAATAAATAGCATCTTATCTTCTTAACCAGATGAGATGATGCACTTTGAATTGCCTTGTGTTACGAATTGTGCTCTACAAATAAACTTACCTTGCCTTGCCTTATCATATTGCCATTTATTCCTCTTGTTATTGATACACTCATTACATTGTACCAATCAGTTTCCACGTGTTAGTGTTAATAATAATGATAGCATGCATTAACCTCCATACTGTATTTCCTGTTTTCCATGTGGCAGTAAACTACCTGTGATGCATCTATGCGGGGAGCAGTCGTAAGTGGCTGACCAAATGAGATAGTGTTGGACGGGTTTTGTGACTTGGCCGGCCTTTTGCCTTGGAAAGCACTTCTAAGCAATTTCCCAAACAGTGCAAATCCTTCCCAAACCCTGGGACCTCAGTAAATGTGTGTGTGTGGGGTGCCTGTGTATAGATGTGTATGAGTCTGTGTGTAAGGGGTGGAAGGGATTACTGTGGAGCTTTCACACTCAGCGGAGAGAGGGATGGATCTGCTTCCACCATGCTCTCTCCAATCCCTGACCACAGCCCAGGGATCAGCGGGTTGCTCAGCCACACTGAATCCCTTAGCTTTAAACTCCCCTCAACTGCACCAAAGTCCTCTGAACCTCTGACCTTTACTGTGCTTTTCCATCCCCCCCCTCCATCTCATCTTTTTCATCCTTTTGGTGGTGTTTCTGTTCCTAACCTCCTCCTTCTCAGGGGTGTGCTTTTGATGCCAGTAAACAGTCACAGAGCAGGTTAAAGGGCAACAACTTTAACAGATATTACAGAAAGTAAACTCAGTCTGAGAAAAAAACACTTTTGAGGTATTTTGGGACCACATTGAGCAAATTACAAATTATACATGAAAGGGTTATGTAGTATTAAAGAGAATCTTCAATTTTGTGTGCTTCACAATCTATGAATCTCTAAAGACCAATTTCTGTGATGAAGAAGTACAGTAATCCCCCACACTTCGCGGTTAATGGGGGTTGTGATCCCCCCGCGAAGGGTGAAAACCGCGATGTGGATGTACATGTACATACAGTATACATGTATGCGCGTACGCAAAAGCTACGGAACGTACACTTTGACAATCTCTCTGTGCGTGGCTGACGAGAGCAAGAGATGGGAGATGCAGGACACGTGTCAGCCAATCAGCGCACAGACAATCGACAGCATAGTAATGGCCCGTCATAGCAGCCAATCACAGGCCTCGATTTTCGTTCATGGGGCATCCCGTGTATGCTATTGTTGCTTCCCGAGACTCGTTCTTGATGTGATGTGTTTAGCTTCAGCCTTGCGCGCGTTGTTTGAATTTTTTTCAAATTCTTTTTCGAATATTTTTTTCGATGAATATTTTTGAAACCTTCACGATGTACTAAGACCGCGATTGCAAAGTGTGAGGGATTACTGTATTCTGCTTCGGCACCTGCTGATGTAAGTCGGTACCTGAGTTGTCTACCATCTAGAAAAAATATAGGGCTGTTATTGAACGTATTAGCTGACTAGATTACTTTGCAAAAACATTAGAATGATTTGTAAAATACTAACATATGACACCTTTCCCCCCCTATTAGCTATTTAAGTAACAGGCTAAAGATGTTACAAAACCTGGGGATCTTGTGGGGTCACTGTTTACATGACTACACCAGGACAACACTCTTATTGCTTGTTGATACTAAGTACATTATGAAATGGCACCTGTTGCGTGACACAAACCAAAAGACTTGCAACAGTATTGAAAATGTTTGATTTGGCGCACCCCAACTCAAGCAAGACTCTTCAAGATTTTTTTTTTTTTTCTCACTGTGACCTTGAAAATGCTTGTAAATCGTGAAGAGTACGGTTAGTCGGTTGTGCCCATCTCAGATTGCTGCCATGGTGCCGGTTAGTCTGAAGTTGGTGTTTGCTGTAGTTCTGTTTATGTGCTTTGACAAGAAAATAAATAAAAGGAAGAAGAAGAAAGTGCATTTCTTCTTTTTTTGAGTTTTACGTTTTTCTTTTTCATTTCTTCATTGCATTTTGGTGCTGTTGTTGTTACTGTTGTGTGGACGTGCTGATGTTTATGTAATTTCACGGTGCATTCCTAATAGTTAGCTGACATAGATTGTCGAGGTAGTGACAGGCAAACACAATTCCTCCAAATTTGCTTAATAACTGTCACAGCCTGTTATTCATTGCAAAACTAATTGTAAGATGTACAACCAGTATTTTTGGCCAAATTGTTCCCTGATTGCGCATTCTTCATTTTAACACCCAAAATCATACATTTGTACCCGACTGAAGAAGACAAGTCAGGCAGGTGATCTAAAGTAGTGTTTATGGTCACATCCACCACTCTCCACGGTTCATTCCATTTACTCCATCTTGTTCAAAGACCCATATAAGTTACATTCATTACCCCCATTGTCTCCACATACGCCTAATAAATAGGGATTAAATGGACTGACTGAACTCCTCCTTTGGGTGTTTCTTGTCAGAGCATTCTTGCCTTGCAAGTTTTGAAAAATTTGAACTTCTTTCAGTTGTTTGACTTTAGTGAATTTGTACAATAGTCTCATAAGTGTAGACTGCTGTTAACATTGCCCCTTGGCAAAGAGTTGCTGCTTCCTTGAACACTAGTTGAACACTTGAAGGAGAAGGAGACAAGTTAAAGATCATGAAATTTTCAAAACAAATGCTGAGTAATTTTGTTGTATGATGAAGGGGAAAAATACATACAAACATTTTCTTAGTGGAAAATATATCTACTCCTAAGTCAAGAATGTCCTAATATAAGGATAAAACTATAATATCATGACAATTAAGCCATAATTTGATCAAAATAAAGTTGTGATTTGCAAGGTAAAAGTGATAAGGAATTATCTGCATATTACTTCAGAACAGACAAAATTTTTTATGCATAGTCTTTTCAAGGTTCTTGATGCTGATGCACCTAAAGAGAAAATATTTCCTCATTTGTGAATTTTATACTGTAGTACATTTCAAGAAGGTGCCCCACGTCCCCTCATTTGTAACAAATATCACAACTTCATTCTTGTAATACTATATATAATAGTTATAATAATATAATTTATATTCTGTTTTCTCATAACCAATCAGCTTTTTTTCTAGTGCAGCTATGACTTGATTCTCTTATTACAGTTTCTTTTTCATGCACATTGTTAGTATTATCCAAGTCTAGGTGGCCCTTAAACTCCATTGTATTAACTCTGTTAACTCTAAAGAACATTTTTACAGCTTGGTTTACGAGCTCCCTTGTTATATAACATGAATACAGTGTAATAACTACTCACATCCTGATTGGACATCTCCCAGTAGGGTCGCTCTCCATATGACATCACCTCCCACATGACTATGCCGTAACTCCAAGTGTCACTTGCGGAAGAAAATTTCCTGTATGCAATGGCTTCAGGTGCCGTCCATCGGATCGGGATCTTACCACCCTGTTCATGCACAGAAAACACAACAAAGAATGAAAAATTAAGCTGCCACTGAATTCTGCACATGCACACGTGTGCACAGCTTAGACTATAAAAACATGGAAATAAAGGCTAATGTACAGGGCTAATTACGCACGAGCTCATCCAAGATAAGGTTGATGGTTGATATTTGACAATTTTAAAGAAACTGATCCTGTTTTGTACTAATTTGGGAGGAGGATCTTCCTTTGGTCATGATCAACCTCTCCATGACATTTCACGACACTTGCTGAGAGACAGTGATGTAGCCTCGACTCTCAGCTTGGTGGAGGCATGAAGTTTTATTACATGACAACTCCTGGTCTCAGCTTTGACTAGTTTCTTTTCAAAAATTAGTGCTAAAGTTGAAAATGTTCAGAGACCCTTTGCTACTAATTTAAACATATATATATATATATATATATATATATATATATATATATATTTTTTTTTACCCCTTAACTATGGCCATATCATCTGCAGTTGTTTCCACATTAATGTGTGCCCTTGATTTGAGACTTCACATCACTATTTTAGATGATCAAGCACAGAAACAGAACAATTTCAAAAAGCATGGCTAATTGTCAAAATCTCTCCACAATGGACTCCATTTGCCATATTCACTGGATTTTTAAAGCATACCCAAACACATGCCGGGGCATTTAAGGACCCCCCTCGCCATAACCTCTCTTAACACCGTCAGCACAAGTGCTCTATATTCTGAATATTCCGTGTTTATTGCCTGCCATTTTCTCCTCTCTCTTTACCTCACCTTTCAGCTACCCTTTGTGAAGTTCAACGACTGTCTCGAGGATCAGAAAGTTCAACTCGGTTCCATAAACACACCGTTTCCCTCACACGGTCACCTCAATATAAACCAGGAAATGGAGGTCAGTGTGGGCTGAGGCAGATTTGTGTAACACTGCCTTTTTTCAGTTGAGGAGTTTTGGAGGTTTATTTGACTGAGATTACAGGTAAGGCAACTGAAGGTGGATAATTTCATCAGTCTAATCAAGTAGAAGCAGAGGGAGACATCAGTTTTCTCAAATCTCGAATGGTTTTAAAAATGAAATTGAGAATTGGAAACTCATTTTAGTTTAATGGTCATGAGAAATTACAGGATTCATTACCGGAAAAAGGTTCACATCGGAAATAATCTTTGAAATTACACGTTTCCAAATATTATTCCATGCACCATTTTTCTTTGCTTTCTTGTTTTTCATATGTGTGATAGTGTGACCTAGGTTGGACCAGCCACAGAGCAGCTATTATAGCGTATCTTCTTGTCAGATGTCTGGACATTTGAATTGCTGCTCTGTTTTTACGGCTGCCAAAGTGCCCCTCATAGTTTCAGACTTACAATGTTTCCCTTCTAATAAACCTTTCAGTTAAATCCAGGTGCAGACAGCAGTCAGCCAAATGGAAGAGAAGACAGAGGAAAAAATATTATCAATGGTTATATTTTAACATGAAGGTAAAATGTAGAAATAATTCTATCCTTCTGATATTTCATTTGGTAGGTCACCAAATGTGCAAAACACAATTTAACACCTAGAGACATCCAATATGATTCTGCGAGAGATGTTAAGAAGCTTGTAGGATATTGTAAGTGTTGTCTTCAATTCAGATTGTTACATTTTAGCAAAGAAATTCACATAAATAATGATATACCAGCAACAAGGGAAGACAGTGCATCAAGTGCAATGTGCATGTATTTGTCTAATAAATTTTGAAGGGATTAGTTCTGGTTCAGGTGATCAGGCAGAGAAAGACAGCCCTATTATACCTATATGCATATTATATATCTTTATACTTTTTCTAGGATCAAGTAATTTCACTAAAATAGAATCTCAGTAATAATATTAAAATTACCACAAAATGAAATAAGTAATTACAGCATTACTTGTGTACGGTATGGAGCCCTTGTGGCCTCGGATGGAAAAAATAAAAACAATGATCCATAAACTGTGTCTTCAGGTTTGTAATGTGAACTCTGAACTTTTAATTTCTGTGTGAAGTCTGCAAAATTGAGTCATGGCATGTTGTAAAATGCCCAGATGCCCAAAGGACCATCAAGCTGTGTCAAGTTGTGTTCTGCAGGTGGAGACTGAAGCGCTCTCATTCACTGGTCAGAAATATGTCCATTAGTTGGAATTTGTCAGACGAAATTATGACAAAACATTATTGTCAAATGGAAATTGTGTGTCGGCCTCAAGACTTGAGACTCTGCAACTGCAGCTACTGTATTTGAAGAGCTAACCATGAAAGTTTTCCCACTGTATTAACTATATTAACAGGTCAAGTTTGAGCTGTGAGAAAGCTGCTGTGGAGAGCAAGCGAATCAGAGGGGAACACTCTTGTGATGTGATGGTATGGGGATTGAACAGATCCAATCATTTTTATGGACTATATATATTACAACTGTTCCTTTCTAGCACCACCTCTAGACAAATATGCTTATCATGCTGTTTTTCAGTGCTAAAGGAAAACTGTAGTTTCAAGCTTAAAGCTCTGCTCACCTGGTTCCAGTAGTACATTTAGAAAGTCATTCTTATAAAGATAATCATTGTTACTAATTACCTACATTTTACAGGACTTACTTATAATGCTAATAAGAATTTAGCTGCACTTGCACAGGTGCAGTTGTAGGTCAGAATTTTGAGGAGAAAGGTTGCAATTTAATTTTTTAATTTATGCAACTGAATGGTAATATAGCAAGTAATATCACAAACTTTTGACATGGAGTAATAAGAATACTAACATTACTTAACAAGCTAATAAGAAACATGCCATTTTTTTTTTGTAACAAGCCCAACACTGATCCAGATATGCTTTTCGAATTTGTCCGATAAGTTTTTAACTTTCATGTTTTTTCCATTGTCATTTACTGTTTTTAATGGTCCATTATTATACAATTTTGATTCCTATTTATATTGCTCAAGCACCACAATAGATTTGTTTTACGTTAATTGTGACACGAAAACTCTGGGTGTTCTGTTTTCTGTGTGCTCCTGTGAGCAGCCTGTTTGGCTTCCTGCTGCCTCCTCCCCCTGCTCCCTGCTCACTCTGCCAAAGCTGCTGGTATGGCTGCTCTTTCAAAACTTGTATTTACAGCTTTATACTGGATACCTCTTCACATAACAGCTACACTGACAGAAAACCAGGTATATTACAGTTAAATTCAATTTTGAACCTTTGAAAGCCAGGAAAAGCATAATATGGGACCTTTAAGGGGAACTTCTCTTTTCACCTCTCAGTAATATTCAACAAATAGAGATTATGAGAAGTGTAAAGATGTTGATATTTACAAGATTTTTTTTTTTGGTTATTCTTAAAGTGGCACAAAGGAACCTTTCCAATATTTAACTCAAAGGCTCCTACCATTAGCTTGGGGGTTAAGGTGCTTTTACAACACTGTTTATGATTTACTCTTTTTTCTTCTCTTACTCAGTCACTCTAATTTTCTCTTCTGTCATTGCTATCTTGAGTCTTACTAATCACCTCAATATAATGTATATAATGTTCAGAGTAGCTCTGTGAGGTAGTTCCATCATGGTTGATGAGTAACAAAGTGCCATAAAGTGATACCTAGTTGTCGCATTTGAGTTCAAAGTTACTTTGGGTGGTTTGTGCTGATAGTAGATTACATTTACATCTAAAAAAAATAATTAAATGTTAAAATGAAACAGAAGGCCAGCCTTAAGTAGTAGTTCAGTAAGATTTGACTTTTCGGGTGTACCGTTGTGGTGTAAGCAGCCTCCTGGGTCGTCCTCCAGCACTCGGGACAGGCCAAAGTCAGACACCTTACACACCAGATTGCTGTTGACCAGGATGTTTCGAGCTGCGAGGTCTCGGTGAACGTAGCCCATGTCTGACAGATACTTCATTCCAGCGGCAATACCACGTAGCATCCCAACCAGTTGGATAACAGTGAAGTGACCATCGTGCTGCTGTTAGTGAGAATGAGATACAGAAGACAAGAAAGAGATGGAGGCATTGATATTAGAGTAAAAGGATAAAGGAAAGACACTGACAGAAGAATATAAAAATCAGATGAACAGCAATAGAATAGACAGCAAGAGATTTTAGTCATTTTTACAGAGTTGGTTTTTTTTTTTTTTTTTTTAAAGTTCCATATGAAGCAGTAAAATGACAGGACAATGAGATACAGTGAATGCATTTAATCAATTCACACCTCTCATAATTCATGAAAGTGTTGGAAGGTGATTTTTATCTGCCTGCAAAGTATTACAATGGTCTAAGCACAAAGACATGCCAGGGTACTAAACTATATTATGACCTAGGCCATAATCATGTGAACATATTCATATTGGGGTTTGATCATCACTTGAACACTCACTCTCAGAAACGAGTCGAGGGATCCATTTTCCATGTACTCCACAACAATCATCACAGGCCTGCCTGCAAACACACAAACACAACGCACATACAGCTTATGGATCTTATTGGTATTATGACATTTTTTTTCATCATTAAGGCTCCTCCACAGTAAAGGGTGGGTGAAATAAGAGACATAAAAACATGGCAGAACTGAAGTAAATCTCACTATATCTCTGACGTAAGGTTTGATGCCACTGAAATTACCCTCTAATGAACCAAAAGAGGAAAAACACAAAAACTAGTATGTCTGGGTTCAGGCAGTCCTGAAGAGGGAAAGCAAGGTTTGCTTGTGTGTGAGAAAAAAATAGACAAGATTGAGATTAATACATCAAGAGAAGATGCTTATTTCATCAAAGTTTTTCACCTCAGCATGTCAGACCTGACACATGGAACTGGATCGGTATTCAGCCCAAGTATGACACAAAACACTGGTTAGTAACAAGTGCAGAGCCTTTTTTTTTTTTTTTCTGAGTGTTTTGGTTTCCCCACAGAGAATCCCCACAGTGTTACTGATTGACTGCTTAACTGCTGGAAGGCGACTCTTCAGGCCTGTTTTTTTTTTTTTCAGTGAGCTGTAAACAAAACTGTAGGAAAAGGACATAAAAGTGTTTCTGTGGCAAAAATAAGACCGTGATGTTGTACCTTCAATTTAAAGCAATATTCTTTTTCTTTTTGAACAGCCGTACAACAGTAACAAGACAGAGACGTGTTAAAAGGTTCCTTCAGTACACCTGAATCGATGGTGTGTGTTGTCTGCTTCACTTTTCAGGAGTGTGAGTGTTCGGCAGTAGCAAGGAGAAAGGTCATCTGGATTTTTGAACCAATTACCCTAAGATTTTGGTCTAATCTTCCTCTTGGTCACAGTTATAGATTATCTGAATAAACTATTGACACACATGCCCTTTCTTTTGTTTTTGTTGAACAGAAATAATTCACAATATAGACTTTTAAAGTGTGAACCTTGTTGTCAGGTGTTCCAAACAGCAAAGTCGCATTATCAGGGCTTAAAGTAAAAAAAAAAAAAAAAATCCTGAGCCTGAACTTTTTTCTGGGGGTGCAGTGGATCCAACGCATACACATTATTGACAACTTTTTGGCATTGTGATTGGTAATATACACAATGACCTACAATTTAAATGTGAATTTTAGAAAGTAAAGGTTATTAAGTTATAAGTGAAAACATGTGAAAGTGAGTCAAGCCAATTAATCTGATTCATTTAACAAATATTTAATTCAGTAAAGGGCAATTTGTACAAAAAAAACATAAATTGCAACTTTTCCATCATTTTTGTTTAAAACAATGGCAAATTAAGTCATAGGAAATACATTCCATTGGGTCTTGTCTCGTCTCCTCTTAAACATATTTGCAGAGGCAGTAATTAGATTATTAGATGTTATTGCTCTGGATGCATCATCATTAAAAAAGCGAACTATTACATTCAGTATTATTATTATTATTATTATTATTATTCAGTAAAAACTCCATCCTTGGCGCTGATCAGACAGGACGTTTCTTGAACTCTGGAGCTATGTCACGAGTGTTCATATAACTGGCCCTGCTGAGTGAAAACGGACAGTTTTGTATTGCTTTTTTATCAACTGCTACTTTTTACACAGATCTACGAGCGGTTGAGTGATCGTTAATGATAAGTCGTGTTCCGCAGTGAAGAGCACACGCGTAAGTCGCAAGTACGGTCGGTCATCAGGGCTGCTACGTCCGCTGTGGCTGTTGCTCCGGTAAAAGCCTTGTTGTGTGTCGGAGCCCGTGGACAGCTGATTTATACCTGGCGTCTCCTTCGTGAGAATGAAGAGATTTTTTGCTGCTAGTTGCATAGACTAGCTTCTTGGAGCACAACACACAAAAACTGGTACCAGGCTCCCTTAGCTTCTGGCACCAGCTCCCAAACGGCTCTCCGTCCCCGCCCCTTTCCTCTGTCCAGGCCCAGCGCCACTTGAATTTTGCCTCCATTCTTCTGATTACGGGAGAAAAAAACACCAGCTCGCCTCCCCTGCATTCAAGACCACTCAGAGATCACGTGTTTCTGTTTGTGTCTGTTTTTTTCCTGAATCAGAGTTAAACCCCGGAGATCCGGCACGGTGCAGGAATACTTTAAGCCCTGTATTATGATTGTGGATTTTAGGGATGCATCTGCCTGTACTGAAGGCATGTAGAGTCTGGTTAATGACAATGACCTGCTCTTCTCATGGTAGAACCACATTTGTGTCACACCATCTTACACAGGTCTGCAGATGAAATTTTGTAAGGAGGCTCATAGCTGGAAGGATGCAGAAAAGCCTATCTGATTGTTGGTGTTAAACAGATTCTCAACTGAGCAAATTGGGGTAAATTTGGTCTCATACTAGTCTCCCTAGGAGACTGAAATATCTTTTTTCACATTTTCACTAGAGTCAAAAAAGCAATAGGGAAAACAGTTAATGGAAGGACACTGTGAAGAAAACCCCTTTTGCTCTGTAAACCCTCCAGTTTTGTGAAAATGAGCCAAAAGTCAAACTTTTTTGGCAGAATGTGTACAGCTCACTGTAAGGAAAAAAGAACGAGGCCCTGCACAGCAACTCCAATTATTTTTGAATCCCCAGAGTTCCTCCACATTATTTTGTGTTATAAGCTGGAACAGAAAACATCAGATGGAGGTTGCTGCTGCTAAAGGGAGTTCTGTGAGTTAATAAACTCAGTTCACTTATCTTTCCAAGATGCAGTTTAATACGGTTGTAAATGTACAGCTATTTGTGTATTATTAGATTCATTAGACAGTGTTTACTCTTCATTGGAAATCAGAAGATCTGAATTGAATGCACTATGCTGTACTGGTTAACGTGGTTATTACCTATGTATGTTGTCCCAGTGCCAGTGTAGTGATTGTGAACTATTAGCTGACAATGATTTTGAAATATCGAGTGTGTATGACTGCCTTTTTTTGTCTTTGTACACCCGATGATAGGCTGGTAACAAAGGATAAAGAATAAAGCTGGAGAAGGAAGAAAATCTAATCATGCTTTAAGACTTCTTTCAAGTTCATGTCTGCAGTGTTTCCCTGTTTCCCTCTGAATTTTCTACCCTTAATAAGAATGTTCTTCCTGAATGCCCAGAAAGCTTTCCGTCATCTTTTTATTTTACATGCTGTGGGATCCTGGACATTATTGTTCTTTTTAGGTGCAGGTCCTCTAAACCAAAGGCTGATCCCTGGTTGAATGACTCTACCCGGGCCCTCAGACAGCACTGTAGACAGGCAGAGCGATGATGGAAGAAGGATAAATTACATGTATCACTTGAAATACTGAGGGACAGTCTCACTCAGTATCAGGCGAAGTCCAAGTACTTGTTCGAATATTATTTCTAGTAATCGACATTGTCCTCGTGTGTTGTTTAGTACCATAAACTCTGTTGTGGACCCCCACCCCTCTCCTCTGAGTGACGCCACTGTTTTCACCCGTGAGGACTTTTTATACTTTTTTGTTGATAAAGTGAAGTCTGTGAGAGCACTGAGCAGCTGCAGTATCAGCCCGGACCAGCCTGTTACTGCCTCACACTCTGCTGTGTTCGACCATTTTGATCCTGTTTCTCTTTCGTCCCTCACTGATATTGTTAGGGGTATGAAAACTGGACATTCTTCCAACTAAATTGCTGAAAGAGGTGCTGTCCCCTGTTGGGCCTTCCCGGTCTTAATGGTTTTAATGAACACTTGTCTCAGCTCAGGATGTGTCCTTGATTCTTTTAAACATGCCATAGTGAGACCACTTCTTAAAAAATCACATCTTGATGCCACTGTTCTGTCCAATTTTAGACCTGTTTCTAATTTGCCTTTTATTTCAAAGGTCATTGAGAGAATTGTTTTTCACACAACCTGCAATTGTTTTTAGAAAGTAAATGTGTTCTTGAAAATTTTCAGTCTGGGTTCAGGACCAGGCACAGCACTGAGTCCGCACTGTTGAAAGTGCATAATGACATAGCCCTTTCCGTTGATGCCAAATGTCCTGTTGTTTTAGTTTTGTTAGACCTGACAGTGGCATTCGATACAGTGGACCATTCAATCCTCTTGTCTCGCCTTAATCAGTGTGCTGGCTATTCGTGGTACAGCGCTGAAATGGTTGGAATTGTACCTGACAAACAGAAGTTTTTCTGTAATGATTGGCGACCTGTCCTCCTCTGCTCCTTTGTTCTGTGGTGTGCTACAAGGCTCCATACTGGGCCCTTTATTGTTTTCACTTTATATGTTGCCTCTGGGCTCTATTATAGCCAGGCACAACCTAGCCTTTCACTGCTATGCAGATGACCTGCAAATGTATCTTCCTGTGCTCCCAAACAAAAGTGGTGCTCTTTAAACCCTATCTGACTGCATTGCAGATATTAAAATGTGGTTAGGGCAAAATGTTCTGCAATTAAATGAAGATAAAACAGAGTTTCAGCACACTCTGGTGATCTATCCTTTAAACTGAAATCTTCTGTGAGGAATCCTGGAGTTATTTTTGATATCAGCTTAAAATTCGACAAGGAAATTGACAGCGTGGTCAGGGCCAGTTTTTATCAGTTACGGGTTTTAACAAAAGTAAAACCATTCTTAAATTGTGCAGACTTGGAAAAAAGCATTCATGCTTTTATAAGCTCAAAAATGTATTATTGCAATGCTTTTTATGTTGGTGTCTCCAAGTCATCACTCAGCCGTCTTCAGCTTGTCCAGATTGCCGCTGCATGCTTTTTAACCAACTCTTGACGTCGGGAACACATAACCCCAGTTTTATTTGCCCTTCACTGTCTCTTTTAGAATTGATTTTAAAATGTTAATCTTTGTTTTTAAAGCCCTTAATGGCCTTGCCCCTCCCTATTTATGTGAACAAGTGTGTGTTCAGAACCCCACTAGAGCCTTACAGTCTTCAAACCAGAGTCCCCAGAGCGAGGACTCAACTCTGGGGTGATCGGGTCTTCTCGGTTGCAGGGACCCAGACTCTGGAATAAGCTGCCCCCTGAAATGCGCATCATCACTGACTTTGGGCTTTTTAAATCCAGGCTTAAAACCTATTTATTCAGACTGGCTTTGAAGACACAGTAATAATGTGAGATATTTTTTTTACATATTAATTGTATTGTTAATTTATCAAATTTAAATTGTTTTGTTTTAATGTGGATTTTAATGGAAAGTACTTTGGTTACCTTGTGTGTTGTAAAAGTCTCTACGAATAAAAGTTGATTGATTGATTGATTTATTGACTGATTGATTTCCTGATTGTGTTACAACTTTTCTGAGTTTTCACAACTTTACAAATGGTGCAAAAAAAAGAAAAGAAAGGGAATAAAACGCCTGCCTTACTTTTGTAGCATGTTAACAGAAATGAAGGAAAATCAGACAAATAAACTAGACTTGACAGTCTAGTTTGACAGTTACTTGATGGTGATTGCTCCTTCTCCTTCCTGTTCACACACCCTGCCATCATTAGACTGCTGTATCCGTTTTTTTTTTTCAAAATGTATCACCTGAAGCTGAACGGTTTAGGCCAAAGGTTACGCTGCAGTTATGTCCACTAAACAAAAAACAACACAAAAAAACCCTTTAATTTGAGAAAGGTTTGAAGGATGAAAACTGCAGATGTGATGTAGCGAGTGCATCATAGGTTAAGTTACTTCCTCTTTGACCAACTCAAAGCCACTTTTTGAAGCTTTTGAATGGGAAACATCTGGTACTGTCCAAAACACAACATAATTATAAAAACAGATGGTGCAAACATGCTCACTTGAACAGCAACATCTCACTGTTCCAGAGGATTGGCAACAACGCATCCTTACTTGTGTCCTTTAATTTCTGTTGGCTGCAAAGCGTGTGATTGTTTTCTTTGGAAAGGACTTAATCAATGAATGGTTAGATATATATTTTGTGTGATGGCTGATGCCAGCAAGAGTGTTGACTTTAGAATGAATCAAAACTTAAAAAAACCTACACATTTCCCAGCACAGAAGAAAAGATACAACGATTAAACGCGACGATGACAGATGAGAGGGGTCCTGTCCTTTACCTAACTATCGCTTGGAACTTGCTTGTTTCCTTTTAAACTATGAAACCATATCAGTACATCTTTAAATCTGTTCATACTTTCCTCTCATACAGACAGGAAATTATTCGATCAAGCTTGACTTTGCTGAGCTAATTAGCGAGGTCTGGAAACAATATACAGTTATGCAGAGCAGCGCTTGAACAAAAACAAACGCACCTGTTTACCAGAATCCAATGTGTCACCTGTTTTTTTTTTTTTTTTGAGGGCAGGTATAGCAGTCAGTCACAGCACAATAGTCACCATAATTAGTCTCTGAAGAACAACAACAGATGGCGGAAGTGATAGATGGAAAATGAAGAAAAGACGAAGTCGGAAGGCAGGCGGTGAGAGGATACCAGGGATAAATGCAATCTGATGTCCCACTGCCAGACACAAATGGCTTTTGATTTTATGATCTGATGCATGTAGTGTGTGCATGTGTGTGTTTGCATGTGTGTGTGTGTGTGTGTAATGTATTTGATATTTGATATTTTTCAAATTTTTTTTTTTTGCGATTAATATTTTTTAAACCTCTGCAATGTACTAAGACCGCTAATGCTGAGACCACGAACTGTAAGGGTATTACTGTATCTAGGAAAAGATTATTTGGGTTTAGTATAAGTCATGGGATTTTCACACACACAAAAAACTGCTACCAATTATTTTCAGTCCTAACTCTTGTATTATTTTTACATGAAGAGTCACTTAAAGATCCTAGTGGGCTACATCTGGGCAACAAAAGTAGTTGGTTAATGGTTTATGTAACACGACCTTTACCTCTATTAAAAAGGAAGTCTAGAAAATTAAACACCAGGAGTAGACTTAATGTTGAAGCTAGAGAGTTAAAAGTTACTCTACAAACAAATACAGGTTTTACAAGTTGTTTAATTGCAGCCAGTCAGAGTTGTTCATCGCTTAAGTTATTCAGGGTACAATGACAGAAAATTATTTTGCCATCAGGACCAGAGGGAGGTGTTTTTTCACTCAGTCATTTTCAAGATGATGGACCATCGAAGTTACAGTTAAATCTACCAGCGTGACATATCAGCAGTCATCAGCTTTAATGCAGCAACCGGCGGTCTTGGCCTTTAAAAGCCCGGCTCGCCTGAGTGTTTGGCTGCAGGGTCAGAGCTGAGGAGTGTCTCTATCTGCATTCAGGAGGGGTTGAACGTCTCCAGGGGACACATTTATATTCACAGTGATGTCTTAGTTTATACACTGCCAGTAAATACAACCATATGTTGCACTGGGTGAGCCCCGTAAAACAGAGCTTCGTTAACAAGTCTGCACTTTTTCTCTGCATCTCAACCACAAACTGTGCACGCTGGCAAGTCACATCCAAACACAAATGCCCAAAGAATGACTTAAAGACAAGCCCATATGAATAAATACTTTAAGTCATTTTAAATAGTCGGTGGGAAAAAAAAAAAATAAAGGTAAGACTACTATACCAGACTGTGATAAACAGTGTAATTAGTAGAAAGATAAGACTATCAAATGCTAGAGTTAGATTATTTTCTTGCTTTTTAAATAAAATGCACAACATGACTGAAGTCTCTGCGTTGCCAGCATGCAACTAACCAACTGTGAGGGTTTTTTGAAGAATAGATATTCAAGTGATGGGTCTATTATTGTGTTTCTCAGCATGGGAAACTGCTGTACATGTAAGGCAGGAATGAACAGAATGATGCACTGGATTGGTCTGATGTTTGACGTTTTTACTACTCAATGCATTTTTGAATTTCACACTTATTTAGGTAATTATTCAATAGATTTATCTGGTTGTTAAAAACAGATTTGAAGGCACATTTGCCCATCGTTGATGTCAGTGACATATACTGGCATGAAAGTGACTGCCAACCAGTATGGAACGTGATATAACACATGGAATGGGATATAACTGCAAACAGTTTAGACACGGCACATAACAAATACTAAAATACCACAATGAGATTTGCAATCACAGATATTGGAAAAGGAAACATTTCTGTTTTTGGATGTTGGATTCCCATCGTCAGCAACAATTCTCTTGGATTAATATTAATCTTGGATTTAATTAAGCAGCATTTTCCATAATCTGTCTTACTTTTTGTGACTACTCCCTCCAGCCTGATGATGTTGGGGTGGTCAAACTGGCCCATGATAGATGCCTCGCGCAGGAAGTCCCGGCGCTGACGCTCCACATATCCTCCTTTCAGTGTCTTTATTGCCACTGCAATCTCCTTTTTCCCTGGTGTTCTCAGGCGACCGCTGCACACCTCGCCAAATTCCCCTTGAAAACCCACACACACACAATCACACACTTTACATGGCATCACATTCATTTTCTAGACTTCCATCTGCTTAAATCAGTCTCTGTGATTAAACTGATTGATTTAATGTGGATTTGCTTTTTGTCACTCACAAGGGGAGCATAGGACAAACATACACAAGCAAGCAGGTAATCAGCAGGTAGCACCGCTCACCACCTGAGGGCAGTGCTGCAGTTCCCATCTAAACTCCTGCATTATAATCTGTTCAGTAACTATTTAAACTTCATAACATTTCTTCTAAACATTTTATTTAAAAAAATGTATCCTAAAAAGTTCTTTTCTTTTCTAAGGATATTACAGTTTTTATATCCCAACACTGTGCAGTGAGAAAAAAGCTGTGAAACACCCCTTTAGTAGATACAGTGGAGTAGAGGCGGTTCAGTGCAGTCACATGAACGGAACGATAGTGGATCATCTCATATGCAGATTTAAAGTTCTTGTCATCGTGGTGACATGAAATGGTACTCCTCTGGTCACAGTCAGGCTGAGTGTGTAGCAGTGGATGCAGGCGTGTGTGCATACCGGCCCCGATCACCCTCTCAATACGGATCCTTGGATGGGTCGATCTCCTTGGTGAACTCGTGGACGGCCTGTGTGGGGTCCTCGTATGTGTCAGGGTCCACATATGTCTTTATCCCTGGGAAAGGGACTGTAAACACAGAAAACAATGATGGAGAACGGGTGATGTTCTGCTTTTGAATATCTGTTTTCATCTCGTTTGGGATTAAAGGTACAACTCTGAATTACCAAAAAAAAAAAAAAAACTTTGGGATGAGATGGAAAATGCCAAAATAAATAAAATTATAATAAACTGTTTGATTTAACTCATTTACTTTGCTTGTTTGCAGAGAATATGAACCCGAGATATTTCACATTCATTTAATTTGTCTTTATATGCCCAATTTTTCCATTTTAGGCCCACAACACATTCCAAAAAATGCTGGGAAGGTAACTTTTTTTTTTTTTTTTTTTAAACCACTGAACAGTCAGTCAGCGGTCATAGTTGCAACTTTCAGTTCAAAATTCTTCCACACATTCTCTGTTGGAGGCAGGTCAGGATTGCAGGCAGGTCAGTCCAGTACCGGTACCCCCCTCTTGCTCAACAATGCTTTTGTAATGTGTGCAGAATGTCTTACATTGTCATGCTGAAAAATGGTTGGACAACCCTGGAAGAGACGTGGTCAAAAAGGGAGTATATTTTGCTCTAAAATCTTGATGTACTTTTCTGCAAGAATGCTGCTGTTGCAGGAGTGTAAATGACCTTTGCAAAGGCCACTGAAACACCTTCCACGCCATCACAGAGTCTGGCTTTTGGTTTTGCTGCTCTTAACAATCTGGATGGTCCTTTTTGTCTTTGGTCCAAAGCACACAGCATTCATTTCCTCCAAAGAAAAAAAAAAAGATCTGGAAAACTGACTTGTCTGACCACAATATACAGCAGACTCTCACTGTGTGATGGTCCATCTCAGATACCTCAGAGCCCAAAGATGTTGATGCTTTCTTTGGACAGGGTTCACAAAAACCTTGTTAAAAAAAAAAAGAAAAAAGTCTTACAAAGCATTTGTGAATGAGGCTCTGTGCTGTCACGCTTCACAAAGATTTGCCCACATATTTGCTGACAAATGCTCCTGGAGGACTCAGTTTTTCATGTATGCTGCTTTTGTTCCAAATCATTACAAAAAAAAATCAATACTCTTTTCTTGCTCCTCCTTTCTGGCACTAAGGTGGCCCATCTACCAAGTACTTATGGGATGTGCTGCATGCCTAGAATTTAAAAAAAAATCTGTATACTAATGAATGAAATGAACTTGACAAAATGATTTGGAGTTGTACAACAGCAACAAGGATTTGGTCACACTTCAGACAAATGTTTTCTGACACAGAAAGGCACAATTCAGCGCTCTTATTGATCGTGAGCCTGGAGGAAGAGTTACACTGTTCAATAGCACAGCGCAGGTCTTTTTCTGAAAGGCAGCAGAGCAGCATCCTGATGCTGAGCCAGTCTTTCAGCTCGGCGCAGGTTTTTCAACCACCCACCCTGCTGAAACGTCCTTGAGCCAGTTGGTGGACCTTTAACAGGCTGCTGATACTTCAGCGCTGACCCCCACTGACAGAGGGCCTTAGACAGAAGTTGTTGTTTTCCTTCAAAGATCAATACAGTGTCACAAATACCGTACCGTACCGTCTTCCGCTTATCCGAGGTCGGGTCGCGGGGGCATCAGCCGGAGTAAGGAGGCCCAGACCCCCCTCTCCCCAGCCACTTCTTCCAGCTCCTCTGGGGGGATCCCGAGGCGTTCCCAGGCCAGCCGAGAGACATAGTCCCTCCAGCGTGTCCTGGGTCTTCCCCGGGGTCTCCTCCCAGTGGGCCGTGCCCGGAACACCTCACCAGGGAGGCGTCCAGGAGGCATCCTAACCAGATGCCCGAGCCACCTCATCTGGCTCCTCTCGATGCGGAGGAGCAGCAGTTCTACTCTGAGCCCCTCCCGGATGACCGAGCTTCTCACCCTATCTCTAAGGGAGAGCCCGGCCACCCTGCGAAGGAAGCTCATTTCAGCCGCTTGTATCCGCGATCTTGTTCTTTCGGTCACTACCCAAAGCTCATGACCATAGGTGAGGGTAGGAACGTAGATCGACCAGTAAATCGAGAGCTTCGCCTTCCGACTCAGCTCCCTCTTCACCACAACAGACCGGTGCAGCACCCGCATCACTGCAGATGCCGCACCGATCCGTCTGTCGATCTCCCGCTCCATCCTGCCCTCACTCGTGAACAAGATCCCGAGATACTTAAACTCCTCCACTTGGGGAAGGACCTCATCCCCAACCCGGAGAAGGCACTCCACCTTTTCCGGCTGAGGACCATGGTCTCGGATTTGAAGGTGCTGATTCTCATCCCAGCCGCTTCACAACCGGCTGCGAATTGCTCCAGCGAGAGCTGTAGATCACGGCTCGATGAAGCCAACAGAACCACATCATCTGCAAATAGCAGAGACCCAATCCTGAGGCCACCGAACCGGATCCCCTCAACACCTCGGCTGCGCCTAGAAATTCTGTCCATAAAAGTAATGAACAGAATCGGTGATAAAGGGCAGCCTTGGCGGAGTCCAACTCTCACTGGAAACGAATCCGACTTACTGCCGGCAATGCGGACCAAACTCTGGCACCGGTCGTACAGGGACCGGACAGCCCGTACAAGGGAGTCCGGCACCCCATACTCCCGAAGCACCCCCCACAGGAATCCCCGGGGAACACGGTCGAACGCCTTCTCCAAGTCCACAAAACACATGTAGACTGGTTGGGCGAACTCCCATGCCCCCTCCAAGACCCTGAAGAGGGTGTATAGAGCTGGTCCACCGTTCCACGGCCGGGACGAAAACCACACTGCTCCTCGTCAATCCGAGATTCAACTATCCGACGGACCCTCCTCTCCAGGACCCCTGAATAGACCTTCCCAGGGAGGCTGAGGAGTGTGATCCCCCTGTAGTTGGAACACACCCTCCGGTCCCCCTTTTTAAAGAGGGGGACCACCACCCCAGTCTGCCAATCCAGCGGTACTGTCCCCGACGTCCACGCGATGCTGCAGAGGCGTGTCAACCAAGACAGCCCCTCAGCATCCAGAGCCTTGAGGAACTCCGGGCGGATCTCATCCACACCCGGGGCCCTGCCACCGAGGAGCTTTTTAACCACCTCGGCAACCTCAGCCCCAGAGTCCCTGAGTCCCCAGACTCTGCTTCCTCATTGGAAGACGTGTCGGCGGGATTGAGGAGGTCTTCGAAGTATCCCTCCACCGATCCACAACGTCCCGAGTCGAGGTCAACAGCTCCCCATCCCCACTGTATACAGTGTTGACGGAGCACTGCTTCCCCCTCCTGAGACGCCGGATGGTGGACCAGAATTTCTTCGAAGCCGTTCGGAAGTCGTTCTCCATGGCCTCTCCAAACTCCTCCCATGTCTGAGTTTTTGCCTCAGCAACCGCCGAAGCCGCGTTCCGCTTAGCCTGCCGATACCTGTCAGCTGCCTCCAGAGTCCCACATGCCAAAAAGGCCTGATAGGACTCCTTCTTCAGCTTGACGGCATCCCTCACTGCTGGTGTCCACCAACGAGTTCTGGGATTGCCGCCACGACAGGCACCAACGACCTTACGGCCACAGCTCCGGTCGGCCGCCTCAACAATAGAGGCCCGGAACATAGCCCACTCGGACTCAATGTCCCCTGCCTCCCTCGGAACATGGTCGAAGTTCTGCCGGAGGTGTGAGTGTCACAAATATTCAAAATAAATCAATCAATCAGCTGTCTCTGATAAATGAAGCGACGCCAACAAATCCTCTGAGGACCCTGTTTTTCTCTGAAAGCGTCTGCTCAGTGAGGCTGGACACAGGAAACACTGCAGAGGGCTTTCATATGTTCACTGTGACAGTGAACATATGCCTGCTTATAAGGTATATTTTAATCTTCAGATATCTGAAACCTCTGTGGCACTGTGAAAACCTAATTTCATATATATTTTTTCATCACCTATTCTACTTCTCTGCTCTCTGGCCTCAAATCCAACTGCTCTCTTAAAACATTCCCCAGTTCTCGTTGTCCTCGCCTCGATTGCCTTTCAGCCCGTTTGCCCTCATCCTCATTTCTCTCTCCTTGTGTCTCTGCTCGCAGTTTTCCCTCAACTCACCTTGCACTCATCTCTATCTTTCCGCTCGCTTTCAAACATCTTTTTTATTCTCCGCACATTCCTTTCAGTTTGTGTTTATCATCTCAGGAATGAAAAGTGGGATTTTAAAGACAAAAGACAGCATGAGAGGAGACGGAGAAGCTGAGAAGGCCGTCAGCTGGGGAAAGCAGAGATGTCATCACAGGATTATTAAATAATAAATGGCAAATGTCTCTGCATGTTACTGTCCTGACTCCACAATGACCAGCACATCACGGAAAGTAAACCTTACGCATTTTCATCGCTTTTTTTCTGGTTGGACATTTAACGAGAAAATTTCTGTAAAAAGTTTTTGCCGACGCTGCTGCCAGTTTGTGTCAGTAGGCTCGTTGAAATGCAAACCTGAAGAGCTGAGGTGATGAGAGCACCCAGGAGACGGGTGAGAGGTTTGGGGAGCAACATGGAGGGAGTAAAGGCGCAGGCAGGTGAGCTAATAAAGGAAGACTAAGTGAATCATTACAAGATTCAACGGGAAGAAGTGCAGCTCTGATCCAGAAATACCAAAAGAACTTGCTTGAAATTGCTGCCGCCCAAAGAGGTTCGACCAGCTATTACGTTCAAAGATGACTTCTTTATTTCAAACACATTGAGCTCATCTCTTATTGTGACACAGATCTAAGCTTTAACGGCTGGTTGTCGGGAAGCTGACATTGGTTTGTAAATTCAATAAATTTATGAAAGGTTGGAAACTGAATGTGTGAACTGAAACACACAGAGTCTGCCTCGAAATCCTTCATAAGCGTAGATATTACATGAAACACACACGAGGCCCACATATTGATCACGGGATATGAAATGGCATCCGATGTATTTATAGAACAGAGGCGCGTGTGTGAGTCTCCATGCGTGTGTGCTTGTTACTGGGAGGCAGTGAGACTTTGACATAATTTGAATTCACCTGTCTGCATCACTTCAGACTCTGTCTTCCTGCGTGACAACGGTTTATCTCATCCCAGCCATTTTAACACAGATATCATTGGGAGAGACAGAGGAACGAAGCAATTTCTTTCAAGAGTTGTGAAAAATGCTGGACAGTTGAAAGCTACAAAAAAAAGGACAAATGTCTGTGGTTCACCAGATTTATGAAAGACTGCCTGTGTTACTTGCCAATAGGGACATTCAAGGCACCCACAAGTCTTAGAAGCTCATATTTTGAATTCTGTAGGTTGCAGGGTTTTGGAAGTCACATTGGTTGAAAGTGGAGAAACATACCTATGTTTTATTAATTTATGTAGTGTGAAAAGAAGGTGAGGGTGTGAAAAACCTTTAAAACAGAAACTTTTAGATTATTTCACACAGAATGGCACACAGACAGCAGAGTATCTGTGGACACATTGAAAAAAAAAAAACTTAAACTGAACTCTCTTAAAGGTCATAGGTGTGATCAAAACACAGATTCGGCACGTTGTAGTCCGACATCTCATGACCTGTTTAAATGTTAAAAGACATTTCTCTGATAAATTATTGCTGAGCAACAGAGCTCTACAGAGGGCTGGGGTTTTCACTGATTTCAGCTCAATCCCATTCTTTTCAACAAGACTTTATTTCACAGTTTTTTTTTTTCAAATTTGAAAACTTAGCACATCATTCCCAAGCAAGCTGGTGGTTTTGATGTTTTTTTTGGTTGTTTGCAAAATTGCAGGCTGTTAAAATATGAAACGATCTAAGCAGATGTTCATTTAAACCATTAAACTCAGCAGGCACTTGTCTTTCAGTGTTGAACACAATGACAATGATCATCAGGAACAACACACACACACAAAAAAAAAAACAAAAAACAAAAAAAAAGGCATGAGAGGTAGGCTAATTGATTTACCGTGTCCATTCTGGTAACTTGTGCGTCTTTTGTCCTCCGAGTTCATCTTGGCCTTAAAGTACCACTGACACCTAGACAGCACACAGATTGAAACACAAGGATTGAACAACAGAGTTAAATAAAGGTCAGTTACGCAATAAAATTACTTTATATAGTTTCATAGCGGCGGAAGAAATAAGTTAATTTCCCTGGACCAATAACTAAGGATTGCCATGAAATAGCCTGGAATAATGAATTTTAGCTTTGTAGCCATCAGTTGGAATTAAAAGAAAGGCACACATTGCTTTAGGGACACCAGAAATGTGCATTTGCTCGTTGTTTTATCTCTGTTACAACACATTTAGATGTGAAACTTTGATATGACACGTATGAGGAACATACCTACCTCCCATGAGCAAAAGGAAGAGTGCCAACCTCCTCTTTTAGGGATTACTTAGTGTTGTTTTAAACGGTGCTGGAATCCTCTAAATGACCAGTGACTCACATTAGTCAGTGGAACTGTTTGTATTTTACATTTTTCAGTAAATCATCTTACTTGCGCATCTAATCTTCTGAACAAATCCAATGGACTCAAATGAAACATTTATTCAAAGTTGACTTGGGAACACAGGTAACAAACGCCCGTTCTGTGTGTAAGGTTTTTATAATGAAGCATGTAAAACACACACTCCTGTAATTAAAGACTTATCAGGGCAGCTCTGAGTAATTAATCTTTCTCTTTCTTTTCATTGGCTTTGCTGTGCAGTCAAACATAAAGGCGGGTTAACAAGCTCACACTAAAAGACACTTTGAAAGAAATGCAGAAAAAGTTGATAAAATAAGAGAGAGACATGAACTTTGTGGCAGCAGCGATGGAGCAAGCAGAAGATTAATGCTTCAGAGGCCTTCAAGTTATAGTTTCAGGAAAACACATTTCCATAAAACAGGTTCATTTCACTTTTCCAGTGAAAATACTGCAATAAAAGCCTCCAATACAAAGCTTGCACTACTAATAAAAGGCAGTTTATTTTAGAAGAAAATGTCTTGAATCTTGAGGTCAGATTACACTGCCTGCACACACAGATTCAGCTTTTTCAGGCAGTGAAGGAAGGAGCACATGGATGCATCCGAATTACACATTATATCTAAAATAAACACTCACAAAGAGACTGAATTGCTCTTTTAGCATACTCTTGAGTGAAAATATGTACCAAGGTGAGAGTGTTCTTTGTGTGGGAATTAGAAGTATTCATTTAGGCACTGACTGTCAGAGGAACAGCCAGCAACAAATAAAAAGCTGCTGTCAAGAAAGTTTGAAAAGATTGGACTGCAGTACCTTTAAAATATCATAAGAAAGGATTTCATCAAAGTCAACTCTTAGATAATATTCTGAAATTAAAATGATCATAACATAGAGTATCTTCTCTGTGTCATGTTTGGAGAAAAGTGCTGTAGATGGACTGGAGTATAGTTAACAACTAAAACACTGTCTTACTAAGATGGTCAAAAAAAGCAGTATTCGGAGGTGGATCCGTAAGATAAGAAGCTTTTCTCATGAAATTTGGAATCATTTCCACTTCTTGTTATTTGTTCTTTGATGATGATTATTATGACTATAATGATCATTGTTGTTATCTCTGGGTTGAGTTTTCTTTCTTCTTGATCAGGCCCAAATCATGATACTACCACATCACATTACACACATGGGATAAAGTACAGCAGAAGCAATCTCTTTCTTTCTCCAAACATGACGTTTCTCATTTAAAGCAGCACAAAAAATTTTTTTTAAGTGACGTCTAGCGCTTTGGCTCCATCACCTGTAGGTGGTGGAGGTTAAATCACTTTTACAAAGCTGTCCAACGTGTGCTTTTGTTTGGTCTTTCCCTCGGTCACTCTGTCGATTTTTCTTCTATCATCAGTTTCCTGAGCATCTCTGCTGTGATGTCCTCTGTAGCGCTGCGAGCGAGTTTCATCCTGATCATGTCTGATCAGGTGGGGCAAAGAACTACTTTTTCTGATTTTTGCAGACAGCCACAGATAATTCCCTATAGCTGGAAGGCATTTTGTAAAGTGTCAGTTTCCACACAGCAGACCGAGCTGGCAGGAAGTCAGATTTGAGAATTTCAGAGAATCCATCTAGTGAATTTTCAAAATAAAATGAGACAAGATGGCTCCAGCTTGTACATGGACATTTCAAGAACCTGTAGAGGTTGTGTGTAAACAATTAAGTGGCTTTTAGAAGAGATTTGAACCATGTACGAGGAAAGGTTCAGTTATGAAGTTCGAAAAAAACACACTTCATCCCTTTTATATGTATGGTTCCAAAGAGTCTTTGAGTCTGATATAACGTCCTTTGTGTACGACAATATTTCTGAGTCAAACCTTAGGCCATATGTCCAACAGCTAACGCTCAGCTGAAACTGGGTCACTCAACATGACAATAATCCCAAGCACCCCAGCACACCATCAAAGGAATGGGTAAAAAAGAAAATATTCAGTGTGTTGCAATGGCCATGTCAGTGTCTGGACTGAGCTGAATGCTTTGGCAGGACCTAGAGACCTGTTCAAATAAATAAATACTATAGAGCTGAAACGGAGCACTTTTTCTTTTTCATGTGACTGTGTTTCCTCCATCCTCCTGATGTGGTTTTCGGTGCCCTTTTCAAAACCAAGAAATGCTTTTGTGTCACTTCACTAACACTTACTTGAGAATAGTAAGATGGCAGGGACAAACGTCTGATATTACTCGTTTGAAGGGTTTCGAAGATTTGCCTGCTTTGCTTGACCCTAACCTTTTTTTAAAGTTTATGAAAATCAAAACTCTCCATGTTTCATAGTTCCATAGAAATTCATGCAAGTGATATTTTCTAGTTTCCTTTCCTGCAGTCAGCGACATTTGTCTGAGTGATGTTAATCATTATACATAGTAGAGCCTGAAAATCCTTTTCAGTTCACAGAAGTTGCATATCAGCAGCAGAACTACGGTGTTTTCCATTAGAAATCTTATTTCAATTAGGTATTAATTCATTCTTTATTAATTGTTTGATGAAATGCATACAATCCATCCTCACAGTTAGATAGCAGGTATGATTCGAGAGAAAATGTCTGTCAGTGGGGTAACAAATTGTTGTTGGGTCAAAAATCTGTCCGGAAATTCAGGAAAAAGCTTCTTTTTTTTAATCAAACATGGCCACCTATGTGTTGTGTAACAACTTCATTTGAACATGGCAGGTCTACTGGACTATTTGAATGTGTGAGGAGAGGAGGTGCAACAGCAGGAGAAGTGCAGTGAGGTGAGTATAAGGAATGAGAGGTGCTTTGCATTCTCTCAGAGGCTGTATCACTGATGAATTTTAAAATGCATTTTGCAGTGGAGAACTTAATTAATGACCATGTGCATGAGGGACGCTTGCTCCCAGAAGTGGATCCCCTAATAAATTCTCTCATATTTCATAATTTAGCAGATAAACTATGGAATTCTACTGCCTCCTTCCTACAGCTACACAGGGACTGTAAGAAAAACCAAAACACAACAACAACAACAACAAAAAAAACTACACAAGTCTGACCATACTGTAGGAGGATCGGTGGACCCTGGACAGGTTGCCAGTCCATCAGAAGGCCACACATGGATAGTATAATCATATACATTTACACACCTACAGCCAACTACTTGACCTTGCTTGCACATTTTTAGGACTGTGGGCAGAAGTCGGAGTACTTGGAAAAAAATTGAAGCAGGCATGCGTACATACATACATGAAAATTCTAAATTTGAATCCTTGGGCCTTTCAGGGTTTAGCGATGAGCTAACGGTGCTATCTGCAACACAACTACTCTCCCCTTTAAACACACAGGCACCATAGATCATAGCTGTTACTCAGGATTCGTTGACAATGAGAAAAACATGGCAAATCATGCAAGACATGCTTTAAATGAAAGGCAGCTGAACAGAAGAGCGAAGCTCAGAGATTTTACCCCCAACAGAGACTGAGAAGAGACACAAAGAGATAGCTGTAACAGGAACCCTGGCGCTTCAGCCTCACTGCTGCAGAGTCAACCATTACCACCAAATATGTATGTTTGAGCATTCCCAAGAGAGCTGCTCTGGCTTTAAATGTTCAAATAAACACATCCAAATGCAACATCCCAGTCAACTTTAGACCCAACGGTGCCCTCAGACAAAAAATGGTTCAGGTTCAGGCTAATGTCAACAGACCCAAACAGAAACTGAGCAGCGTTGTTTATGCAATCCTTTACTGTCCCTTTACTCAAGAGGACCTTCATGACAGTCGCGTCACCATCCAACCACAACGGAGGTTAAAAGGGCTTTGTGAAAGAGGTCACCTGTGCTGAAACGATTAACCAACTCTGCAGCTTTTTGAACTTTTAAGCCTCTTTTAGTCGGTTAATTCATGTGTTTGGTTTTACAAGTTCAAACATATACAACCCCAGTAGCAAACACATTTGAATAAATCCTGATAAATCCCTACGAATGACATTCATACCGGATCATCCTGCAGCACACGCTTTACATGCAACACCAACTGTTTAAACATAAAATGCAGATTCACCAAGCTGCTATTTATTGTAAATAAAAGGCGGACAAAGACTCTGGGTACAAAAATGAAGCAGACGTGAATGTGACTTGGAGCAAAACTTTCAGGCTGTGTCATTTGTAAAATTTTTAGATGATGCTTTTTTGTGTGTGTATAAGGAGATGGAAAAGTAACTGGTCAGCTTAATGAACTTATGAGAATGCAGAAATCCAGAAGAAAAGGTAGGCTTTAGCAGCATTGCTCCTGAAAATTATTTTTGATTTACCATTCTAATTTATCAACACACAGTATTATGTAACATGGGGAAGTGGCTCTCCTCCAGTTTTGTACATTTAAAGTGAGGTTGTGACAAAGTAAATCATCATTCAAATAAGAATTAGTACGCAATGTCAAGTACAGCCTCCAGGATATAGTTTGCCTTCTCAGGTCTCACATAATGGCTCTTGCCTACTCAGCTTGTTGGTTATCAAACTGACCAACTGCAACCCAAACGATATAAAGCACAAGACAAAGTTGGGCTTTCTTAAAGGGACAGTAAAACCCAGGGTTTATGGAGCCAGTATGAGAGATATAAATACATTAAAACATGATTTTTGAGTGGTCTGTTACTCACAGCAGCTGGCTTTTCTGTTAATTCAGCATTGCTATCTGGTGAGAGGTGTTTGAACAACCTGGGCCTGTTCAGAACATGCCTCACATCGTGATTCTGCCTGAAACAGACATCTTTATTTCATAATTAGTCTCATTTATGTAGCCTACAGCTGTTCTGAGACAATAATGAAACATTTGATTTTACTTTTCAACTCAGCAATCACATAATTGTGTTTTTGAAAATGTACGGAGCTTCAGTTTTGCACAACTTTACTAACCCCAAGTACTCTGAAATACCCCAAGGTGTGCATAGTTTATTAGTTATTACAGTAAATATGAGCCAAGACCCTCCCTCGTAACAAAAATATGGTACATGTCCTTTGAGCACATCATCCAGGAACTCTTTTTTCTTTTATTTTTGTAGATGTCTTCTCTTCCTGTCTGATTCTTTTGGTTGAGTTAGTCTGATCTGCATGAATGATGCAGGAAAATAAATTCCTGTCTATATAAAAAAAGACACACTGTAGAAGAAGAGAAAGTGTGTGTAAACGCCTGCTTGCATGAACGTATGCGTTCATGTGTCCCACATGAGCTGCCTGCTCTTTGAGGACTTAACATAATCTGGGTTGCCATATTAGAGCAGGTATCAGAGGGCCACGGGCCACAGGTTGCCAGACTGGGCTTTGGCTCAGTGAAGTCCAGTGTGTGCTCCTGGACGCTGATAGACAGAGCTGATAACATGGCGAGTACCACTGCCAGAGAGGACAAGAAGGGGATTTGGAAAGCAACTGTTGACCTCTGCTGATGGGTTCAAGCTGTTCATTAAAGAAATTGTACCATGTGCCTTTATCAGTCTCTTCCAGTCCTATCCACTGATCCTCTTTATCTGCCTTTCCCTCTGTCTCACTGGTTTTCATTCTGTACAGACACTTCACACGCAAACACACAAAGACAGCTATCAGACACAAAGACCTTGGCTTCTTCCACTGTTCTCTGGCCTGTCGAGCACTGTTACAGTACATCTTCACATACCCATAGTCCACGAGCCCTTACACCCACACTGCCCAGGACAACTTTGCTCAGAGGCCTAATGAAAGCATCGGAGCAATTCAAACAGCTCCTCCCTGGTCCTTACATCCTCCGCAGTTACCTCACCGTGTTGCTCTGCCTCTTCAGCTAAAAAGGGGTGGATGGATATAAAAAGACAAAAAATTTTACAAAAAAATGCTGCAGAAGCTCTTCATCCAGGGTACAGCTCTGCAATCAAGAGAGCTTTATGTCAAACATACAGTCTCAGGATGAAAACATATAGTACATACGGTACATTTATGATGCTTTTTAGGGCAGCCAGGTGCTAAGCTCTTCTCACCCAGCAGGTCCTCTTACACCCCCATTTGTGTTGTAAAACCTCACTGTACATTTATGAGAACCATTTGACTGCAAGCTCTCATCTGTCTCAGGCAGCTCAACTGCATTTCGAGCTTTTTTAAAAGGGAAAGAGAGCAAAAGTCACTCCCACGCAGGGCACAGAGATCGTAGATAAGGCAAAATGCTACAGAGTCAAATAACAGACCAACTAACTGTTTATTTTAGATGGATTCAGGTAAAAAGGCCCTTCTAGTTCTCCAGCACAAAATTCCTAAAGGGAAGGTTTAAACAACTGCACCTGGACTTTTTCTGTACAAGTTTTTTGACAGAGGTGCATTATCAAAGAAATTATATTATTTTGTGGCCTGTTGCAGTTCGCTCTGTCAACTTGTGTCTTTTTTCATATCAGTTTAAGATTTTTTTTGCTGAACTTTTTTTTCATTTAAACTATGATTTCTTAAACATTTTTACATTGTTGTCTGGATGCTGTTCTTCCTAGAGGATTTCTACTGGTAATTCCAGCATGTTTTACCATGTGTTATGATGAGTAGATTTGACAACAGAAAGCTGTTCACACGTGGAAGCAGCAGATTTAGCTTTCTAAAGGCCAGCTCAGGAACCGAGAAAAAAACCTTGAATGCAGATGAGTTGAAGATGAGAGGTCGAGGATGTGGTGCAGAGGAAAAATGAAGAACAAAAATGAAAAAAAGGTTTTTGACCATTTTTGGCTCATCGCAGGGAGTGTGAGATCCCTGGGAGGTGGGATGTTTGACCTTGTATCACTGATAAGAGTCGATGGTAATATCGTATTCTTCCAGAACATCTCTCTTCAGATGGACAAAAGACATCAGTCAGACCAGCAGAGGTGGGGCAGGAGTGCTTGCAGTGCCTGTTAATGACAGATGGTGTTGTCTTGAACATGTGGCTGTGAAGAATCTCAGATGCTGAACTGTTCCCTAAGTTTCCATCCAGTCTGTTATTCAGAGGGTTCACCTGTGTTACCTGACGATGCTGCATGACACAGTTTATCGCCACAGTTGTTGCCAGGTGACAAACATGATGCTCCAATGCATTTATGATAAACTGTGGAGATTTCCACAACCTCCTAATACCTGACAATTTCTCATCTCATGTTTATTTTAATTTAACATAACATAATATCCCTTTGAGGATTAAAAAAGTGTTATTCAACTCACTTCTGAAGTGACTACCAACTGGAAACTTGTGACATAGCACAACCCTCACCACCTAACAACTTTTTGTTTCTGTATTCTCACCATCAGTCCTATCACAGTTCAATTAATTTAAGTAAGAAATCACAGCAGAGGAGGTGGAAACAAGTGGCTCACTCCATCCCCCTAAACTTAGCTGCTAAGATTAAAACCCAGTTAAGGAGGTTGCTGTTTCAAAGGACGGTCCTCCTACGAAAAACAGTCCAGTGGATTGTTTGTTCATGAAAGAACTGCAACATTGAAGCACATTTGAAGAATATGCGACCTCTTTGTTTGTTTGCACAGATGTGGAAACGCTCACGTGAGTCATTCTTTAAGAGTGTAAAAACAGTGCCTTTTATGTTTGTTAGTTCAGAAATGTTGACTAGCACCAGTCAAGGGTCAGTATTTTAGAGGATGCACCTGTGGATACTGTTTAAGGATATAAACAAGTGGCACATGGTTGCATAGATGTGAACTATGTTGTATTTCTGGTATTTTGACCAAAGCATGTCTCACAAGCTTCATTAAGACATTGACAAATGCTGTCAATTTGAAATAAAAGACCATAAAACGTCATAAGGTGTTAACACTAACCACTCTACTCATACTGAGATATCTCACCTAAAACATAATACATGGAGTTTAAATCTCTGCGGTAAATCTGTTAAAGTTCTTTTGCAAATAAAAACAATTATGTCCTGCACTGTAATCTGGCACATTTTATATGTTAGAAAATTGATACGCTTCTGTGAAATTCTCTGACTTTAAAGGTGGGGTGGGTGTTGTTTTTTTGCAACACTTTTTACAATATTGCCTGAAAACCTTTTCACATTTCCATTGCACCCACTGAAATAAAATGTTTGCAAAAAAAACTAAACATTTTGGTCCAGTCTAGAGGGTATAATCAGAGAAAAACTCTGACCAATCAAAAAAGTGATCATCACTATTTTGATTGGCTGCCTAATACGTCCATCAAATATCACCCCTCCCTCCCTCCCTCCCTATGGTTCATGCAGTCGTGAATCATGTGAAGGCGTGGTTTTCGAGGGGTGAGCTGAAGAGGAGGAGGCGGAGCCTTTGGGAGGAGGGAGGGAGTGTATATTTTCAAAATCTCACTTGAGTTGGATTGCTGGAACCGTTTTTCAAACAACACCTACTCCACCTTTAACTCTGAAATAAATCTTTTGAACTTTGCATCATTTTTTAAATAGTATTCTATCCTGGGTACTGTAGCATAACACCCACTGATTCCACTGTTTCAATGTTAGCGTAACATTTAACAACTCTTCAGTCAACCTTGGCAAATATCTTTTTTCCCCCTCAATGATTAACATGCATCTGAAAACAATTTTAGCTCATCTTAAAACTGATTTGGGAATGTTGTAGGTGTTGGATGATTGGAGCAGCAGAAGCATGGTTTCATGAGACAAAAGCATTTATGTTTGTCAAATTAAATGTTGGTCAAATTGAATGATCTAAATGACTCACAGTTGTGTGTAGCTGTATCGTAGCTGTAGCTGAAGTTGAGCTACTGCTTTAACCCACACACGTATCACATTACTGACCTCTTGGAAGGGTTCTGATTCAAATTTGAGACAGTAAGCAGCTGTGTTGATTCTAATAAAAATGAGTAGGCGTACTGTATGTGTTTTGTCAATGGAATTCGAAAAGAGAATCGATAAGAATCAAATAGATGGAGAGCAGGATGAAGGGGAGGACAGAAAATGCATGAAGGTAGGTGGCATGTGGACCTTGCATGCAATTGTAGTTTCCTGAAAATGTGAAATAGCCCTAGCAGAGATGTAAGTATACGAATGTTTGTAAGTATGTATGAATGAATGAGTGGGCCAATTGTCAGTTAGCATGGGCTAACTTAGCTGGTACTACCTAAAACACAACATTTCGATTTTAACCTGCAGTGTTGCTCCAAGGTGACAGTAACTGCAGTGTAACAGCAAGGACAGGTTTAGCTTAAACTGTTTGAAAACTGGAAATGCACCGAGTCAGTACAGCTTTCTTAAAATCAGTAGTTTTACATGCAAAACTGATTTCACCTCCACCCAAAACTAATACTGATTCACCGTAATAAATAAAAGGACACCTATTGAATCCTGACGACTATCTTATCAAGCACTTAGTCTGGATGATGCCGGAATCATAATTTTTCACACGCACTGACACTTTATGGAGCACTTTAACTTATACAGACTGACATCATACTGAAGGGCATACCAATAGTCTTGATGAGCCTCTAATATCTTTTTCATGATGTGGTGATTCAACAAAAAGGCCAAGAGTTTTAAACAGAAACAAGATAAATAGGTTCTAGGAAAGAAAAATAACGATCAAAGGTTGCATGTGATGTCTTTGTGTGTGTGTGTGCGTGTGTGTGTGTTGTGCATGCACATGTGTGTTTCCCCACTGTGTAATGATCCTGGTGAACAAATATCTTCATATTATTTAACTGTTATTGTTTAGGTCTCTAGTGGTTGATGTGAAGTTTTCAGTGAACACATCAACTGAGATCACCTTCAGCTGCAGGTTAGACCAGCGATGGCAGTGACAGTGTAGCAGGGAATAAGAGCCCCATGACCTCTAGAGCCCTATAAAGGGTTAAACTGGCCACAGTGCAGTTGGTCATGTTTTTATTCATGCGTTTGCTTACTTACTTACTCCAGAACCGGTTTAGCAAATGGAGGGATGGATTGTGTTTTTCACAAGCTCAAAACATCAGACGGATGGTTGAATTCATATGTTAAACAGTCTCACAAGGACGCTGGGTCCTGACTGTATTCTTCCATTGGAAGTTTAGAGACTATGTTGAAAAACCTCGTGCCCCTGTACAACGCTTCAGCACCTACGCTGGTATTTTCACTTACTTTGCATGATTAGATCTTTTCAGAGGGATGACTGACATGTCTCTGATTTTCCTATTTATCCAGAGATAATGGAAATCTCTTTCTCCAGTAGTCTGTGACAGAATATCATTGCCTAACTGAGTGTATAATGTGGAATGTTGCTAATATTATCAACCTAGAATAATTCTAAGCAGCTGAATTGAATCATTTTAGGCAGTTTTTTTCAAAATTAAGGTGTACCTGTCACTTTCTCACTCTCTCTCCCTTTTTTTTAATACTTGTAACAAAACTTTTCTGATTTCTTCTATTAAGCATGGCCATCTTTTCCACATCTGCTTCACATCGCTCAAATGGGTTTAATGTTAGGACACCTGATCTAAGGATTTCGAAGAAAATCAATGTGGTGCATGTTTTGAACATGAGCATTTAGTGATTTGCTATGAGACCCAGTTTGTACCGTAACACTTTCTCTTTTCACATCATTCTTGACACACATGATAAACATTTAAAACAGCTGGGTGTACTGAAATTGACAACGTTCTTGTCAATACCTTGTACCATGATTTTTGGCTAAAAATAAAGGTGGCTATTTTATGGTATTGAATAGTCTATACTCTAAAACTGTTCTGCATGTATTTGCAGTCTGAACAAAGCATTCGACTGTTGGACTCTTAATCTTTTGTTTTTTAATCTAACCACAGATTTGTATTATGGCCTTCAATTGTAACATATATAGATGTTCCTTTTTCTTCCTCTACATTTGAACAGGTTAATTGCTACAGTAAAACCAACAGAAATACAAAAATGATGTATATTGTACGAGAGTCCCCAGATCTGTGCTGGTGAATATGTTTCAGTCTGTTGAGCAGCACCGCAGATTTTTTTTTCAGTATGTTCACATTGAAATGGCACATTATTTAGTCACCAAACTCCCTCAGCCTCACACCTCAGAAATAACATGTATGAAGTGTGGTTGATTTCACTATTGCACATTCCCACATGCAGCAACACAGAAAGGGTGTTTGTGTGTGTGACTCTCATAGAGTGTGGACAGACAAGTGATTTAATTTTCTTTTGTTCTCTGAATATTTATGTGCGTGTGTCGGCGTGCCTCCTCCATTCTGACGGTATGTGGTGTCTTCTTGGGGTGAGCTGCATCACAAGGAGTTTGATGTGATGCAACTGAATATAATTGCAGTAATTGTTCAGTCTCATCAAAGTGGCTATTCTGGTTGAGTTCCAGCAATTATCTTGAGTTTCAGTACAGAAAATGTGGCACTGTACATTCACACACACCTTTAAAGTAAGTATTTCTAAAACTCAAATCATCTCATACTTCTTTGAGATGTTTTCCCCCTCTTGCTTTAGCCATATCCTGTGTATAAAGACAGCTGCTGAAACAAAATATGACATGATTTTTGAAAATGACTAATAGTAAATGTACAAGTCATAACTTACTGTAAGCCAGGGGATATGATGCCTCCTGTCAAAACTAAACGGATCAGCATTATAACCTCAAGTGGTGTGTGTCCTACCATGACAAATCAGTGTGCCTGCTGTTAAAGAGGCATATTCTTCTTTCATATTGTAATACAAATCCATCTCAGCACAAGCAATGGAAAGGAAGTTATTCACACCGGTGATTTTTCATTGTTGGGAAAGCTACTTTTCTTTTTTTTTATTACTGTATCATCAAGTTTATTAAGTGTGTTACAGACACTCAGTCCATTTAAGGCATGAGAAACAACTTGATTTGTAGCCTTCACACATACAACTGTCTGCCTTGCGAGCACAGTTGTTTATATGAGCCATGTTCTCACAAAGCGGTACAGCTCAGTACCTGGACCTGGCTTACGTTTCCCCTGCCAGGCATGACAGGTGATAAACAGTCTGCACGTACTGGTTTTGGCACCCCCAACAGAAGGCTGCCAAAAACCGGTATGGCATCGCTCGATTATTTTGGTACTGGTATACACGTGTCACCTGAAGGTTCCACTTGAGGGTGTTCTGGTGATGCTTACTAGACAGCCAGCTATGGATGGATTTATGCTCCTGAGCTAATGCGGTGACAGTGTCTTTGTCACTACATGACAAAATGATGCTTTTTGAAGCATGCGTTTGTTCTATGAGTGCTGCTTTTGAATTGACTTGCATTGTATTTATTGACAAATAGTTTTCTTCTATCCAAACCTTTATCAGGGAATTTATATTCAAAGCCAAATGAGGTGCCTTTGTTGTGTATTTTTTTTTTTTTTTTTACATTTTTTATCACTAACAATACCTATACCCTTAGTGGATATTGCACATTGAATATGGGTAGCATGAAACTGGGAGAAAATACCCAGTACAAATGAACACAGAACACTCATCGGATCAAAGTTGAAAGATTAATTTAATCAATTCGGAGGCCAAACTTTAAATATGGACAGACCTCACATGATGAGCATAGATTTTCTGCTTAAGGATGTCAATGCTACGAACTGATTTGCTCATTGTTTGGTTGTGAGATGAGTGCTCCATCCAGTTCTAACTGAAGTCAGAGATTTTGTAGTGGTGTCAATTTGAATCCATCAATCTCTTGTCTAGCTAGAGCCCTTTCATCCTGTCCAAGGTCATGAGGGGACGGTGGAGCCAAAGCCCCATAGATAAGACATAAATACATGTTTTTTGGCCTAATATGAGTATTTTCTTGTCATTATGGTCTTCATGTTGGGTATTAGCCATATGCATGGGTAGATGCTTTCTAAAAATGTACTCATTCAAGGCATTCAAAAATAGAAATGAAAACAAATGGTAAAAACAACAAGTATAAGAAGGTTTGTTTAATCCGCCCCAGTAGCGTCTTTATTCTGCCCCACTGTGCTGTGTGAAATGGAAGGAGGAGCAAAGGTGTGGCATCTGTACTTAGGATTTTTGATTTCTCTGTTCATGATCATGGCTTCAAACATTGGGCCTTCACGAACCACAAACTCAATCATGCGGTGGATGATCGAGTTTTGCTCCTGTTCTTGGGAAGGTAGTAGCAATAACATGAAGATGGCTGCAAACTCTGGGCAGAAGATGAAATCAGTCCATCATGTGGATGGTGAGAGACGGTCATGTCAGACAAAGTATGTGGGCCTAGTTGTGATCACCTTCTCTTTTTCATGCGGTGAAAAAACAGAAGACAGAAGGACCTGGCTGGATCTTGACCAAGATATTACCTCATATAGTAGCCAAGTAAGATTGGGCTTTGCCCTTCCACCCTGCAGAACACCTCCTTCTTAAATTCCTATTTGGTTTAAAAAGCAACTTTAAATTCCCTGTTGCCATGCTTGGCAACCTAGAGGAGCCACAGCCTGCGGAGGCCGAACCAATGTGTTCCTCCTACAGCCATGGACACGATGTGAACAGCGACAGTGACTGTAAAACTGAGGCAAGCGCTGCTGTGTGTCTCCCATTGGAATGGCCAAGTAGAACCTTTTTTCTTAAGTGTTTATTCAGTGCCATGTTATATTCAGCGCTAACAAAATAAAGCAGTGGCCACATACATTAGAGACGTGTTGCTAGCTGTGGGCTGGAAAGTCAAGAAAAGGAGCATCTGGGGACAGAAAGCATGCACTTTCAAGGTTGGTTTCTTGGTAAACGGTGTTTATAGTTCTGTTCTTGCCACGACAAAGAAGCAACTAGACCATCATAGGACATTCCAGTAAAAACTAAGTGAGAAGAAAATTCAACCTACCTTCCAGTGATGAGGAGGAAGAGGGTAAGGATGACAAGGAGGGTAAAGCCACCGACCGCTGCTGTGACAATGACCAACACCTGGCCTTGATCAGAAGCAATGTCTGAAGCTGAAGGTAGTGTGGGATGAGTAAGATCAGGGTGATAGTGAGAAAATGTAGGGGTGGGCAGAGAAGATTTGGGAGAAAGGGAAATAAGGAAGAACCAGAGTATGATGGAATTATTTAAGAAGTTTAAAAGTAAGAATCAAACACATTGTATTTTTTAGAGGGAAAGGAGATGGAGATGTAGAATAAAGTGAGGAGAAAAAGAAGAGAAAATTTATTCGAAATCATCTTTAATATTCCTCAGTGCACCATACATTGACTGTGTGAGTTCCTGTGAGGGGCAGATATTATTGAGAGATGTCTGATCAGCTCTTTGTATTGCAGAAAATCCCTGTCAGCTTTTGTGCTGGAATGATTCATTTGCCTGCTGCTCTTTAATTAATTTTATTCATTCATGAAATTGTGATTTAGTCCATGATCATTTGCTTAAATTGGGGCCATTTGATATTCATGATTTTCTCCTTTCTGTGTCTTGTCACAAGGCTAACGAATCCCAGATAATTGAAAGATGATTGCTATTACCGAACGTATTTTTATAATATTTCATGCTTAATGAATATGAATTGGAGATCGGCATGCATGGTGGTGAACCCAAAGACTGACGCTGATGGCGTTATACAGTAAGTACAGACCCCAAGTGCATGTACAGTATGTGTGTGTGGGATGTCAGGAATGAGTGCTTGCTTCTTTTTCTTGATAAGAGAAAATTACCGATCATCCAGGGAGAAAATGAGTGAAAATAGCGGTGGTCAAATGATACATGACAATTCTCAGTTTCGTGCACTGTTCATCACTTAGTAAACAGATGTGTTAGATTGATTTGTGTTTGTATCTGTCTTGTGAAAGAGAGGGGAGGACGCAGAAAGGAAAACAGATGAGAGGCAGGAGACAAAGACAAAAGAGGAAAAGAGAGAGACGGGAGTGACAGATGCACAGGCAGCTGGAAAAAGGAAAGCAGTGACAGTGACTGACAGACAGGAGAGAGCGGCGGGGGCCAAATCTGCCCTCCCTTTCAGATAAAAGGCCCAGCCGTACAAAGGCTTGGCCAAGCAGCCTCTGATACGTGGATAAAGCAAAGCTCAGCTTTGGAAGGGAGACGGCCACTGTGAAGCCAAATCACCTCTCAACAATACCTGACCAACATAAAAGGGCAGCTGGACCTTTGTATTTTTTGAGTATGCAATAAAGCTACTACTCTCAAAAACACACATTGAAAATCCTGATGCACCAAACAGCAGGGGCATATATCAGATTCCTTTGTTGGTTCTATTAACTCTTTCAATTGTTATTGTCACTGATACGTAACTGAAGGATTTAAGGTGAATAACATTCACTCTGCAGAGAAACCAGATGTTATGACTGCACTTCAACCTCAGCAAGAGTTTGGGCTGTACATAATAATCAAAATAAATCTTTGTGCACCGTTTTCAATAAATACCAATTTATACCAATAAATATCTATAATGTATCTACGCGTTTACTTGCTTATATGTTGTTGCGTTAGAAGAATTCTCGTCTACATTTATAGATCTTTATATCTATATATAGAACTGTAGATAAAAAAGATGCCTCAGTTAAGTATGACTCAATAACAGAAAGGAGTTATGCCGATAGTAAATTATATTTAACCACCTTAAGTAAACAAACTCCGCAGCTGCGTCCAATCATTATACAGTGATCCCTTAGTTATCGCGGTTAATGGGGACCGGCGCCCCCCCGCAATAATCAAAATCCGCGAAATGGAGGCGGAGCCCCCCCGAGCCTAAATAATGTGTTTAAAATATGTTTAAACACCGCAAAAAAGTAGCGAGACACTGCAGTGACACAAGACAAAGGCTAAACTGTGGTCTTTCTGTTTCCCTCACAGCCTCTGGTCTCTGAACTGTCAATCAATCAATAACTTTTTTTTTTTTTTTTTTTTTTTTTTCATAATAAAGACCTAAGCTTTAGTCAGGAGGGAGGGCTTTTCACCCGCCAGCTTCTCCTCCCGGTATTTAAAAGAACAACAGCAGAGGGAACAAAAGGGTGTTTTTATGTGTTTGTCTTTGCAAAAGGGAGTCTAATCAGTGAACCTGATGGTAGAAAACTTAAATTGGTACAAAGTCTCTCTCTTACTAAAACAGTTTTACACCAACGTTAGACGGGGACGGAGGTCCGCTCTGCTCCGCACCGACAGAGGGGAGGAGCGAAGGGAACGGACCTCCGAACCCGTCTAGATCACCGTCAACGTCCCTTTCCCCGAGCCAGGTCTCAGAGACCAGGATGCAGGCTTCTTTGACTACATGCTGGTCGCAAAACAAACAGCCTGTAGTTCCTGTTTTTTTGCGGAGAGCGCAGACGTTGGACAGAATAATTGAAGGGAGGGGGATGATGCGCAACAGGTGTTGCCGTCTCATGCGCTCCCGTAAGCCGCTTCTCCTGCCTCGCCTCCTCGGTTTCCGTCGTGGAGGTACGAAGTTGTTGCCTTCCCCGTGCTCGGTCAGGAAAGACTAGGTCTGCTGGTGGGCCGCTGATCACGGGATTTGAGAATTTTAACAGATAGTCTCTGGAATATTGAATGGAGCTGTCAGCAACCCCAGGTGACACGAGGACGCAGCACCGCCAATAAAAAGATCAGAGTCAGATCCATGTCACTGAATCATGACACTCTTAATCACACAAATGTGAGGTTGATCAATTCAAAGTGCACAGCGAGTTTAAAAGTTTAAGTAAAAAATAAACTTAAAACAGACATGCTTCCCACTGCTGCCGGTCGCTGCGTCGTGCATGCGCCCAGTAAATGCGTAAATGTAGTAAATGCGTCTCGGCCAAACAGCGCCCAGATTCTAGAGTTCTGTCTGTGTTTCTTTGTTGCTTACAGGAGGCTGTGAGTCATTGTTTGATGTTTTGCTGGCAGCTGCAGCCTCTCGTCTGCAGTGGGGTGGATTTTCGCAGAATTTCAGCGATTATTTCTTGATTTTTTAATTATAATATATTTCTGAAAAAAATCCGCGATGGACTAAAACCGCGTTAGTCAAACCGCGATGTGGCAAGGGATCACTGTACTTTGCAAATCCAATGTGGAAGCAGTTTAAGCCAAGAAAAGTTCTGCAAAACTATTGTAGCTCCCATAAATGAGGCTGATAACAATTAAAATATCGACTTGTCTCATCCTTATGTTAAATAAAGTTAAATGAGAAATAAATGTCATGATAAATAGATAAATAGCATGGCGTCGTCCCAAATGAACTTTGTCAAGGTGACATACTGACCTGAAGAAAAGCAAAATCAATTGTCTGCATGACTTCCACAACAAAGTTGTTTATGGATTTTAAGACTGCTAGATTTCTGATTGTAAAAAGTATACAACGGATGGAGAGTAAGCTCTTTTTTCTCATGTCATTGAAATATGACCCTAACTGTTTTTTTTTAAATAATTAATTAATATTTATTTATGCATATTTCACCTTCAAAATTTAGCTTTAATGCAGAAAAACAGCTCTCTTACCTATAGGTAAAATGCTGACCCACTGCTAATAGTGAATTAACCCCCAGTCAAAAGGCTGTCAAATGTCAGGTAAAAGTACACATGCAAATGCTTAAACAGACACATATACATTCCTTCTGACAAAAAAAAAAAAAAAGAAAAAGGGCTGTGGTACTTACAGTCTCCTGTAGTTTGGTATTCATATTTTGGAGAGTAGGAGCTGTATCCACTTGGTGTGCGAGTGCGTACACTGAAGACGTACCAGGTTGCTGGATTTAAACCTGAAACTATCACACTGGGAGCTTTGGTGCGTGTTGACGAGTAGCTCAACTGTTCATGCTTCTGTGGGAGAAATGGGAATGGTTATCAAATTAACAGTAGCAATTTATTACAAACTAAGACTATTTTAATATTTTACATATCCATTTTTTTTACATGCATTTTTGATGGGGGTATTGTGTCTTAAAGATTGATTTTATCAACATCTCCAATCAGAGTCAGTGACATTTTTGGACACAATTAAAAAAGCACAAGCCTTTTCCTTCAGACCTGCCTCTGAAGTTACACCTGTAAGCACACGAGCTAGTCACTGAAGAAACATAGAGAGACAAGCCAGTGGTTCAGTGACTCTGCTTGGATCCCTAATAATGATTGGATGGTATTCCACTGGTAATTCATATTTTTAAGCAAAAAAAAAAAAAAAATAAATTCTTCCTATCCCTTAATAAATATGGCCTTTCTAAACAATATCCAGCCATGGATTGTTACATTTAGTCAGAAAGTACACACTTCAATCTTCTGGTCCTTACCAGGTCTTAAAATGAGGTATATACAAACTCAGATGAACAAAACAAAAAAACACATGACAGTTGCAAACCTTTCCTTCTGTTCATCCCATTGTCAGATTGTTCAATGCTTCAAACAAGAAACCCAGGACTCTACAGGCCCCAGCTAGGATGTTAAAAGTTAAAGTTTATGACAATTTAATTAGAAAAAGATGGCAAAAGTATGGATGGCTTGGAAAGGAAGCCTCTTCTCTCTTAAAAGAAATGGAGGGATGGGTTTGTAAAGTTGTATGAGGAAAAACTGCTCCAAAACAACAATTCAATAAATATGACTGGAACAGCTGCTTAACCGCACTGTACAAGACAACGTTGGGCAAGAATAAAACACAACATATATAAGGCACGGCTGTGGAGATGTGATCGTTTGAACTTGTTTTGTTGACACAAGACCCAGGTCCTATTAACATTAAAGTATTCTAGTCAAATGTGAATTAATCTGTCAGACCGATAACGCTTGGGCCAAATCAAAGTCATGCAACAGGACAATGAAAAGCACCCCAACAGATCTACAAAAGAATGAATAAAAAAGAAAAGAACCACTGTGTTCTAATGAGGTTGCATTTGTCTTATTTTAAGATTCCATATTTTCAATCATGTCCTGATATATAAATGAGGCTGTACTTTCTTTTTCACTTACTTTTAACTCCATCAAAGTTGCAGTGGACAAGTTTGTTCCAATAATTTCAAATTCACGGTTGCACTATGGCAGCTGTTGATAGCGCAAGCAACTACTTTCAGGCTACATTCTAGCGAGGAACTACTTTTTTTTTTACTACTTCTTTGCTTAGGGGAAAACAAATGACAGGCAATAGATATTTTATGACACACTTAATACAGTACCTACCAGATGTTCTGCATACATTTTTAAAATTTACATATTTTTTTTTAAACAATGAATAACTAAGTAAGTTGAAGAATTACTGGGTTTCCAAATGTCAGGAAGCTAAAGATGAAAAAAGTCAAGAGCTAAAGGTATTTCAAGCAAGATTACCTTCTTACCGTCTTACTTTCCTTGTAAACAAACAAACAACCAAACAATTAAATAACCCAAACAAATAAAGGTGCACTTTCCACTGGGATGTAACCCAGCTCATCAACTACATTCCCAGCTAGAAGGTAACTGAAAATCTGTTTGCAGTCTGTGTTTGTCATTTCACATCTAAGCAGTTTGAGTTAGTTAGCCAATGTAAAAATGTATATATCTCTATTTAATTGCATAAAAAATACAAGTGTACCTTCTCATAATATTTGACTTCATAGTCAAAGACCGGAAGTGTAGTCTCTTCAGGTTGCTGCCAGGAAAGAGCGATGCTGTTTGGCGAAGCCCAGTCCTTTCTTTAAAGCTCCCACCAAAGATGGACCTAGTTGAAAAAAACACACAACAAACAGAAGATCACTTTTTTTTTTTTTTTACTGTGCTAACTCTACTGACTGTAAGTATGGGCCAGATGTCTTTGTAGACAGAAGAATCAAAGTGAGAGATCAGTTGCAAATATTATTTCAATAAATTCACTAATGAATGCACTTTTACACCCCAATAAATCAGCATCCGAGTTATATATATATTCATTGACATGTCCAATAACTTATCTCTGGTATAGTAATTACTACCAACATATCCCTTGTAAATAAAGTCAGAGTTATTATTTATTATTTATTATGTTTCTCCATTGTGGTTGTTTGTTTTAGTATTGTTTTATCTTATTTTATTATTATTTGTCCATTTTCTTCTTTATTGCTATTTTTCACTTGCTGCTGTAACAATGTAAATTTCCCCATTGTGGGACAAATAAAGGAATATCTTATCTTATCTCATCTTATGTTATATATATATATATATATATATACACAATAGCCACAAAGTATACAAATAATTTTATGACATCATATTGTTAGAAGAATTCACTATAAATGTGTTATAGTAAGTTGTTCAAATTTACTCCTGTAATATCACAGACTCAGACAATCATGGAACATTCTTTGTGCCTTTGAAAATCCAAGTGTAAAGCAACACTGATTTGAAAACTGATGCACCAATATACTGGATTAAAAAAAAAGTTGACACACGCCCTGTGATGTCACCCACAGGTTTTCTGAAGAGTGCTTTTAAAGTCTCTTTTATTTCTGGTGTCATATTAGCACTAACTGATGCACCCAGAACGCAGCAGCGAGGGTGCTGACAGGAATCCGCAAGCGAGATCACATCTCTCCCGTGTTAGCCTCCCTCCATTGGCTACCCGTGAAATTTAGAATTGAGTTTAAAATTCTGCTTCTCGCATATAAGGCCCTTAATGGCCTAGCTCCGCGCTATTTACAAGACTTGATAGCATGTTATGCTCCTAATAGAGCTCCTCCGCTCTCAGAGTGCAGGATTACTCGTCGTTCCTAGAATATCTAAAAGTAGGTTTGGAGGACGGGCCTTCTGCTACCAGGCACCTTTTTTATGGAACCAGCTACCAGTTTGGGTTAAGGAGGCTGATACCATCTCCATTTTTAAAACTAAATTGAAAACATTTTTGTTCAGTAAAGCCTACAATTAGTCTAATCTATAGTGTGTAGGGGCTAATAGTTTAACTATAGTTGTAGTAGTAAGACTTGAGTAGCTCGTCTTAATCACAGCTTCGTCATAGCTATGCTGCTATAGGCCTACGCTACAGGGGGACACCAGCATGATCTGCTGAGTGGTGTCTCCACTGCTCTTCTCCTTTTTCTTCCCATTCTTCCTCCCTTCCTCCTCCTCCAGCTCATTTAATAATTATTTGGGAGCACCCTGTTACTGAAACTGTGCTCCATTTTCTTTGCTTTCCTGTGTTTGTTGTGCTGTTTCTGCCCCCTTTTCTTTTTGTGTATTTGCAGGCCAGAGTTTCCTGGGTTTCATGCTGACTTGCAGTTCCATCCTCTGTCCATCCCGGGGTTCTCCTCCACTTGTGTTTGGGTGCCGACTGGCGTGGTGATCGGCGACCTGGTCCTCTGGCCATCTCATCCCGTGCTGCTGCCTCCATCTGTTATATTTATATATCGCATCCTTTTGCTTGAAATCCTACCCTTCTCTTTTCTTAAACCCAACCCCCCCCCCTCCCCCTTTTCTCGCACACACCTCACCTACACCCCACCCGCACATTACTGATACTCAAGAGCCTATCATGGCTCATTACGCTGACCACACGCCCAAGGGCCCTCCATAGCCCGCTTGCATTCACACTACAACAATTCCACTACTTCTTTATTATTATTTTTTACTTTTTCTCCTCTCTCTGTCCTACATCCTCTTTCTGTCCTCCATCTTCTCTCTGTCCTACATCATCTCTCTGTCCTGTCTCCCCTCTTTTCTTTCTCTACCCGGCTGGCCTTCGGCAGGAAGGTCCCCCCATATGAGCCAGGTCCTGCTCAAGGTTTCTTCCTCTTAAAGTGGAGTTTTTCCTTGCCACTGTTTGGTATAAAGTTTTTTTTTTTCTCCCTACGTGGGAGTTTTTTACGTGCCATTATCATTGATTGGATTTAATTATATAATCTTAGTTGATGATATTTGCTCGGGGGTCATGCTCTGGGTCTCTGTAAAGCGCCTAGAGACAATTGTCATTGTAACAGACACTATATAAATAAAATTGAATTGAATTGAATTGAATCTCAACCCTTGTTAATCCACAGACGGGTAAATGAGTGAAACGAGTAGGCCTGGACGTTGGCTGTAACCATTAACTAAGCCTTAGCTTAGTTACCACAATTAAGTTATTTTAGCTTAGCTGGCTTTAGCTTATGCTAACCTATGATGCTAACTAGTGTTACTTGACATTCACTATGATCAAATCTGTTTTTACATCCTCATTTCATATGTTGGTCCCAAAATGACATTTGAAACAAGTGCTGTTGAAACAGAAATGAAGACTAGCGGAGCCCCGCTGGGTGTTGTGGTGGCTCAGGCTTAGGCCAGCATGCGATCGGCCTCAGTCAAGTTTACCGAAGTTGCCATGTAGGTAAAGATTACAACTTAGAATTTGACACTACAGACTTAGAATGTTGAACAAAGGACCACATCCCTAATTATGCACACATTGCTGGCTTTATAATACTGTAAGATCCCCCAGTTTTGGTTCAGTCTCTGACTAGCAGAGTCTGTCACCGGGACCAGCTCTCCATCCTACGGGTAAGAAGTTGCGGTCTAGGAGAGGTTCCTCACTAGATTTCCTCAACTTATTTAAGCTGGTGTCGAGGAGATACGCCTAGCTCTCACTGCCTACTTCCAAACGTATGTCCCGCTCACTCCAATAACTGTCCTCAGAGGAATAGCCGGGTGGCTCGAAGTCCAGCTATCGGTCACGTCTGTTAACGGCAGCTCTCCTCTCACGATCTGGGCTCTTGTTACAGGCTAGGAAAACTTTAGTGGCTCGGACAGCAAGCCTCAGGGACAATTTGACAATATTGTGACTAGAATAACCCATAAGAACCTGTGTGTTAGTGCAGAGGCATAAACATGTCTTCAAAATTCTGGATACAGATGTAATGTCCACAACGACGTCTTATGATAGTTTTTATATTTATTAAAGCAGATTAGCAAGGTTAAGCAACAGCATTGATTGGTTAAACAATTCTGATTCTAAAAAGGCAAATTAAAGCTGTGGCTTACTGATCAGTTCCTCTGGTTGGTTCAAGGACAGGCTGGTACGCAATGTGCACCTTTGCGTGTTCAAGGCCGCTGGGCAGGGAGAGAGAGAGAGCTCAAATGATCAGGCCTGCAGGTATGCTGATTCGGCCCCTCCTCCTTGCTAGCGGTGAGCTAGGCTAACCAAAAAGGCTCCAATTATTCCTTCAAGAATTGGGAAAAATTCGTGATCCTGTTCCAAGCGTCTTTCTGTCTTCTTTTCTTGAAGTAATTCCTTCCAGTTAATCCTCCAGATGGGGGTTGCTCGTCCAGGTCCCAGCTAGTCCTTCTTCGTCTGAAGACGCTCCAGGAATCCACTCAGAGTCCCTCTGCCTTCTCTTTTTATGCGCTCTCTCTCTCTCTCTGACCTGTCCAGCCTTCCACCAGCCCCGATCTGTTGATTGGTTCTCTCACCTTTGCATATGCATACATAATTTCCCTCAAACTCACATGACACTTCTGATTGGTTATTCACATATACAGAGGCGTGCATAATTTTACATATCCCGATTACATCATTCATAGTTCACAGGCCCTGTCCCACAATGACTTCATATGTTTACAGCATGACATCATCCCTATCACCAGTCCAAGGCCACCTTGTTTACTTGGCCATATAGCTCATTAAGCTAAAGCTTATCAGCTAACGCTAATCCTTATTCAATGATTTATACCTCACATCTGTCTTACAATGTCCTTAATTGAGCCATTGCTGGATTGAGCCTTAACCACAGAATGTGCGCCTCATTTCATTTTTTTTCTGCACAGTCCATAGTCACGGCGTCAATGCTGAGGTCAGCATGCCCCCCGCTACTGTCCGCACCTGGGTGACTGTTTTTTTGTCATTGTTGTGTCTTGGTGGCCCGGAGCTGGCAGAATTGTTTTGAAACTCGGCTTGTTGACATTCCAAATGAGGAACATGCGCTCCGCTCTGTCTCTATCCGTCGTGACCCAACAAAAATAAGTTTTTCTTTTAACATACACTAATTAACACAGATCTATTACCAAAATTTACTAATACATCTTGTTTCTGATCATTCTAGAATCACACACACATTTCATACATTTCATTGATTAGGAATTGCTTACAAATCACGTAAATCACCTCTTCTTCTGTTACTTCTGTTTACATTACATCACCCAGCTGCTGCAAGATCTCTCTCCCCCCTGTTTTGATAAACAATATGGGTTGTTTTTACATTACATCACCCGCTACTGCATGATCTCTTCTCCTGTTTTGATAAACATAGCCGTTGTTTTTATTCCCCTGGGTACACAGTGACCCACGGCAGCTTACCTCAGCCGCTGACAGCACAGACTCACAGTCTCTTGATCCAACGAGAAATAAATCATAGATTTAATAATACATCTTTCTGATCATTGAATAATGTGATTACAAATCACATTAATTACCACTCTTCTGTTAATCCACTACATTATATCAGTAAAATCTCATCAACAAAGCTGGGATAATTCCAACTTCACCTGGGTCACTTGACAATACTCATAACTCACATAAAAATTCATCCACTGTCTAGTTGTTATGGATGTGAAATTAAACTATGGAGACCTAAACTGCTGTTTAACCAGACTGTAAATATGCTTATTTCTGGTAGAATTGACACACTTTTGTAGGTAGCCACTAGTGGTCAGTTAAAGAATTGCAATTTTCTTCACTTCCTGGATTGAGTCAGATGAGCAAAATGGATGTAAGTCCTGTGAAAGAAGAGGTGGTGGACTCCACTCTATAAGGAAAAAAAAACTGCTATGAACAGAGCTGCAAAGACATGGTTGAAAAGGTAGCTTTTATATTTCATACCTGTGGTATTTTAATCAAAGCATGTCATGAAAATTCATCAAGACCACAGAAATTAAGTCAATCACTGGAAAAATGGCTTGATACAGTACATCTTCTTTAATAATGCATAAAATCTTTATCCACTTATTCTAAGCTGAGCTATTATGTTGTTGTTCATAAGAGCACTCTTTGATTTGCTTTTGAACTGATTTTGAGTTAGCACAGCAGTTGTTGTTTATTATCTAGGGCTGGTTTGGCACTAGACAATAAAAATAGATCCAGCTGTTAGCATGCAGGGCTACAATGACGACCACCCTCAACATTACTGGTAAACATCAGGATGCTCACTTTATTACTGTAAATGGATCGTCAGTTACCAGTTAAATAGCCTTTAATTTGAGAAAAACCTCATAATATCACTTCTTTTTCGTCTAAGTCTTGGTGTGAAGAACCAGATGATCCTACTAAGCAGAGTAAAAATAAAATGCACTAAACACAGATTGAAGAGCTTTCAAACTGCATTAAAAACAAACAAACAAACAAACAAACAAACAAAAAAAAAACTCCTTTGGGTGATTCGCGTTGACACTGTCTGTGATTATTGTTACTTTCACTGTTATCACACAACCAGCCTCACACTCATTCACTGTTTCTTTTTAAGTATGACAAGCCTTCCTGTAGGTATTTCCCTCTCCCATGCGCTCCTATAGTTTGATTTGAGTTTAATTGAAAATATCCTGTACAAGTTGCATGTTCCTTTCTTGGACTGAGTTGCATAAGTTTTTTTTTTTTTTTTTTACATGACTTTCTGCCGAGTAAATAATTATGTTGAGCTTCCAAAAGAGGTCAGCAGGTACAACCGGCTTGGGAGTCATTACTATAAATTATTTCATCTAATATCACAGAGCTGCCTCATTATATGGATTCAAAGTGAAATGATGACTCTCATTCTACTCTTTCACTTACGCTCCAACAGCATGCCTGGGGAAGCTGTTTGCAGATCTCAATATGACTGAACCTGAGTAAATGGGCCTTGAAGCTTTTGGTTCAGGGGAAAAGTTGACAATCCAGGATGGAGGTTTATTGTAGGGTTTGGGGGTTTATTAGTGAAGAGAGTGATAGAGTCTGGGGTCAGATGGTTAGATGTGATGAGATTTATGGGCTGCGGGGTATGAGCTTGTTAGCCAAGAAACCAGTGCTTCTCGTCTGTTAATAGAAGCTGAATGTGAACACCTGCTTATCCTTTTCCCTCTGTCCTTTGCTTCTTCTTTTACAGTACATTAATCAAACCTCTCTCCATAATCAGCAAGGGGAAAATGGTGATTATCAGTGGAATAGAGAGCATAAACCAAAAGAAGAGAAGTTAAAGGTGTCTGAAAGGGGACTGAGAGAGTGGGTTCATCTTTGCTAATATTAGATAAGCACTGAATATTCATTCTGAAAAACGTTGTTTTGTCTAGATGGGGATGGGGCGTGCATGCCCCTGCCCCTTTTAAATTTGTGTTTTATGTAAATTTCTTTTGTTGGTTGGTAATTTGTAGCAGGCAGAACTAATGTTTATACAACATGGATGGATTTTTGGGCTACCACTGCTACCATGGAGATTAGACAGAGAGACAGGCAGAGGTGGAAGCAGATTATGTGACTATATTACTTCTCTTCTCCACTTTCTCACTCTGACATTGGCTTTTGTGCTGTTTCCATTTTAATTGGGCTTTTCGATGTGGCTGCTTTCAGCCCCATTTTAAAGATATGTACAATGCACGGATGTGCATGTTGGAACTTTTCCAACTTAAACTCACCTGACTCACTGTGACCTGAACAGCAAATGTTACAAAGGAAAAGTTGTGCAAAATATACTGCGAACCTGATGCACCTATTTCTCACATTGCTACAAATTAACTCCTGCATCCTTGTGTTAAGTTAAAAAATATAAAACTGAAGTAAAAAAAAAAAACAAAAAAAAACACACACTCAAACACAACACCAAAGGGGCTGATTTAGGGTGTTGGGAAGCATTTTGGAAACAATGCAAGGTGATCACACAGTTTTCAGTTTTGAGCTTCTTTTGAATGATCTGCAGTGTAAAACATGCTCATTGCAACATTGATGATTATAATAATTTCTCTGCGTGGACTTAACTTTATTATTAAACATTTTATGTTAATCCATCCATCCATCCATTAGCTCCCGCTTGGTCTGGAGTCAGGTCGAGGGGGCGGCAGCTTCAGCAGCTTCAGCAGAGAGGCCCAGACCTCCCTCACCCCGGCCGCTTCCACCAGCTCCTCTGAGAGAACCCCAAGGTGCTCCTAGGCCAGCCGAGAGATATAGGCCCTGATCGTACACTTCCCACTAGCCGCTACCCACAAGCCGCTAGCCGCAAATTGTGGGTTTAGGAACCTCCGCTAAACGCTAATGCAATCTTCCACTTCCCTAAAGCCGCTACCCTTACTCACTTTGTAGGTGTGGCAATGGGCGTGTCTTTTGCCCTTTCCGCAAACTCGGTATCTTGCGACTGCGGGCTACGGTTTGTGGGTAGCGGGTGATCTGACCACCTGCTACCCGCTACCCGCGATCGCAAGATACCGAGTTTGTCGGCGTACAAGAGTGCGTCCAAATGGCATCAATGTGCGTCCACCTGGTCACATGTGGACGTGCACAAACGGCTCTACCTCTCAAATTAACTCTTGTATAAAAAGTGTGATTTGGCCTCAGTTGAACCCCTGAGAAAATAGCAGAGATCGTCTTAAAGGGCTTGCATGCAAGTTAAACCATAGACGACCAGATACCGGGAGCACACCGACTATCTGGGACTTTCAGGTTGCCGATAGGAAATCTCTGTGTAAAAATATTTATATGTATATATCAGTGAAGAGGAGGACAGGGAAGGAAGAGGAGGAAGCTCTACAGCAGAGTCCCAGATGAGATGTGCATGAGAGCTGCTTCGATCTGGATGAAAAGACGCTCCATAGCAGTTTGCGGATAGCGGTTTGCAGGTAACGGTTTGCAGTGTTGGGCAAGTTCACTTTCTACACTAACTAGTTCAGTTCATAGTATACAGAAATTAAAACGAACTAGTTCAGGTTACCATTTCAAAAAATGAACTAAAAAGTTCATTTTTTGTTATTTTTTTCTGATTCTTTTTTAATGTTGCTGCGAGCAGTTATTTGATAAAATGATTGCCACTGCCCATATACTACACCACCACAAACAGCAATTATTTTATCCATTTTATCAGTCGAAAACAATGTGTTCAATTCTGAATCTTTATCCAATCAGGGTTCACATTAGCATTGAAAGGACAGCCCATGTAAAACTGTCATTTCCCTTTCAGCTTCTCTCTACAGCAGCCATTCCCAAACTTCATAATACCATGGCCCAATTTGAATTGTGAAAAAATATACGCGGTCCACCCAAACCCTTCATCACAACTATAATCACCAGACAGGACTAGAAGCAATGTTCTGATATGATGTAATGTTGGGGTAAACAAATAGGTGACACTTGTCATATTAAGTTAAAATGATACTTAATAACCTTAACTGGTTTGTTTTATTACTTCTTAATGTTTTTTTAATAATGTCATGAATATTATACAGTAATTTCAAAACATTTTTTAAAAAAGATCGAGAATTTAAAACATATTTGTTTAATTTTAATGACCTCTCATGTCCCACCTGTAGTACCTCGACGGCCCAGCAGGGGACTGCGGCAGACACTTTGGGAATCACTGCTCTACAGTATGTTAAACATATGAGGAAAAACCTGCTGCCAAATGGTCTTTATTATAAGACAAAAACAGGTCCTTAAGGTATGCAAATGTTTTTTTCCCCCATTGCAATATTTCAATCCTGCCCGGGAGTCGGGGCGCTCCTCGGCTCTGGACGACTGCAGCTTTCATTTTCCTCCATGCTCTTTTAAACATTTGATGATGCAATTGTTAGCGTGACAGAAGCGACAGTCCGTGTTGCCATGTTTGATTACTTTCCGCAGATACATATTAGGCTCGTTTGTGGTGTATTTTAAATGGGGTTCGCTGGAAACCTGGCACGGTTTTGACCGTGCGTGAACTTTGAAAGACCATCGTTTACAATTGCCCAAATGAACTCGTTCACACCCCATGCTCGTGACGGGGAAAGAGAGCACGTTCAGTTCATGTGTGCACAAAATATGAACTAATCCATGAACTTTCGTTCAATGAACGCGTTCAGGTACAACACTGGCGGTTTGCGGGTAGTGCAACCTGCTCTCAAAGGCAATGGCTACTGACGCACTGATTGGTTTAACAGATGGATCGCCCTAACCACTCCTATGCATAATATAGTGGGTAGCGCAGGTGGGATAGCGGGTTTAGGAAGGTGGAAGATTGCGTTCTTTGCGGGGGAACGCCCCTCCCGCTACCCGCTAATTCTTAATAGCAGCTTTAGGAGATGTGGCGGAAGATTGGGCCCATAATCTCTCCAGCGTGTCCTGGGTCTGCCCCGTGGTCATCTCCCAGTTGGACATGCCAGAAACACCTCTCCAGGGAGGCGTCCGGGGGCCATCTTAACCAGATACTCGAACCATCTTAACTGGCTCCTTTTGATGTGAAGGAGCAACGGCTCTACTCTGAGTCTCTCCCGAATGAGTGAACTTCTCACCTTATCTCAAAGGGAGAGTCCAGCCACCCTAAGGAGAAAACTCATTTCCGCCACTTGTATCTGCTATCTTGTTCTTTCGGTCACTACCCACAGTTCATGATCATAGGTGAGGGTTGGAACAAAGATTGACCGGTAAACAGAGAGTCTTGCCTTTTGGCTCAGCTCTCTCTTCACCACAACAGACCAGTATAGAGTCCACACCAAGGTTATTATAGTTTTGAAATTTTCTTTAGTTTTTATTTTTATTTAGTTTTCCAGTTTGCTTTTTTATTTCAGTTTAGTTTTAGTTAGTTCAACAAGTGATTTAGTAGTTTAGTTTAGTTTTATTTGAGGAATTGACTAGTTTCAGTTTAGTTTTATTTAGTTTTAGTCTGAGTTTTAGTTTTTCAGGTATTAAGAGAAGCCTTGACTTGTAGAAGCTGGAAAGGATGAAAGAATGTATGACACCAAATATGAGTCCTTTTAATTTCTTTCTATAACCAACACCTGCAGGCAAATCAAAAATAAAACTTAAAAGGGTCTGTATTCCAGAATGAAGATGTGGAAAAACCTTAATACACAAACAGTTATGAACCTCCAAAAACAAGGCAAAATGTTACTTAAAAAAAAAAAAGAAATGTTGACATGTGACACTCCTATAACTGAAAAGGACTGAAAAATGCTTCATATCTGCCAGAGTAAAAGATTGTAAATATGAAAATAAAATAGATGTTTTTTGCACTACTTGTCAAAGATTTCTGAATGTAAATCTATTAAACTTTTGTTTGAACTTTTATTTAATAATGGAACAACATGGAATTGTTTTAACTGAAGTGAAATTCACCATTAGGGTATCTCTACGAAAATGGCGTTTTCGACTTGCAGCTTTAGCCATTTCTAGCAAATCATAAAATGCCCGCTAACTACCTTCTTCTTGCAGTATGCAGCAGATTAATCCGCTATGCTGCCCCCTCTCTGGAGGGAGGGTAGCATAGCGGCTGCTGCAGGACCAGTAATCTCTATGGCAGTAATCAAGGGAGAAACGAAACGACAACGAAAACAGCTCTCAATTCGTTTAGTTTTAGTTAGTTTTCATCCCACAACAGTTAACTGAAATATTTTTTCATTGCTAGTTTTAGTTTTAGTCTTAGTTTTCGTTAACTATAATAACCCTGGTCCACACCACAGCAGACGCCGCACCAATCCGTCTGTCGATCTCCCGATCCTTTCTCCCATTGCTCGTGAACAAGACCCCGAGATACTAAAACTCCTCAACTTGAGGCAGAACCTCACTCCCGACCCTGAGAAGGCATTCTACCCTTTCCCGATTTTATGCTAATTCAATCTTTTATTGAGAAATTCAAAAGCTGATGGAGAGGTATAGCTTACTACTTTTGCTCAATGTGTAATTTCTATTTTATTATATATTTTTGAAATTTTTCATCCTCCAAAGGGGAGAAAGGCAGAAAAACCTAATACACTGTTCTATTTTAAGGCTTGTGCTCTTGAAATTAACCTTCCTTTCTGGTTCTGACTTTGTATGACTTGGGGAAAAGTACTAAAAACTGAGGTAAGAATAGGAACAAGCACATACAGAGAACAGTGTCCCTGAACATGTTGTGCTTTTTTGAGGATAGAAAATAAATCTTCACAAACTGCTGGGACCATTATTCACTTGACTAAGACTCGATTAAAATGACTGCCAAGGACTAAAACATGCAATCAATCAAGCAAACTCAAAACTTGGTGACCGATGAAATACGAACAGAGCACTACTGAGGTGTACAGTGCTGCGTTTAGTATTGAGCAACAGTCACTTTTACATTAAATGCATTTTAATGGTTGGCTTCTCCTTAATAACTGCCATTTAAAATCTGGTTGGTAGTCTGAAATACTAGTGAAACCTGAACAACATAATGTCATGTGTGACTTGAAATAGCTTATAATATTAGCATAATCATCAAGCTAAAAGGGCAGAGTGTGTGTGCTTGTACGTGTGTGTGCCTACATGTATGCATATGAGCAGAATTTTATCTTAAACAAAGATATGGAGCAGCTGAAGAAGAAACTAATCCCCAACTTTTCAGGAAATAAAATAAGCCAAAGCGCCTGACATCTTATGTTTTTTTTTTCTTTCTTTGATACATATTAACTCACATAAAACTATTTAAATCCTCCTATACTCCTCCCAGTATATTCATGATGGCAGAGAAAATTCATCTCAGGGGGATTTTATCTGATCTAACTCTGTCTAATGAACTGCTCTGTTGAAGTCGTGACATTGCGGGGTTTCCTCTGCTGCTAATGCCAGCTGGGCACAACGGTGGTGTCAGGGTGGTGTGGTTTGTGGCATGGTTTGTGGCAAGAGTCGTGTTGTGGAGCCATCAAACTCAGACACAGCAAGATTGTTGGCATCTGCTGTTAGCATATTGTCCCTCGATAGGAAATAATAAACCCAGCCTGAGTTTAATCCCCTTCAGACTCACAGATTCAAATCAGCCTTCTGCAGTGAGCCTCACATGATTGGTGGAAATAAATAAGGAAACACGCACTCACACAGATCCCTGAAAAGTGCAAATTATTTGAGAGCTGATGTTTAAAAGCAATGTTTTTTGAAGACCACTGTCCATCTGGAAGAAAATAATTAAAGCCAAAATAGAGCAGCTGTTTCTATATGTCAAAACATAAATCATAGCAGATTTTCCTTCTGACAGCAGTTACATGAAAGCAACAACTTTTTTTTTTCAACAAAAGCCCTATTTGAGAGGTCACACATCATATATATACCGAATGCGTCATTGTTTTCTCTCTGAAGGGATATTGTTTGTCACCGAAGGCCTCATGTTTTTGAAAACTCAGCATCTTCTCAGGCACTGACGAGACACTTTGAGGACACAGGACATATGTCAATTGTCTTTAATGATTTTTGTTTGTGGTTTATTCAACCTGCTGCATGAATTCTGCCAGAGGAACTCCCAATTTTTCTCTGGGATGAAGGAGAACTGGAAAGCCATTACAAATACCAGTCAATTATGATACCCCATGGATGGATTTTTCAGTCGAGCGTGGTTAAGCTCAACACAAACTAATGGGGAGTCTTTAAATGAGCTTGACCTGCATATGATTTTAATTAGCTTTCCTGCCCTGAAGGCTTCCATTAACTGTTTAAAAAAATCAATAGAGGCAGTATTGATGGTGTGTGAGGGCTTAAACGATGTCCTAACACTCCAATGATTCAATGCTGATAAAGAGATAGAGTGCAAGAGAAACACAAACACAATTTGGGTGTCCTTGTTTACAACAGTCATATTGATGTGTTCTTTTCTAGATGTCTGGTTCTGTTTGTCTAATGCCAGATCCAGTCTGGTCATTGAATATGCATTTTCATGGTAGAATAGAATAAGACTTGTGTGAGCAAAGACATGAAAGCGCTCAACAGCATATACACAGATATTCAGTTTGCTGGAGTTTGATTCAGTTTGATTTGAACGTATTTCAATTCAGTGCTGTTCAACTCAATTTCCAGCACTGCCTGTCAATGTCAAGTGTGCAAGGTGCTTTTGGAGCACTTCACAGCCGTCTCCAACGTTCCTACTGGGACTTCAAATAATCAACTGAAGGAATGTCATGTTTATTCAGTGATTAATGCATGTGTGTGCGTTGCATGTGTGAGTATTGTACTGTGTCTGTTGCCCTGACAAACTGAAAGACAAAACAGAAGTGACATGGGACTTACCTTGGGGACTATCATCATCATTACACTTTATTAATACAGGAGGTCACTCCTAAAGCACTGGGGGCCATGTGCTCTGAATACATGCAGACTTTACAGAGACCTGCCAGCAGCTAAAAAAGCTTTTGAGCTTGAGTGTAATTACATAGTGTGACTTCAAAATCCAGCTCCAATAAGCGAGGACTCAAGCAAGTGCAATAACTGACACTGCCATCTTACTAGCAGCGAAATTGGTTTTAGAAAAATCAGTTTTTAAACCTGAGTCCATATCCCTGTGAGATGTGACTATTTATTGTACATGTGTCATATGTTTCAAAAATTGCCCACATTTCAAATAGTTAATCTCTTATCTCAATAAATCAATAGCTCATCTCTAAGTGTGCATCAAATATGAAGGAGGTAGGTAGGTAGTTAACCAAGCTTAGTATGAATGGTGGTCGCAGGCAAAATAGTTAACTTGACTTTCTTAATGTGTTGTTCATTCTTCATTCAATCTACATCCAAACTAAAATAAGATACCATGAACCATGCCCTCCCTAGATGGTCATGCTGAATGAAATTACTAGTAAATAAAATGGAAGAGCTTGGAGTGCTGTTGAGGACAGTGTAGAAATAACAGGAATTGCATTTAATATGTTTAACCAAGACATGGTTGCAGGAACACACATGGGTTTCCAGTGCCTCTCCACCCAGGCTATCCAACAGAGACTCCAGTAAGAGTGGTAAGAGTTAAGGCAGAGAGACTTGATTGCTTGTTCACAACAGATGGTGTAATCCTAGAAATGTTACTGTACAGAAGTGTCTCTGCAGCCTGGTTATTGAACTGTTTACTTTGAGTTCCCACCCATGCTCTCTTCCATGAGAGTTCACATGTGTTATCAGCTGATGCTGGACAGAACATCAAACCTCAGTTGTTTCCAGCCAACAAACACAAGACCCCAAGCGTTCATGCTGTTCTCTGGAGATTTCCACCACACATCTCACTCTGCAGTCCACTCTGCTCTTCAGTTTATGCCACAGCATCACATTTTCCCCATGAGAATTCAATTAATCTCAAAGAAAAGTTATCATGCATTAAAGACAACTGCTATCACATTAGAAGATGCTGCTTCATTCATCTTGACATCCTCATTCATCTCAAGTTGCAGTAATGTTGTCTGGTCACTACGGCATAAATTCATGGCAGGTATTTGTTCACACTGCCCATCAATAGAGTGGAGTATCAATGACTCTTCACAAGTTGAAAACAAGTCTTAGAATGGCCCAATCAGTCCCAGACAGCAATCCTATTGAAATGAAATATTCTGTTGCAAGAAAGAGTGCGCTAAAATATTCAAAGCCAAAAAGTGTGAAGTTAATTCACAAAGACCTGATGCTGTAATAAATATATGGTTTTTTTTTTTTTTTTTACACTGAAACAAAGAAATTGTGATTTTTTAAGGTCTATATACTTTGTGCTCATTTACTTTGCAGAGTTTTCATTCATTTAACTGCAGCTTTACACAGCGTCTGTGCTACCTTAGTTTAGTTGTTTTCCGAGCGTCTGACCATGCTGGTCATCACATGCCTCCTGTGCACAGGAACATGATGCTTTGATTTCCTTCCATTGTAGCTAGACTCTCCTCCCTCCATCTGCTCCACAACAATCTCCATGTAAAACACTAAAATGTCTTGCCCAATTTCCTACAGCAATCTCCTTCCCCCACTCTAGTGATATGGACCTCCTTTTCTAGAGGCACTTTGTTGCTCTCCAGAATTCTGGAAGAGAAAAATGGATGTGACCCTTCTGACACTAAATAGCAGTCAACTCCATCTAAACTGGGACAGTTTCATGTTCTCCCTCGACACACCTGCAATCCACCCCTGCTGCTGTGGTTGTCTTTAATATGACAGAGTAGAAAAGCTCCAGACTCCATTTCCCCATCCAGATGGTGGCTTTAACAGCCGTGCGGACCATTTATCATGTGGATCTGCTGAGTACAGGGAGTTAACAGGTAATTAAAATCATCAGTCACACAACAAAAGCATTGGTTGTGGTAGCAGACAGGAAAAGCAGAACAAGAAAAAAAGACCTTTTGGTGAGCTCTGAACCATTTATACACTTCTGCTGTAACTTTCAGGCGGTAGAGGGAAAAAAGACAAACAAAAGACAAACAAATCAAAGAAACCCATCGGGACAAAGTTTGACAATGGACAGGTTCTGACTTTCAACTAACCAACTACATTTAAACTTTTATCCTTTTATTGACAATCTGCACCGAAGCAGTGGAAAGGGGATTAAAGGCAGATGGATAGAAAGTGAAAAGAGGAGTTGTCTACTTTCACATAGAGAAGGCTTGTGTGCTAGCTAGCCTGTCTGGCACTCTGAGGTCCTGTCTTTAATAAGGTCTCAGCTTGCCACTGATCCCTCTTGTTCTCACTTAATGGGGATGAGGAGAGGCAATGACGTGTGAGAAAGGCCAGTGAAACCGGCCCAATACTGGCCCCACCACAATCAATACTAATTTGGCCTCCACCTCTCTTTCCCCAAAAGTAATTAATGAGAAGAACGGAAATATCTGGCTGCTGACAGCTGATTTCCCTGCCGGTCCCTGTCCTTAACGCCCTTACCATTTCTCATGCTACTACTTAAAAGCTTCATTATGGTTGAAACCAAGCATTCAGTGTTTGAAAGTGACAAGAACGTAGATATTCATGTCAGAAAGTGCAACATCTTCTTGCAGTAACACGGAAGTCATACACACCAATTCGTGTTGTCTGAATAAATGCACATGCATTTCCTCACAGTTTGCACATTTGTTTTCACATAAGTGATCATTTGGAATGTGATATTTTGTTCAGGTTTTTCTGTCCACTTCTGATCTCATATGACATAAGCAGCCCCCCCACCCATTTTACATTATAATTATTGAATTCAGAAAGGAATAAAAATAAATGTCCATTTAATAGCAGTAATACTGTATTAACATACATCAATTAATGATGTTCTATGATGTATTGATAATCATGTGAAATCATGTAAAGTTAAGACGCAAGTAATAATTGACAAGTTTGACAACTTCATTCCAGCTCGAGTGCAGCATCAATAAAAGGACATTGAAAACTATATCCATACCTGACAACAAATAGCTTACAATATAGAAAATACAAATTGCCAAAGTTTCTCTGCTAGATGTGAACTATCCAGCTGCATAGTTCAGATGTATAGTTTTGCTTTTTTTATTTATTTATTTTTTATTTTTTAATGGCTAACCCTAACCCTAACCCACACAAAGCAGTTTCCCCTCAAATGACCATTGTTACATCCACTGTTGACTATAGCTCAGCTGCTCTCTGCTAAATTCATTTTAGCCAGCTTTAGCTTGCTCGGTTACTTTGCCAGCTCAACTTGAATTTGAAGTTTAGATTCACAAATCTATGGTTTTCTTCGTAAAGTGGAACATGCACAGAATTAAAGCAGCGAACAACAAAAGTGGTCACTGAAAACTCTTTGTCCTGATCCCACAGGAGGATCACATAGTTTCCGCATAGCTAGCCAACAGCAGAGTGACTGAGGCTTGTTCAGAAGAAGAACGTGAAGAACGAGATTAGTCTGGCTCTTTATTCGGTAACACTTGCTTGAGCATTCAGGGGCAATACCACACCATCATCCTTGTTTTTTTCCTGTGTTCTATGATCCCTTCCATGTACACTGGAGTTAAACATATCCAGCAACATCCACTAAAACGAATTAAGAACAGAACGGGTCTGCAACCAACGACTTCACGTCTGGGCCTCTTCAAAGATGGCTGCGCTCTCGTGGTAAAATATGAAATGCGACAATTTTCCATCTGAACTACTTGAATTTCAGGTTTAATAGTACAAATATTTCTCATTCATTCATTTTATTGATTCATTCCAGACATGTCAAAATAATATTTTAAAACATGACAATTTTAACACTATCTGTGTATCTGAAAATAAATAAATAAATAAATCCACAAATCAGTATACACAGACACATGTGCATAACCATAAATTTAAAACATATAGAACCTCTTGTAAATAAATCTAAATAATCAATGGACATATTTCCCCCCCAAAAAGAAGAAATAAAAAAATCAAAAAAATTCATACCCAATGTATACACACCTATCAATATACATATACACAAACATACATATACACACACACGCACATTTATATATGTGTGTATGTGTATATATATGTGTGTAGATATGTACACATGTACACACACATACATACCAATATGCATAACACATATCTGATTTAACATGTCTGAAAAGGGGCAGGAAGAAGTAAAACTTATTTAATCATACCCCTTCTCCAATGTTCCATGATAATCCTTAAAATTTATCCGATTTTTGAGGCCTAATCCTAAATTTTAGAGCTGTAATTGCATATCCAGATAGACATAGACATCTAACTACATACATACTGATACACACAAATTCACTCTACAGTACATACTACATATACTTCACCCTGCACATTCACACCCACACACACAGTGCACCCCGAGAGCACCCAGATACCTCCCATCCCACCATGCTGCACTCCGACACCGAACCCACCTGAGCAGAACCAAGAGGGTCCCCAACCCAGTTGCCCAACACAAGACGCCACATAAACACAAGCACCCAGACCCCCGACAGCTACACCCATGAGCTCGCCCAGGCACCACCCTCCCCCCTCCGCCAGCCCCTGAGACCCCCCCACCCCACAGTGGAAGCTCCCCTGCTGGGGCAGGTTGGGGGCGCCCACCCAACCCGCCCCAGCAGGGGCGAACCCCAGCCATGCGGCGGAGACATCCCAACAGCGACGAAGAGTGACGGGAGGCACCCCAGCAAAACCCCCGAGCACTGCTATCAAGGATGGTACCTTGGTCTGAACACCCATGCCAATGCAGAGCCCCACTCAAACCCCCCAAAGGTCCACAAAGACCCTCAGAACCCCACCCGTGCCCCACCATCAAGGGCACAAATGTTGACCACTGAGGGAAACCAGACCCAAACAGCTACAGTGCCAGACCACAACACAGAAGGACCAGGAAAAGCAAAGGACATCCAACTATCTCCCAGTGCACCACATACACACATCCACACAAAAATACACAATCATACCAATATGTGCCAGCTATTTACAGACACCCATTCAGGTTCACCTCGGATCATCATCCCAGTACTTGTTGAAAATCATCAGTCTGAGCCTTTTCTTAAACACACTCATGCTTGGACATTGCTTCAGTTCTTGGCTGAGTTTATTCCAAATCTTCACACCACTGACTGAAGTGCACATTCTCTGCATTGTCTTCATGACAGTCCTGGTCCTGAAGTTAAGGTTTCCCCTGTAATCACCACCTCCCTCCCTATCAGTAAAAAGTTTCTGGATATTATCTGGTAGTTATTTGTTCCTGGCTTTATACATCAGCTGCACTATTTGAAATTCTACCAGATCTGGGAGTTTTAGTAGATAGGAGTTTATAAATAACTGGTTCGTGTGGTCCTGGAAACCTGGTTTATGGACCATTCTGATGGCTCTATTCTAGAGTGTGCATGACAGCCGGAGTGAAGGATTTGTAGGTGTTGCCCCAAACTTCCACACAATAATTCAAATATGGCAAAATAAGTGAACAGTACACAATATGTAATGCTTTGATATTCAATAAATATTTAGAACTGAACAACTTCGGGATACTTTAGCGTGAATATATTGGATGTGAGGTTTCCAGCAGATCTTATGGTCGATCATTACACCCTAAGAAATTTAATTTCATTAACTCTGTCTATATATGTATCCTCTATCTCCACCTTTTAAATCTCCGTTCCCTTTATAATTTCCAAACAACATAAACTTGTTTTGTCTAAATTCAATGATAGCCTTTTTATATCAAACTACTTTTGTAATTTGTTCAATTCTGAGGTGATTTCCTCCATAAGCTGCTGTAAATTCTCCCCATCACAGAAAATATTAGTGTCATTAGCAAACAGAACACATTTTAATACTTTTGAGACTTTACATATGTCATTTATGTCTAGAATAAAGAGTTTAGGCCCCAATACTGACCCCTGGGGGACACCACAACCAATCTCAACATACATCAATAACAACCAAAATACACTGACATTATTCAGTGCTTCACTTTCATTTTAAAGATTTTTACAAACTCATCGTGGACTTTTACAAAATAGGGGCTGCCGAAACAGAATCTTATTTAGGGCCCTCCAAAAGCTGGAAACAATCTCGTCTGTGGAAACCACAATTGATTGACGCATGATTCACATTGATGTGCACTCATTAGCAGTTGAAAAAACAATTTTCATCAAGTGACTCACACTTTCATTTTTAAAATAGCTCCAAATGTCCACATTCCTTTGCTTAGCTGCCAAACATAGACAAAACTGAGCAGTGCACTTCAAATTGGCAGTCAGCATATTTATTTGGTTGACTATAGTGCTAATTAAACTAGAGCTATCTTGTCAGCATGAAAAGACAAAGCCAATCATATTAGCGAAATCTGTTTTGGAGCTAATGTTCAAGTCTACAGAAACCTGGATTTTTGAGCCATTTGTGTACCTTAACATTGACATGTTATACCTGACATGTTTTCCTGACTAAAATTATTGGTAGGCACAATTCAGTTGTTGGACATTGGTAGGGACTTGTCATCAGTGTCCCTACCCAATTCTGCACCCTTGATTGAGCTTCTCAGACCATACAATCATACAATGGACAACCATAGGAAACGCTACTTTTTTAATGAAGCCTTGAAAATTTCCAAGTGAAGCATGTCTTCTGGTGCTCCTGGCAGGATGATTTTTGTTTATAAGAACATTTCTAAATATGGGATTTGAGAAAAATACATTTTAAACCTTATCTTAAGTTTTCATGGTTGTCTCAGGGCGTTCTTGACACAGGAATCAAAAACGGGTAGAATAACAGTTTTGACTTGTTACACATAAATACAGTTATCACTAAATGTCAGAAAATAATTGAAACTTTTCATTTCAAATTTCTCCTCTCATCTCAGTGTGGGAGCACAGAGAGAGGAATGAAGTGCTACTGTGGAGTATAAATAGCAGTCAACCCTGCTGTAGCACCCACGGCAGACTTATTGCAGTGGAACACGCTTTCCTGTGGAGCAATTTTTAAGCAGAGCCTCTATACACAAGCCGGCAGTCAAAGTCAACCATCCTGGAATAAAAAACACAACCGTGATACACAGCTGTGCGGACAGGTCACCAAGGATTACTGGACTATACTGTAGAATAATGCAATCCCTTTTTTGAGTGGTCACTTGCAGCTTCTACAAATATATAAAAGGTCACAGTTTCATGCTTTTGATGGAGCCAAGAAAATGATATTTTGAAGCTTTGTGTTAATTTTCTAAAAATGTGTTTCTGTATGAATAGTGCCTCATGTTTGAACAAATGGAGAATGATTAGGCTAATCTGTATTACCAAATTGGACACATTTGAAGAGGGCAGACACAATTTTAAAGGGTTAATGTCACAAGCTAAACTGATAGGCATGAATACAAAAGCTTGACAATGAATTTGATGCCCTACTCTGAAACCATTTGATTGGATTGGAAAGTGTAATACCTTAAGCTAAAAGTGTCCTCAGCGGTTGTGAAAATGTATGAATTTCTATGGAGATTTAAGTTCAAACTGCTGTCATTATGACTGGCTTGAGGAAGTGTGGTTAATGCAGTTTTACTTAAATGAGCTGAACCAACAAAAGGCATTGGACAACTGATTTATCTAACTTTCAGGCGACAATGGGGCTGCATTCTTGGTAGGATATTCAACCCGAAGATTGAAGAGGGCTTTGAGGTGTGAGTTGAGAGAGAAAAAACTTCAGAGAACATCCATCAGGACTGCAGAACAATGAATCCAATCACTCAGTATTAATGAGCCAATGCTTAAAATAGTTTCCATTTTGAGGTGAAGTCAGGGGAAATGATCTTTGCGGGAGGGGAAAAGTGTATTGATAAAAGTCTAGGCATAAATCATCTTTGGAAATAGAAAGAACTAATCTCTATTCCTTCAAACTCCCCACCTGCTATGAACAGTGCTGAATAGTGATCTTTGGAAACAGCTATTCTTAACCGTGACTGGTGAATAGGGGACTTACTGTACTATGTGTGTGTCCAGAGGGCTCAGTGGAGCTGGCTGAATATATATTAAAAAACTACACACAGCACTATAGATGTAGTCATCGTACTGATGTCCCTCAAAATTCAAAGAAGTCCTATCCATCACTTTTGAATTTCACTCCAGCCTTTTTTCTCCTTGCCAAAGAAACAGAGTAGCCAATTCTTTTAGCCAATGTTACAGTCAATAACAGCAATAATGGCTGCTACTGCTACACTTTCTTCGATTAAGTGTGTGTTATCTGAACTGTAACACACACTTAATCGAAGTGTGTGTTACAGTTCAGATAACACACACTTAATCGAAGAAAGTGTGTGTTATCTGAACTGTAAGAACTGGTAACACTTGTGATATTATATAGGGTTGTCTTTTTCCCCCCTAAGGTTTCATTTCAGGCAGAGTCTTTGAAGCCTGTGTTGACAAAATCAACATAGGTGCTTAAAGTCAAACATGTTTTTGACTTTGTGACTTTGCCGATTTTGCCCTTCAACATTTGCTACAAAGACTCATAGCCTCATATATAACCATTATACAGACACACACACAGGACTGAATGTATTTCCATCAAACACTGTAGCGCACTGTTGCTCAGATGGCAGGTCCAGTCTCTGCAGAGTTAGCAACTTTATCTCTACTTTCAGTATGAGCCCCAACTATTTCACCAGTTTCACTCGCCCTTTTCATCCAGAGCTCCAGTCATATTGGAGCAAAAAAAAAGCTATCCTTGTTAAGCTGCTGTTCCCCTTTGGAAATTCACACAGACTGAGAAGAGGCAGATCAGCGCCAAATCAGTGATTACACACAGCACGCTGGCTTTGAGGAATCATCCGAGTGAGAGGAGAGTCGTTGGTGAGAGCGGGGTGTTCCACCATGGCATCTCCCCTTTTTTACATGCCCACTGCAGCACAGTGGCTTGGTGGTTAGCACTTTTGCCTCACACCAGAAAGGTTCCTGGTTCAAAGCTCAGTGGGGGCCTTTCTGTGTGGAGTTTGCATGTTCTCCCCGTACTTGGGTGGGTTTTCTCTGGGTACTCCAGCTTCCTCCCACAGTCCAAATACATGCATGTTAAGTTAATTGGTGGTTTTAAATTCCCCGTAGAAGTGACTGTGTCTGCGATGGACTGGCAACCTGTCCAGGGTGCATCTCTGCTTCTGCCCAAAGAGAGCTGGGACAGGCTCCAGCAGATCCAAACGGGTATGGATAATGGATGTATGGCACCTCCAAAGGCAAAACAGGGGCACACTGAAAATGCCCTGCCCTTCTGCCTTGGCACTGTTCACATGCAAGACAAGGTGGAATACTGATGCACCATTCTGGCCTTGGGAGGGCTGTTTTTAAGAGGCTACTGAAACATAATATTATAATTAGGGCTGGGCAATGATTAAAATTTTTTAATCGCGATTAATCGCATGATTTCCCTGATTAATCATGATTAATCGCATTGTATACGGAAAATCAAATATTGATTTCCAAAGTAGTGTAAAGGTAACTTTTATTTAAATGTTCTGCTGCCATATGAACTAAAGTGCCATAACATTTGTTGCTCAAACACTTTTAACATCAGCACTTGCCAGTTACACATATTTAGTGTAAATCTCATCTTAAAAAATGTCAAATAAAATAAAGCTTATTGCCACTGCCAGGGCATTAATGCCATCGTGTTTTTTTTTTTTTTTTATGAATAATAACAACAATCTAGAGGCCACAATCAGAACATTAAAACAGGTCGTTTCTGAGGTAACAGCAAAAACTTTTAATGGGGAGTTCAACTTGTCAGTTGTTACAAATAACCTTGTTTCTGTTGAATCATCCCCTGGGAGAACTTTAAAATGAAAATGTCCATGTTAAAATTCAGTAACTTTATCCATCCGTAATTATCTGTGTATCATTTTTTTTTTTTTCCATTTTCAATTGTAAAAAATTAAAAAGTGACTTTTAATTTTTTTCCCGTTTTTTAAATCTAACACAACCCCCCCCCCCAAAAAAAAAAAAAAAAAAAAAAAAAAAAAAAAAAATATATATATATATATATATATATATATAATAATATATATATATATATATATATATATATATATATATATATATATATATCCATCTATTATCTATACCCGTTTTATCCTTTATCCTTGAAGGGTCACGGGGATCTGCTGGAGCCTATCACAGCCGTCTATGGGCGAAAGGCAGGGGTACACCCTGGACAGGTTGCCAGTCCATCGCAGGGCCACATACAGACAATTATCTTCCGGTTCTGCAGCAGCCAGTAACAGACTTTTCAAAACAAAAGCATGTGAGCAACATGCATTAACACACAATAAAATAGATGTCGGCATTAATAAATGAATGCGCTAACGCGATAATAACACGTTAACTTGCCCAGCCCTAATTATAATGATTCAGTATGAATTCTAATGAAGTAGAGCCTTTGATGATGTCCTGAGTTAACATCAAATATAACTACCCCTTCAGTTTTTTTAAAACTGCTTTTTGTGACCTGATATTTGACTAGTTGGTGACAAAACTTTTATCTGCACACCAGAATTGCATGTCTGAGCATATCAGGGGAGCCCACATGTAATCAGAACCAGAAAATTGCTTGGTTGATTCCATCAAAATTGTTAACCTAAGTAATAAACCCCTAAAAATAAATCCCTTTTTTTTTAAATAAAACCTTCTCCCATTTATGGAAGGACCTGGAATACTATAGTAATCTGGAAGGTTATTTTACATCGCACAAATACACATAAAATCCTTGTGAAGTCATTATGGTGTTGAAAGACATCCACCTTCATGTTTTATGTATGTCCCCAAAGTTTGAGTTAACTGTTTGACTTTGTCCCCAGCCCTCCAATTTCACGTTACCCATATTAAACAGGTAAGTATTTGTATGCTGTAACCTGAATACAGACAAACAGATACAAGGCCATACTTGGTACAGATCCCCCTACTGAGCGCAGCTGTGATAATTTGCCCCTTCTAACCTGCTTTTTGCATTTTATAGACCTCCACAAAAGTGTATCCAGTACAAATGCTAGTTGATCTTTGACCGGCTGACTATCACAGCACTTTGTCTCTCAAACCTTTCTGTTTAACTGCAGAATCATGATGCACCTTGCATCAGACATCTGGTATTTGTGGCATGTGTAAAACATAAACACAACCTCTTTTATGCTCATTTTTTAACTCAACATCTGTTGTTTGGAGCATAGATCCGACTGAACCAGCAATTGTTAGTGTGTGTGGTAGCTGCAGGTCATGGGTGTTGAGCTAGGAGGGCAACGAAGGGCAGGAAAATGGGCAGAGGGCAACAGATGCCCAGGTCGCATGAAGCCCTCTGGGATGCAAGCTCAACAAACTTGCCAACAAACATTGTGAGCAAACACCTGCTAACAATGCAACTGCAGACACACATTTATCAAATTCACAGACACACACAAGACCTTGCATTTGATATGACATATGCTCTTAATCTTATTTTACTCTTACTATAACGTATTCAGACTGTTTTCTAACAACCTTGTGTTGGATTTTGTATCTCACTTGTAAAAGAAGGAATCTGTGGGTCTTTCTGTTCTCTGCTATTCTGAACACTATACATACGATTTACAACAAATTTGTTGAGTCACCCAGAGAGCAAAAAAAATCTTGGCCCAAATATGGTCAACATAAGCAATTTTCTTTAGCCCACACTTGACCTTGAATGGTTGCGCTGACTGAGTGTGGCAACCTCAACTCAGTCACATATCAAGCAGGTCAGCCACATCTAGTCAACATAACACTTGTAACGACTAACCTCATGTCTGTTCCATACAAAATACGCCAAGTTAAGCCCTCTTTATTTTCTTTGAGCACACTTATTAGTGCAGTAGCTGAACCAAAAGCAGTCCGGATTAGCCCCAACTGTGTTTGCTATCTGGAACAGTGTGCTGCTCGGCATTGCTTTGATAAGTCATTCTCAAATTTTGTTCCAATGTTGTTTTCTGTAACCGTTGTTACATAGATCAAAGGCAAGAATTTGGAGTTATGTTTTGGATCAAAGGAAGCAATCCTGAACGCTGCCATATGAAAGACAAGCTTTTGTTTAAAGCAGATCAAAAGCAAATAGCATGACTTTACTGGTTCTTTGTAGTTTGGAAACTGTATAAAAACTGCAATGGGATGTTATACCTTCTCTTTTCACTGTGAAAGGGTGTGATTCATGGGGTCTAGGACACAAAAGCTATATTTAGAGAATGTGCAAAAGGATTTCTACAGAACATTTATCCAGCCATTAGTTGCGACCAAGCTGACTTGAATTATGTGCACATGGAGTATAGTGTTTTCGGTAGATTCCAGTCCACTAGATCGGCATCTTAGAGATTGGCACCACAAGATTCTCAGGCAAATGTAAATAGGCCATAATAGCATAGTTGGAGGGACAACTGGCACTGTAATAATTTATAAAAAAAAAAAAGTGCTGGTTATTGGCCCTCTGTGCATACATAGTTCCATCAGTGCTTGCTTTCCAATTTAATCATCAATCACCAACCATCAGGGGAATTTGGATGACAGCACTTAATGTGGGTGTGCACCCAATGGTTTTCACAACATTGATAGTGTTCCTTTCAAAATGTTGGACATTTGACTTTGACCGAACAACAAAATATACAGTCATATACAACTTCAGATAAACAACAACAACGCGAACACCATTTTATTATTTATTCAACTACAGCTAAACTAAAATCAATAATCAGTGTTAAAAACAGAGCACACCCTGTGATTTTATGGCTTGTAGAACCACCTTCAGCAGAAGTTGCTGGACATTTTCACTGTCTTTATAATATAGTAATATTATAGTAATAATGTTCATTTGATTAGCAGCATCTGGCATCTGGTTACCTTCTTCATCTCTCTGGAAGCAGAGGGGGTGCACTCAGTTTTTCACACATTACTCCTGACATTTGGGTTATTTTTGTTAAAATAAATGAATAAATAATTTATTCATTCATTACAATGTAATTCGGTGATGTGCTGTTTCACCCAAGGCTGCATTTAACTGCCTTTAGGACATGGCAAAAACCATATGTTTCTTTTTTAATGATGTCCTTATATGTAAAACCTTTAACCTAAAAAGAATTGTGTATTTCATATTTTATATTTTATATCTATATACATTTAAAAATAACAACTATGAACAGTGATCCAGTATAATATGCTTTGCCTCATCAACTAGATGCTTGAAGTATACTTCTCTCTTTCTCTCTTTTTTTATTTTTTGGTCTTTCAATGAATCTTGCCACAGGATGCTGTGACACCTGAGGACATTCAGCATCTTTATTGAGAAGGCTGACTAACTTTGCAAAAGACAGGTGAGGAAACAGAACAATAGTGGGTTCTGTTACATTAAGAAGCATCTCATAACACCATGGAGAGAAAATCCCCATCTGTGAAGCTGTAAGCCAGGAAGGCTTCCTCCATAGCCTTGCCAACCTCAGACCAGATAACACTGCCCCTCTCCTCACATTCCTGGTCACACTACATGAAATCCTTATTCCATCTTATGAAGTGTGGATCAGAACAACCCAGGTATGCTGTCAACTAAGACAATATGGCACGACTTGTAGTCAGGCTGGTCTGGTTTGAAACTGGGTTACTTACCACCTTTTCTTCCATACCCCCAGCCATGGCTCACAATCATAAGCTCAAATAAAGGATTACATTATTGATAACTGAGGGAATGAGCTCCCACAACTTGCAAGCATGCTACTGGCAAAAGACAGTGATAAATATGATTATGTCTTTTTGGTATCTTATTTCATCTCTCAAAACATTATTTCCCAGGTATTCAGCCATGGAGAACATCACTTATAATTCAGATAGCAGACAGCATGCAACCTAGGATCCCCCATATTGGATTTATTAAGCTTTTTGTTTTTACAATGAAGAGAAGAAGACAGCATGTTTTAGGACTTGTGTTGAGCAGATTAGTCCATTGCTGGTTGGTGGTTTGTATTGGGAGAACCTTTTGTAATGGCACAAGTTTTTGTAGGCACAAATATATTCATAGGGTCCAAGGTAGAAATCCAATTCAAAGAACTCTGTTCATAGAAATACAATTCTATTCTGTGGAGTGCATACACATCTGATTTATATGCATTACAATAGTGTATTTCATAGTAGTAACCTATGTAGGGTTGTACAGTAAACAATCCGAAAATCTCACAGTGAAGCATTACTTTTTTAGTTCTACTATACTTTCCCACCCCACTGCGTTAGAGGACACAGACAATGTTAGAAAGAATGACCCTGGTGATTCCTTCAAAATTTGCATTTTATGTAAATTTTATAAAACTTTTACCCCCTCGTGGCCGACTTCTTGCCCTACGAAAAGGGAGCAAGCAGTTATGCAAATATACAAGATGCACACACAGTAATGGACCTAAACACCCGAGCCTCAGTTCACTTCATTGTAAAAGTTATGGACTGAAACATCTATGAACAATACCCCCCCCCATCCCCCCCCCCACACCTGATGTCAACTCAAATTTGACCTGAAATAATAGTTTTTGGTTTTGCTTTTCAATATCCTTGTTCCCATCCTTGTACATACTCGAGTCTTACTTCTTTCAGGCTGTTGGTAATTTACCAATTGTGCATTTTGAAGCATTAAGTGTGAAGAAGAGGAGCTTATGCAATTTTTAGCACTTCAGGTCCCCCTCTATGTGGTGTAGGTGATTTACTTTTCTTTGGTTTTTTGCTTGGTTATTCTCACTTTTCATTCTGTAATTCAAGTTTTAAGTGAGTCGCCATTGCCAAGACGCCCATGTCAGCTCTGCGAGATCGTTTCATCGGTGTTGATGTAAGACATGTTTGGACAGGAGCGCAATGTTACTTTGACTGGTTTGACGATTGCTCCAGCGAGGCGACACTTCGTAAAAATTAACCAAAATCCTTCATGTGAAATTGGAACTAATTTTGTAAAGTCCTTTTGATGCCTTAAGCTGTGTGTAAGCAAAGGCATCTGCACTTCATTTGTGTTTATCTTAACTAAAACGTGTGTACACACAAAAACACAGAAATGTACATATGCATTCTTTTTACACGACTAATGAAGTCATCGTTCTCCTTTGTAAATCTCAAGTGTCTTGGAGTTACAAGCTCTTGCATAGGTCTGATTTGTACTCACATTTTTTAAGCATAAGCAGATGCATGAGCCAACCGTCATCTGGTGCCAGGACAGTCAGAATCGGCTCTCAAAATTCACTCTCTGTTTAAATTTGCATCAGAAAGATTTTCCAACATTGCCTGTTAAATGCACCTCAGCATCAGACAATCAGTGATAATGACTTCCTGAGGCTACTGAACATGTCTTTTCTTTGCTCTAGTATTGATTGGCTGAACATGCCTCAAAAGGACTATGTAAAACCAGAGGAACCAGCGTCCCGATCTTTGTTATTCGTCAGCAGCCTGTTAAAGTGCAGTGTTTGAGGTTTTGTACGCATTACCCGGGTTCAAAGTTGCCAGCAGTTTCATTGTTGCTTGAGTTATATGGTGTTGTGTTTACGAGAGTGACTGAAATCCAAAGGACCATTATGTAGCTAGTCTAAGGCTCTCTCTCTCTTACTCTTTATTTTGTTTGGAGCTCCCTTCTCTTGTTCTTGTCTTGATTTTAAAATTATTTTTTACGTTTCTTTGATGCAATTTCTGAAACTTTAATATGCTATAGCTTCCTTGATCCTTTGTCAAATTTCAGAACACAAACACCATCAGTGTACCTATTTTTACAACCATTCCACAATAAATGTACATCTTTCACAACCAATATGAACAGGCACTGATATTCATAGCATCTGCAATTGAAAAAGAGTAGAGATAGTTCTGTACTTATGAATGTTCAAGTTTTGAACTTTCATACATATGAACAAAGAACTTTATTTAGTCCAAATTAGCATGTACAGATAATCTGTGTATTGGGTGTACCTGCTACATAATGGCAGCAGCTGCTCATGATGCCATTTATTGTATCTCATGTATGGAAATAAAGAAGGCATGAACTGGTGTTCGAAACAACAACATTTTCAAGTCCATCTACAGCTGTTAACTAAAACCATTATCCACAAATACCAATATGATGCAGTAAAAATGTTGGACTTATGAACAAACTGGACTAACTAACGTCCTCTTGAATCAGAACCAGTTAAATTATCAGTTTTATTTTATGTCAAATTCAGTTCCCTCTTGTTTCATTTGGACTTCACCATATCTGGCTTGACTGTCTAAACATGTGTGATGAGATTGTTTATGCACCTGGTCCCGGTACCTGTGGCTACTGACAAGTCTACATATACCAACTATGCACACAGACTATGTACGGGACCTGCTCCAGCTGACATGCTTGATTGTAACGCTCTGGAAGTACACCACCATACCGCTAGGTGACGGTGTAGGTTGTTTTCTGCAGAGCAGTGCTGAGCTTCCTTTTGTTTGCTCCCTATATGTAGCTCAAGCACAGTATAAGAGCAAATGAAACATATCTTATGTGAGTTGGAGCAACACTGCAGCAGTCTTTCTACATGGCTTAAAAACAACGATAAGGAGGTACAACCACAATTCCAAAAAAAGGAAACAAAAATAAAAATAAAATAAAGAAAAGGCGATGATTTTCAAATCTCATAAACCCATATTTTGTAGAACATAAATAATATATCAGATGTTATAACTGAGACATTTAGCATTTCATGGAAATTTTAAGCCCATTTTGACTTTTAAACAGCTTTACAACTTTTTTGCAGTAGTTGGAAATTTGTCAAAGCAAATACGATCCTATCAAGTGGACTGATCACAACGGTTGTGTCGTGAATGAAAATGCATTTCGAGACCTTCAAAGAGAGTCGCTGAGATTTGCAATTCAGGTCTAAGCAAAAAGTGAATCTGTTAAATTGGTTAAACATTTGGTTCAGAGGAGAAAAGCTGCAAAACACCTGCCATTTCCTGAGCAACCTTGGTCTGCGGTTTAGCATTGAGAGGTTTGATTTGAAGATCAGACGTGGATAGCTCAGCAGACACTGCGTAATTTCCAGCTATTACCCCAATTTTTTTGAAGACCTTGTCACATCGATCTGGCATTGGCAGTGGTGTAGTGGTTCTCCATTTTGTTGAGGAGTGTTTGGTTGCCCCCTATGAACACCATGTTTATATTACAGTGGCCGATGCATCATGTCATGAATGTGAAGTACTCCTCATTGTTGGTGTGAGATAATCTTGTTTTGTGTAACTTATTGATACCATATGCAATGGATAAACATGCATACGAGATGGGCACTTTTGATAATGTCGTATATAAGTGCACTTAAAATTACATTAGTTGTGCTGACATAGGTACATTTAAACCTTAAAATTGAAAGATGGTGTACTTTCTTTTTTTCTGACAATACGGAGCAAAAACTAAGAAGAAATACTTAAGATTTTCATCTCATGTTCTCTTCATCTCACTCTCTATTTTTCATCCACCCCCTACTAACTTCCCTGTCACAGCTGTCTTTATTTATCTCTTTTTTTCATCTCTTTCTTTCCCTCTGTCTTCTCATCTCTCACTCTTTCTCTTTACAGATCTGATGGCAGTGGCCGGGTTGGGATCCAATCAGTGGCTGGCTCCAGCAATCACCATCTGCTGATTGGTTTTATAATCCTCGCTGAGGATCTCAGATGGGAGAGAATCAGGTGCCTGAGAAGTGCTGCTGTGACGGCTGTCATTCTAATGCACTCACACAGGCATGCAGGTGCACATCAAAGCACACACACTTCCTCTCAGCAAATATCCTACGTCTTGACTCCACATTATTGCTTTCATTCTGCCTGCAAAATCTCTCTTAAATGTGTGTGCACGTACTGTATGTGCATGCGTGTGCTTGCGTGGTGGGATTGGAATGACGGAACAAAGAGGAAGGAGGGAATGCACTCTGCCCAAGTTCTGTATCTCAAATAAGGTGTAATTCATCTCATTTGTCCTTCCTTTTAGCTGCATTTACATATGCGTAAGTGCGAATAACAAGTACATCAGTGTGGCAGCATCCAAGCATTGTTTCACCTCACTAGGCCACAAAAAGGAGGGAATGAGGTGAAAATACAGGCAAACCCATACACTCAAGCTATAAACACTCAGCTCAACTCCAAGATTAATAAGCTCCTGCAAGTCAGAAATCAAGAGAAGCAAAGCTCATCTTAAAAGCACCATATCACACCTAAATGCCCACACACTTGGATTTGCCTTCCAGCGTGGATAACAAAATGAGAGGAGAAAATGCAATTACTTAACACACACGCAGGAGCTACTCATGAAACATGCGATAACTAACATATAACATAGCACCGGAAGAGAAAAACTCAGTCTGTGCATATGTTGCTGCTTCAATTGTTTTTTTTCTCACAAGAGATCGTAAAAACAACAATCATAAATGATACTGTGCCAGTTCCAGTACAGTATACATATATTTGGCGAGGCTGTGAGTTACGTCCGATATTCTGACTTTGGGATCTTTTATTTTAAAACCCAATTAATGAAATGAACTCGGAGGCATGTTTTGAGCTCTAATCTGATTGGTAAAAAAAAATCAACCAATTTAAGTTTAATGATGGCTGATGCGAGCCTCACATCACAGAAAGGAGATTCTGAAAACACGCAAAGCTGATGTGCACAATGCCTTGACAGTAGCCTGCTTTGCAACGGTTCTGCTCCCTCTTCAGTTATCACCGGCGCACTTGTGAGCTCTACCCGCTCAGCTGGATTCACCAGGTTACGAGTCTACAACAACGTTTCGAGACCCTGTGAGAATTGCATGGTGGTCTGCTTGTTGAAAGACATCTATCTTGCTTTTTCTTCTTCTTCTTTTTTTGGAATTATACATAAGAAAACCACGAAAACCATGCATTTTCCAACTTCCAAACTGAGTCGCTCCTCATACTTGGTTCAAATCTCTTCAAAAAACAGCATGAATTGTTTACCCACGGGCTCAGCAGGTTATTGATGTGCGAGTCGGAGCCCATTCATGATTTCATTCATTATCTGTGACCATTGTCAGACTTCATGCCTGCTTGATCTTCTATGTGCAATTGGCGTGCATATTTGTAGCCCAGCAGAGTGAACTGTCCTGGACGCTTTTAAACACGCTCTACGGTGACTCTGATGGGAGTCGTCACATTGCCTAGAATGGCAACGATTGACAGCAGCTGCCGCGATGCCTGTGAAGCTTGTTGGAAGTACAAAGTTATCTGAAAATGTTTAAGATAACTAAAGATAGCTTAGTGGTGTGGTTAATCTTGGGTGAGTGTGAGTGCCCAGCCAAGATGACTTCATTGGAAGAATACAGAATGCTCAACGAGGTAAAGATCCCATGAATAACATCTCTGTTCATGAGTTGACCGTCACTGAACAGGCAGGGTAAAACACCACAGAAGAAACTGCTGATATATACTGAAGTTTGCCAAAAAGCACCTTGGTCAACCTCAACACTGCTGAGAAAATGTTTTGTGGACATAAAATGAAATAGTTTTGGTAGGAGTACTTTAGGATAAGAAAAATCAAAGCTACATAAAGAGCACAGTTTACATCTAAAAATCAACCAAACAGTGAAGTGTGTTGGAGGGAGCATTATGATTTGGGTTTGCTTACTGACATGTTTCACTTATTATATTCACAAGTTTGTTTGTTTCTTTAATGGTTGCTTTTGGAGTTGTGTGTATACATTCCTGTTGAGTTTCTGCATTTTCTAGAAAAGAGCACTCAGAATTTTCAGCATGTGTTGGAAAATAAGAGAAAACGCTAATAAAGAAACTGAATTTCCTAATTATAAAATTGGGAGGGGTGTGTGTATGCTTTTTGAATATTTCCACTAAGAAGGTATCTTATTAAGTAAATGTAAAACTTTCATTTGTTATTCTTGATCTGATAAAACATTAAGTACAGATAGAGCACTGTAAGCTTAATTCAATGAGTGAAATTCACACTTTAATAGGAATGTTGTAGTGAGAGTACAGCATAAAAAAGCAAAAGCAAAAAAGTTATTAAAAGTTATTAATTACGTGACATTTTCTGTGGATGTAAAGATGAAGAGGCTGGTTGATTAAAGTCTCAGGTGGTGCTATGTTGTAACGGTACCCAGGCTCACTGAGTGACAACAAAAAATGTTTGTTTAAATGTGTCACTGCTTGGCAGGTTTCCCTGGTAAAGTGAAAAAAAAAAGAATAAAAGCTACAATGAGAATTAAAGAATGGCTAAAATAAAATGCCTGCTCAGGGCTGCGGATGGTCACAATTACAGTCTCTAGCCACCTGTGTGTGTGATTGTGCAGGGGAAGTGAAAGAGCTACAAAAATGACTTAAATGTGCTCTAATTAGCAGCCATTCTACGCACTGTGAATTCTAATCAAAATACCAAAAGCACTTACTGTTACTTTGAAGCTGCCTGCTGTAAAGCTGAAGTGAAGCTTGTTTTTCTTCTTTTTTTACTTCAATCCAGGTCATTTGTGAGCTCCAACACTAACTGCTACGAATAATTCTGACAGGTCACATGGGCTGGCTTCAAACTGGGAGGCACTGCAGCCGTTTGATGGCTGAAGTTTCAAAATGTTGCCTGTTGTTCCAGGCAGGCAGTGGATAAGTGATAAACCACTTCTCATCAGCTATAACATACCCTTGTATGAGTGCAAAAGCAATATGTCCTTACATTAAAAATGTAGCCTGCCTGCAATCCTCACACACTTTTATTTTGGTTAATTGCATGTGTCTAGTTTCTGTGTATTTATGTTCACTGACTGAAGTGTGCGTGTGTAGACCCTTGCGTTACAGAAAGGGTTGGTGCATGTGTTCAGACACCTGCAGCTGCAAGGCAGCAGTTCAGCTACACACACACACAACATGCAGCCTTACATACCATTCCTCTCTCTGTAAGAACCAGAACCTCGATGAATTTCTCCTTGGTAACTCTACTTCTGCACAATATCAGGTCATAAGAATTGATTACTACTGGTAATAATCTCCACAACCATGTGACCTGCAACTGAGAAATTTTCATAGTGTGTCTTATGTAGTACCTGCTCATAGAAGGGTCATTATTCTAGTCCTGTGTTCAATATCTTATTACCTACTTTGTGAAGAATGTTTGTTGAGTGTCCTATCCTATTGTTTGGCACATTATCATGATGAAACATATGGATCTGTTAATCCACATGAGCAGAGGAACCTACTACAAATAATGCACATCATTATTTGTGCGTGTCTAGTCTGTACAGTCATGTACAACAGTCAGTACCCCTTTTTTTAAAACCTATGTTTTTGTGCAAATGTTCTGGCAGTTTGTTGATGTGGAGCATTCAGGTGAGTGTTGAGACAATGCCATGAGGGAAAGGGATGGACTGTGGTCTTAGAAAACCATTTCAGTCAGTCAAGTCAATGCTTTTTACCTCCGCCAAGGAGGTTATGTTTTTGCCGGCGTTTATCTGTCTCTTTGTTTGTCTGTCTGTTTGTGTACAAGATAACTCAAAAAGTTATCGATGGATTTTGATGAAATTTTTAGGAGTTGTCAGAAACGTGAAAAGGAAGAACTGATTTCATTTTGGGTTTGATCCGGAAGAAATCCTGGACTCTGGATCACTTTCATATTTTCGATAACATTGTGGGTCAATGGGGCCGAAAATTTTGTTTTGTTAATTATTGCCCAAAACTCATGAAATTTGACTCAGGGATTGACAATGGGAACCACTATCAAATTTCAAAGGCTGATCTGGATCAGATCCAGAATGTGGATTTTATCGCAATCTATAAATCGCTATATGGGGGAATTGTTGCACCTGGCGGAGGTCTGTGCTCGCCGAGTGCTTTTCTAGTTTGATGATAAAACTCTTGACTTTTGGCGTCTAGGCTCTGATCTAATCAATCTCCAGTTCACTGGTGTACATCGACACACCGGGGGTGATAAACATGACTTAACTTCCCTCCACAGAATTAGAGCCTACAGGTGAAAGATGGGATTTTAAGAGCGGGAGCCAGCTTGGCAGACAAGAGACATTAGAAAGCATGTAAATGATAAGTGCCTCTTGCTTCTTTAATAAACCAAGAAGCAAGATGAAGTAATTGGGATAAACCATCTTGAGAGGTTAGAGTGAGCATAAAAGGCTTGCTTGAGATGTCTGCTTGAACTAGCTCCCAAGGGGGTCACCTCATTACCAAAAATATATGGCGTTCAGTCACAGGACCCAGGGACCATGCAGTCCTTGAGTTGATTATGAACTCCTATACATCCCAGAGTACTGGAAAAGGGAAATGTTAGCCATCAGTGGAACACTGAGGCTCGGTCAAACTGACAATGATGGAAAGCACACCGGCAAATTTACATTAGAGTCTCTGAAAGATAAAAGAATCAATGCTTTGGGACAGATTAGTCAAAGACCTCACCTCAACTACAGTGAACCCTCATACTTCGTGGTTAATGGGGGCTGTGACCCCCGCGATTCGGGAAAAACCGCGATGTGGAGTACCCCCCTTAACTTATCGAGATTTAAGTGAAAAACAATCTTCAAATGTTTGTAGATGTGATAAAAGAAATGTCTGTGCAAATATTTCTTATGCATACCAGTCACTTTTTCTGGTTTTAACATGTTTCAGTTTTAAAACAAATTATAATTTCCCTGTTTGATCTTAAACAGTTATTCACAAAGAATCAGTGTTTATATAGTTTTTACCCTTGTTGCAGCAATGGCCCAAATAAGAAGAGAGGAACTGAGAAAAGCAATATACAGTCTATTATATGTAACTGTAAACTGAAGCCAAGCATTTCATCTCTCAGCTTCACATTTAGCTCAGGCTGTGCGCTCACTGGGGTGAAACCAAGTCATTCATTCTGGCCTGAGGGGAGAATGGCCTCTATTCTCTCTTACACATATACATACACACTTGGACGCATCTTCCCCCGTGAGGTCAGCAGGACAGACTGGTTGGAGGAGGGTATGTATCCTTCACTTCCTGTCATTGACAACAAGCGGAGTAGCTGCTTCACATCACTGAACCCAAGTCACTTTTTCTATGTCTTCCAGTTGCGAACTTCCCCCAAACCTCCTTTAGATTCGTATTCCTATAAGATGAAACTTTAATGATTCCCTTGAGGAAATTGTCTTAATAGCATGCTGTCATGAAAGAGGCAGTGTCCCACGGAGAAAATGTTTGTGTGTAAGCATTTAGGCAAGCTGGCGGTTTGTTCTGCTCGCTCGTTCTCGCTCTGAGCTGAGGTGATTCTAATTTCCTGGACTAATACAGCGGATTTACTGGATAACAGATTATATTATTTTGTCGCATTATTTCCGGACACCTGTCGATCTTTTTTCTATTTGTGTTTAAATTAATTTTTTTCAATTTAAGATTTATTGGAAAGCCTTTCATGGCTGTGGAATTATTATGAAAAAAAAATGTTTTTAATGAAAAATATGTTTCATTTCATTTCATTTCATTTATTGATTCATTCCAGACTTGTCAAAACAATCTTTTAAACCATGGACAATTTTAACAATATCATGAATCTATGTATCTGAAAATAAATATAATATATTTATATAATAATGCATAAATCAATATACACTGAAACATGTGAATAATCATAATTTAGAAACATATAGAGCCTCTTGTAAATAAATCTAAATATTAAATGGACATATTCCCCCCACAGGAGAAGAATTAAAAAATAAACAAAATGTATACCGAATGTAATATAGTAGTATGTATGTAAAAAAAAACAACCAAATATGATGATATGATGATGATAAATCGCTGGGAATGGCTATGACCACTTTCACATCAAGCCATCTTTTCTGTCTACAATACATTTGTCTTGTGGTTCTCCTTAAACAGGGATACAGTCATTTCCCCCTTCTCAAAAAGTTAGATAACATATTTACATGAATGTTAGGCTTAGAAAACTATTTTAAATGTTTAATATTTAATTGAAATAGAGCATTTTTCCCATCAATTATGAATTCATTATTTAAAACGCTTTACATTTCATGAAGTAACTACAGAACTTCCTTCAGTAAAGAGTAGGGGCTGTGGGGTGTATTTTCAATATTTCAGCATCACAGCAAGGGGACTGTTCCTCTTAGACCCAGAAGGCCTCTTGAACTGATACTATCTTTTGGATGGAAAGTGAAACGTCTTTAAGAACCGATAAAAGGAAGCCCGGTTGCCTTGATTCAAGCCTCGAGGATTAAATTCAGTCATTTATTTATTGAAGAATATTAGGATCATCTAGTTTTATGATGAGCTGAGATACTAAGAGAACACTATGGGAGTCATATGGACCACACACTATATCCTCAGTCACAGAGGTAAAATACAGTATCTCTGTATTCTGCATTATAGAATTTACAATATTAGGGTACGGAGTATGCTCCAAATTCAAGGGAAGCCAATTAAATTTGATGTGGCAGCTGACGTGATCTCAATGTTTTCAGAGCGGCAGAGAGAACAGAGGGGCTCTGCAGCTGATGTGAACGTGTGAGTGAGGACCTTTCCTGTCATAATTAAAAACTGTGAATAAAGGTGGAAATTACAGTGGAGTAGCTGGCAGTGGTGTGCTATTTAAAAACTTTTACTAACAAGAGGAACATTAATAATGGGAAGTAAAAGGACTCCGGTATTGGTATATGTGTTGGTAACAAGTCCTTAAGTCTGTGCACCTCTAGAGATTTCTGAGGTCTTCAATTCACAGCAGACAATGTAGAAATGGATAACAACTTAGACCTACAATCCCTAAAAAGCAAGATGTGTGATTATTTCTGAGACCATGAAGGAAGCCAGCAAACGTCTAGGTATCTAAAGGTTTGATAAAGTTACATTTATTCTTATTTTTATTCTATCCTTATTCTGTATGCTTTTATTTTTCATGCTTAGCCGAGCAGTTACTGGTTGCATCAGGATGATCTGACCTGCTCAGAACTCAGTGTTGTTTTGCAATATCAAGCACCAGTGCCAGCTTGTCTGGGAAGATGGCCTCCAGCTCTTATCGACCATTCTTTCTTTCTTTTTCAAAAACCAGTGGTGGCTGGTGCACTTTTCTCTAGGGGGGGCTACACCAAAAATCAAGAAGATATCGATATACGTACATTAATATCGATATATGTATATTTTAAAAATGCCTGTTGTTGTTTTTGCTGAGCTGAATAACATGTTATAATAAAATATAACATAACAAAATAGAATGAAATGTTTTCTCTTGAAATACACCAAGTAAACATTTTTTTTTTTTAATTTTCAAGAAATATTTTAGGTTAAAGCCATAAAGTAACACTTCCATAGTGGTAAAGACTGAAAAAATGGAGATGCTGTTTAAAATCTGAATAAATTTGTTTATTCATGCCATTTGAAATGACACAATATTAAAAAATAAACTTTTTCCATAAGTTTATTGCCCTCAGTCAACACTTTAACATTGTGGAACAGCTTGTACTGTCGTCCTCTGTCTTTGGATAGCTGTTGAATTACGATGTCAGGCTGATCAGGTCCAAAGTCTTTGACTCTCAACTTCTCCTGCAATGTTCTCCTCTCAAAAGGTGTTGCTTTTAATGATTGAACAGAAGTTTTCTCTTTTCATTCTTGCTAGCGAAAATATACTCTTTTCTTCTGGTGCACTTTGACAGATGTGCCACTAGCCGGTTGCTCTCTGCTGCCACCCTGTGGCTGACATTGTGTGTACAGCAGCGCCATTCAAATGAATGCTGAGGGCGCAGGTTATTTGCGCCCCACCAAGCTCCTATCTCATGAATTGAGAGGATCGAACTGCGCATGTACAACTTATAGCAAGAGTGAATGGACGAAAAAACTGCGCCCCAGCCGGAAACATGTGACCTATCCGTGACTTTAGACATCATAAAACATATTTTAATTTATATGTTATTGTAGATTACACATATTACTCACTAACTCTATGATAATTAATTACCATACTTGTTTTAAAACTATACAGTATATATTTCAAAGTAATTAAGTCTTCTTCACTTAAGTGCTTGGAAGTGGGGAGAGGTGGGGCGGCGCCCTAGCGCCCTCTATTGACCAGCCGCCCCTGTCAAAAACCTTGTTTTCCCTCTTCATCTTGCTCTATTCCATTCTTATCAAAGAATAAACATCAAAAGACAACTTGTCCTGTCTTTATTTCAGTTTAACCATATAATTTGTTATGCATTTTTTTATAACAGACTTCTCCCACATTTGTGAATGTTAATATTCATAAGTCTGACACTAGAGCTACGCTAAAGAACATGGAGAAAGCCACTGCTCTTTAAAAGAATATTGCTGCCTGTCTACAGTTTGTAAAAGATCATGTGAACAAGCAAGAGAATAGGAAAAGGGGTTTTATTTTAAACAGGCCAAAATACACTGTTTTAGTTTAAATCAGAAACATCCTGTTTGTGGAAAAGAAAACACTGCAAGTGTAGCACAATTTTATCTGTGAAACACGGCAGTGGTAGCATCATGGCTTGGCCTTGTATTCTGCATTCTCTTTATGCATTAATAAATTTATGTGCAGAAATTATACTGCAAACAATGGCTTAGGCAGTAAATGATTTAAGACGGCCAAGAAGTCCTTACATTGCTCTTTTAGGGGCTTTTGAATAGTTAAATGAATCTATCTAATGCCCTGCTTTAGCTAGTAGATTAGAGATTACATTGTGGTCACATATACAACAGACAGAAGAATCCCCTGCTGTAACCAGGGGACTGTGATCTGGGAAGCTATCCTTGATGAAACTGATCCTGGGCATCACTAAGTTCAATGGAAAAAACTGAACATTAGAAGCAGTTGTCAATCTGACGACAGTTTTGACCCAACATCAACATAACCACCAATTATATGCAAAAACAAACTAAAACAAGATCAACATGGAAGGAGCTGAGCTGGATGTGGAGTTTTACACACTTGTTACACTCTGTGGGGTTGAACTTTATCTCCTGTCTACTGCACAACCAACACCATATCAGAACCAGTAGTTTTTCAAGATGCCCAGGAGGTGTTTAACCCAGTGTTCTCCAGTACAGCTCCCCAAGGGCCACTGTCCTACATGTTATTAGATGTTCAGATAGATGGATCATTAACAGACTTGAGCAGACCTTGATGTCAAGCTGATGGTGATCTATCCGTTTGAAATGAGATGCAATGGAGCAGGGAAACATCTGGAACATGCAGGGCGGAGCCCCTTAATAACCTGGACAGGGAAACACTGACCTAGCACAATACAGACACTTGTCATGGCCTCGTAAAAGTTCCTGAAACCTGTTTTTGTGAGGCAGTTCTTGGTAATGGAGACCCTTGGTAATAGAAGCTCACCAAATGTTTTCCAGTCAGGCTATTGTGCTTAATAAAGGAATACTGTCCAGATGAAAACAGCTGTGGTGGAAATTCAAAGAAGAATTATGGGAAGAAATGCCTTTTTTTTAACTTGAAAAACATCTAACACTATCTATCTTCCTGCTTCTATAGATTCTCTGAATATACTACGCAAAAATGTTTACACAATACTTTATTCATGTTGCAGAAGTTTTTATTTGACTTACTTTATGATTAGTGAGCGGACATGGCTTGACTGTCAAGGACACTTTGACAAGAAAACCTTCTGTTAGCAGGACTGTGTGGTCTGCTGGGATTTACTGCCAGTGAGGCATGTGTGTGTGAGTTATGTGTGCCATCCATCTGCAGTGCTGCTTCTCTCTATCTCTCTCTCTCTCTCTCACACACACACACACACACAAAGACACACACACGCGGGACACACAGTGGTGGTTAACAGAGTAGCTGGACATTTAACGTCCACACACACACACATACAAAAACTAATAGATGTGACTTCTCCGTGACACTTTGAAAAGAACATGCAGACATTCGGCGATCAGCAGGCGCAATCAATAATGCATAAGCTCCCCGAACAGCATAAACACGTAGGGAGAAAATTCATGCACACAAAAAAAGGTCCAAAGGTCAAATTTCATCACCAACAAAAGAGATAAATGACAAAAAGGAACAAACAAACCAAACTCTGGCTGAGCTTCTTTTCTTTCTTTCTTTTACTTTGTTTTATTTGTCTCTCTGCTGAGGAATACTTCTTTCAATCTACTTTCTTCAAAAATACCCTAGGGATTACATTGTAATATACCAGGTAAAGGTCTGAAACTAAATGCCCTACATTAAAAAAAAAAAAGATAATTCTATGTATTTTTTAAATCACAAAGCAGGTGTAAATGCTATTTAAACACTATGAAATCATCTGCACAGTCAATCCACACAAATTATTGCACACAGCCCACATTTTCTATCAATGTCAAGAAAGAAAGTGCTACATATGTTTTACATTGGTTTTATTGAGCATATTTTAACATTTTGCGCTGTTTGCTGGTTTGGAAATACCACTGAGGCAGAAAAAGATTGTCAGAAAGGCTGTAACAGTGGCTGGAAACAGCTTGCTTACTCTGCCCAGCCTGGTGGACATTTATAGAGAGGGAACATTAAGAAAGGCTAACAAAACCTTATGTGACTACAGGCATCCCTTCTGCTCCTTATTTGGCTTGTTGTCATCTGGTCACCATTACTGTCCCCCCACTCTTATCTAAGAATAGATCAGAAGTATATTTATACCGGTTTACTTTAAGTCATTGTTTAATGAGTGTATGTGTGTGTGTGTAGTGTAATGTAGTGTGATGTTGAATTTCTTTGCTTTATCAGTGTGGACCATTGCTAAGTGACTATGCTACAAACTAATCTCCCTACAGGGACAAATAAAGCCTATCTATCTAGCTCAGAAACTGAGCCTCAGAATGAACTGTTAAGTACTCTGCAATGTTGCAGTGTCACAACTTATCATGCTTCAGTTGTTTCATAGCCATCACTGTGCCAACACAATAGTAGAATAATCTTTAAGCTTGATTTATGCTTCTATGCAGCAACATTTCACATAAGTTCCATCTAGGATCTATATTGTTGTTGATGTTTATGATTTTCCATTGTCCTTTTGTCGCTCTGTAATTACACCACCAAACACTAGATAGTGGTGCGGATTTGTTCCACAGTGCTGACCTTCCTTTTGTTTACTTCGTATACTTAGCTCACACATGGAATTTTAATTATACTTTTTACTGACATTGGAGGATTATATATTTCTTTCCACCTTGAAAATGATGAAGAAGAAGTGGTAGCAAGAAATACAAAGAAGAACTTTTCTACTAAGCAGACCAATCATATTGTTGCAGTCTGTGTTGACCTGATGTAACATTTGTGGAGAGATGCATGTTGTCGCAGCTTACCAAGTAGATTTTCCTGCTACAATGTAGAAACAACGTCGGTTTGATGTTGAAGCATAAACCAAACTATACTGTCATCTATTATTCCTTGTGGCTTTCAATATTATTTATTTGTAAAGCGTCTACTACAATACAAATTGTCTCTAACTGCTTTTCAGACACCCAGAGCATGACCCCTGAGCAAATATTATTAACTATTATTGGTAATATTATTAAATATTAAGTAAAGAAACAATGGCAAGTAAATACTTCCCTTTAAGAGCAAAGAAACCTTAAGCAGGACCTGGCTGATAAGGGGGGGACCTTCATGCTGAAGGCCAGTCGGGTAAGGTGAGAAAAGAAAAGAATATATCACAGAGAGGATGGAGGACAGCTGGAGGAGAAGGGACAAATATAATGTCAATATTATATAGAACAAAATATATTAATAATAATTATCCATTCGCTGGAGAACTGAGAAATCTATGTAGGCCTACTTATATTATGACTAATAAATCGTTAGTTGAGACACTAAAGAGACGACTATATAAACAGATGTAGGCTGCAAACACTGATGTGGTCAGAGGGTTGGACTGTGAGTCAGCATGTCAGTTGATGTACCAGAGACATTAGTATAGACAGGTGAAAGTAAACGCTTTCAACAGTAACATTCGGGGAATCTACAGACCAATAAACCTAAGACGTAATACATTCGCAGGCGAGCGCTACATTAAAATTGTAATACTGACAGACAATCAGACAATTAAAGAATGATTTGAAACCACTAAAACATGAACAGTTTGTAGGATAATACACTGTCAATTGAGTTGTTCCTATTCCAATATCACCATCAGCAACAGGTATCGAAATCAAGGAGACTAAATATTTATACATCATTTGATGCCACATGGTTTTCATGAATGCAATCAAAATTTTTCTTTTTTGCTCTAAAACGTAGTGTGGGAAGTTTTGCAATCTTGCTTTAAAACTTCCTGTTTCAGGTCAACAGGCTGGGAAGAGGTTGAGCAAGATTTGTTGGTACGACTGAACTAGCTATCTAGGATTAACATTATCACCGTGATATGGTGTTTTTTTTTTCTTTTTTTAATGGGAGAATGATCATTATGCAATGTTGTGATTTTAAGAGGTGGTACATATGTTGCTAAATATAACACAAGTAACCTCATTAAAACATTTAAAAGAGTTTACTGAGACAAAGTGGAAGATGGACTATTTGCAGTAGCAAGCTCTGCGCTTACCTTTTTCAGAAATGAGAGAAATTCCTAAAAAAGCCATAAAAAAAAAAACAAAAAAAAACAGCAGCAACAATCAAACATGACACTGATTTGGATCAGTACTCACTATTGGGCAAAATACTGCAGGTGCGTTTTGTAGGTAAACTTAAACTTTATATTTAATATTGTTTTTGACAAGAAAACAATTCTCACACTCTTGTTGATGATAGTCAAATTTGCATGCAGAATTAGGGCCAAACGTTGGATGACTTAACAATAAAACAAGTTTGCTGCTCAAGAGGATTTTAGAAAATAGGAAAAAAACACAAACTGTAAACCCTAAAATAGTTTTAGCTAACAAAAAAACTACATAGTCCCTTCAGTCATGAACATTTGAGTTGTGAGCGTTCATAGACGAACAAAAGTCTCAGGCCCAATTAGCATGTAAAGAAAATTTGTGTAGTTTGCATGTTTACCATGTGGTGGCAGCAGCTTTGCAAGATGCTGTTCAGTGCTACCGTTTCGAGCAATAAATAGAAAGAGAATGTTTTATTAGAATGCATGACGGGAGTCTTGTTAATGTTTAATCATGCTTGCTATGAGCCGGAACCAATGCCACTGATGTTCCGTACCAATGTTAGAAAAGAAAAATTGGACTTAGTCTTTTAGAACAGAACAGAACCTTTTCATAAGTAAGAGACTTACTGTACTTTGGCTGCATTCACTTTTTCAGGACTTAACCTCCATCGCGTATAGGGGGAGCCGAAGTGCTAAAATAAGCAAAAGTCCTCTGTGCTGCTGTAAAGTAGCCAAACTAGAATAATTGGTCATTTATTGTAATCAGGTAAAACTTTCGATTAATCATAATATTTATTTGCAGTCATATCGCTCAATGTGAAAACAACATTGGCAATTTATGCTCCAGTCAAAAGCAGGATGTTCTGAAAGTGTGACATCAGTTTGTGCTGATATCATTTTTGACATAACTGTTTGGGCTACACAGTGGTGTTAAAGTTCCTTTGTTTTATGTTGACTAACAGAAGAAGAAACCCTTTTCTGTCCTAACCTTAACATTCAGAACAGATTTTTTTTTTTTTCCGAGGGGGGGGGGTAATTATGTAAATATTCTGCAGTGACATCGCAGTGTTTGTCTCTGACCATGACACAGTGTGAATGTGTTTCCCGATGGTCTATTTATAAGTGCCATATATCAAAGGCTTTCAGTGGTAATCACCAATGATGCTGCAGTCCCAACCCATTTAGGTCATGACTTCTCAGCAACACCAGTTAAATGGAGCTATTGTCGTAATGCTCTATGTATGTGTATGTATGTGTATGTATGTGTATGTGTGTGTATGTATGTGTATGTGTGTGTACGTGTGTGTCTGACTCAGCATTATCACTCCATTACAGGAGCAGGCTTTCTCCACACAGCTCTCTTTTGGTTGTGTGGCTGTTAAGCATGTGTTTGTTTGTGCATGCAGGACTGTTTGCACAACTGCAAGCACAGCAGTCCAGTCCTCTAATACATACAACGGTCTCCCCTGACAAGTGCACTGAATCATGCTAATTTTTCGTGAATACAGCATTATTCAACCGATGTGAACAAAATACAAGTTTACCTCCTTGAGCTTTTGTGAAAAGTTTTCAGTTTATATCTGGGTTTCATGTTTATGTATCAGAACATATGAAGGATAAGAAGCAAGATTTAGCCTGACTGTCCATGTTAGACTTTTGGAGAAAAAAAAAACAAAACAGTAGTTTGCTGTTGATGACTGACAGCAGCTGCTTCTGCAATTTCAAAGCTGCAGTCTTCTTCACGATACTGTAACATTATTCTGTAAATGGATTACAAATTCAGTCTAGTGCTGTGCAGTATTTTAATCTACTGTCATGTACTCTCCATGAACTGCCTTCATTCTATGAATTATGCTATTTATTATATCTATACTTTATTCATGGTCAGATTTATAACACAGGAGGTGATATGCTGCTCATCGTCACAGTGTATAAAATATGTCTATTATTAAAAATATGCATGAGGCAGCATTAAAACTTCTGACAAGTGAAGCGGACTATATATAGCACCTATAAAAAGGTGGATAATGTGTACCATCTGTAAAAAGGTTCAATATATTAAACAGTGATCAAGGGCCAAATAGTGGCGATTGGATAATTGAGTAAAAGCTCCTTCAAAATGGCAGGTCCTTTGAGGTTTCCCTGTATGTACTGATTAGTGAAATTCCAAGCAAGGTCAAGTAGAAAACTGAGCATGGGATTATTGGGTCTAAGGCTCACTGATGTGTGTTGAGATCGAAGGCTGTGAGGTCCACTCTCACAGAAGAGCTACAGTTAGCTTAGTTTGCTGAAAATCATAATGCCGACTGGTCAGAATCACAAAGCTGTCCTCTGTCAGGAGCCAATAATATCTGCAATGGTTAAAAGAAAAATAATAAAAATGAAGGGATCACTCTTACTTATAAAATGATGTCAATAGCCAAATAAGATGAATTTACATAAAATATACTATACTTTCATGCAGTTTTTATTGTACAGCACAATCATAACAGCATCATTGTAGAAAATCACACACATTAGGCCTGGAATACACTTACCTTTTGTAACACGTACATGAACACATCATGTTTGCTACACACACAGTTATGCATGTCTGCAAAATAATATGCGACGACTCGTGAGATGCGATATTCACTTGAATGTTAGAAGTGCTAGTGTAGGCCAGTCAAGCATTTAAGTTATCGCTGCATGTGGTGTTGTGTTGGCAATCTCATGCAACAAGTCATAAAACATCATAGAGGAAGTTCAAACACTTTTGGTGATTTCTCAGTTTCCCACATAGGTAAGAAAAAGAAACAACCACCTGTCCCGGCGACACTGATTTAATGGTCTAACACAGGGGTGGGCAATTAATTTTTACAAGGGGCCACATGAAAAACCTGAGTTGTGTCAGAGGGCCACATCAACGATAACTTAAACTTAATCCTGCTCAACTTCCTTCCATAGTAAAATGCATTAAATTATATATTCTAAATAGCTGGTACTGGTAATTAGAAGAATACAATTATTCTGTAGATATTTATATTAGGCTCTGTGAAATTGTGGCGTATAGGTCGAGTAAAAAAACAAAAATAATCATTAATAAGTCCAATTCATTCTTAACTTGTTAAATTCCTCAAACTGTGAATTACAACACATCTATAGAAACACATCAATTAAATGAATAATGTTTTAATGTTTTCCACCTCATTTTACCAATTCCTTGTTGGGTTTGCAGTTTTGCTTGTAATGCATCAGCCTCTATTGCGCGCTCTTTATCAGACAGATTTCTGTATTTTACCTCATGCTTGGTCGTGTAGTGCGGATTCAAATTATAATCTTTAAACAGCGATCTGTGTAGCACAAATCACGGCTTCACCTTTTAATTTCTGTAAAGAAATACTTAGCGGTCCATGTCTTGTTGAAAGCACGTCATTCCTTGTCAACTTTTCTTTTCTTAGCGTCAGCACACATTTTAACGGCAGCATCACTTAGCGCTGTTTACCTTCATGCACGTACGCTACACGGAAGTACTACGCCTTTCAAAATAAAAGCACCACAGTTGTATTGCACGCACGACATAGATTTTTTTTTTTATTATTATTAAGTAGTAATCAAATGTAATTTATGATTGGCCTCATGCGGGCCGGACAGAGACGCACAAAGGGCCGGATGTGGCCCGCGGGCCGTGTTTTGCCCAGGTCTGGTCTAACACATCATCTGCAGTGGCACTGGTGTTGTTTTTTCTGGTGTGACTGCAACAAAAACTAGAAAAGCACTCAGAGAGCGCAGACCTCCGCCAAGCGCAACAATTCCCCCATATAGTGATTTACAGATTGCGATAAAATCTGCCTTCTGGATCAGATCCAGATCAGCCTTTGAAATTTGATAGAAGTTCCCACTGTCAATCACTGAGTCAAATTTCATGAGTTTTGGGCAATAATTAATAGAGAAATGGGAAAAAAATGTTTTGGCCCCATTAAACGCAATGTTATTAAAAATTTGAAAGTGATCCAGAATCCAGGATTTCTTCTGGATCACAGCCAAAATGAAATAAGTTCTTCTTTTCACATTTCTGACAACTCCTTAAAATTCCTTCAAAATCCATCCATAACTTTTTGAGTACACAGACAGACAAACAGACTAACAGACAGATAAAAAGAATAACTTCCTCTGAGTCACCTTCTTGTAAACGGGTGTCTTTTTTACCTGGGCCTGTATTCTGCCCCCAAGCGGAGACCTTTGGTATTACACATGCCGCCTGTGTCGTATGGCAGCAAGGAACATTCAGAGTGCAGCAGTGTTGTATACTCAAATAAATGTGCACACTTGATCAAACTGCAAGTAAATACCAGGCCTTACTCAGCTCATACAAAAAGGAAAACATGCTAAAATCCCCAGATAGCTGACCGATGTGTGCCTGTGTAGTTTACCCTTGGAAAAGATGGCAGCAGGATTCACTGTTGGAAGCAAAGCAAGCTGCTGTGACTAATGTTCTGGGAAATGCTCTGCTAAGAAGCCTTGGGTCCTGGCATTCATGTGGATGCTATTTTGACATACCACCTACACAAACATCTGCGGTTTCATGAAAAAGCTATAGAGATTCCAAATACAGGACTATGCAGAAGCAGGAATAGTCAACAAAGTTCTTTAAATAGGAACAAAAAGCCTTACTTCAACCAGATAACCAGAAAACAAAAAGAAGAAATTAAATAAAAAAATAAAATTAAAATAAATAAATAAATTGATAAAAAAAAATAAATCCATAAAAATGAAAAAAATACAAAAAAATACACAAGGAGCACAAAAGAAGCTAAAGCCAGACTGACGAGACAACTCTTAAGATGTTGAAGTCTGTGAGGATCCAAATGGAGGAGACAGGGAAGGCAGGAGTAGTCCTCAAAGTCCTTTAACAATGAAAGAAAAAAAATGCTGCCAAAGCAGGACAACCAGCAAAGCAAAAGTGAAAAGTAAGTTACATAAAACTCAAGGCTGAAAATGATGATGGACTAGACTGAAAAAGACAAAAGAGCACAAACAATGACACAACGAAAACATGACAGACCAGCAAGGAAGGAAAGGAAAATAGGACAAAGCAAACCAATAGGCAAGGCAAGTTTATCTGTAGAGCGCAATTCTATGGCAATTCAAAGTGCTTCACAGATGCATAAAATCACAAGAAGGCAAATAGAATCATTCCATACAAGCATAAAAATAATTATTAATAAATTAAATTAAAAATTAATTTCAAAGAAAAATTTATTAAATTAAAAATGATGAGTGCAAATAAAATCATTTCAGTTATCATGTGCACATCTAAACAAAACCGTTTTCAGCGGGATTTGAACATTGTCAGACTTGAGGCCTGTCTCACATCTTCTGGAAGACTGTTCCAGATTTTAGGAGCGTAAAACTGAAATGCAGCTTCACCTTGTTTAGTCCTGACTCTGGGCACCAGCAGGAGACCACTACCTGAGGTTCTCAGAGTCCGGGTTGGTTCATATGGCTCTAACATGTCAGAGATGGACTTTGGGGCCATGAAGAGATTTGTACACAAGTAGAGCTGTTTTAAAATCTATTCTCTGAGGGACAGGAAGCCAGTGCAGAGACCTCAGGACTGGACTAATATGGTCGTATTTCCTGGTTCTAGTCAGGACTCGTGCAGCAGCGTTCTGGATGTACTGAAGCTGTCTTACAGCTGGTTTAGAGCCAAGTGAGCAGGCTGTTACAGTAGTCTAACCTGGTGCAGACGAATGCATGGATTAGTCTTTCTAAATCTGGTTTAGACACTTTTAATTTGATTCTGGCAATGTTTTTTAGATGGTAAAAAGCTGCTGATGTTATTGCTTTAATGTGGCTGTTAAAGTTCAAGTCTGAATCCAATATTGTCCCTAAATTTCTGACCTGATTTTTAGGTTCTAGAGAGAGTCTCAACGTGACTGATAACACTTTCCAATACAGGAAGTGACACAACAACAGAAAATACTGTCAAAATAAACCAGGAAATATCCAAACTTCCACCAATCATAGACTTCATTAGATAACTCAAGATGACATCATCTTCTAATTATCAGGTTTGAGGACATTAAAATAAATTCTTAGTTTTCAATAACTTTAAAAATGACATAAAATACAAACTCAGGTGAACAACAGCAGATGCTTTAATACTGTGTGTGTCTATTTTATTTTCCAAAAAATTTGGCCAAAATGTAAAAGCAAAGTGCACCCTTACAGCTGACTGTTGCCATATACACTAAGAAGTATTTTTTCTCTCTTTTTCTTCTCCTTTTCTGTTTCTGTGTGCAATGCTCAGAGAAACAGGAAAAAAAAAGTCCTAGCATTAGATCTCAGACTCTACAGGCCTCCCTTAAGCTTTTAAATGTTAAAGGTCATGACAGAACATTTAAAAATTGCTAAATTTACACGATAGCAACAGCTTAAGTTTGTAAAGCCTGCACCTGAACCAATGACAAGATTTCACACCAAAGTGGAGATAAACATAATGGCCAGTGCTACATTTGGTGAAAACCAAACACGGCAAGTAAGCAATAAGTACAACCACCGTATGTCAAGTGTCAAGAAAAGTAATAGAAGGATTAAATTTTGGCTTCTTTGGCAGCCAGAGGAGCTGGCTACCTTGACAGTCATCAAATTATCCATGAAGCCTTTGTTTGCTGGAGTGTTAAATGTCAAATGTGGAGCCATCTGCACAACAGATGAAGCTGATCTTAAACTGGGTCAAGGAAAAGAACAATGATTCCATTTAGTCTACAGAAGATGGGTTGAAAAAGAAAAGAACTAGGATGTTGCAAAGGCACAATCAAAGTCCAGACCTTAAGCCACCCTCAACCCAACTGTAATGGTGCGATGTGATTTTAAGGCAACATGTCATGGATAGACAACTTCCATGAAGGGATTTATAATGCCTCTTGATAAAAGCAAAGGACGGACGGAGTTCATCTTCGATATGTGTGTGTTAACACTCTCTTTTTGAAGAAGTCACACTGTTAAAAGTTAGAACTGTCAAAACAGCACAAACAGGATTTGCACCCATCGTGAGACCTCACTGTGGAGCATCCACAAGCATGCACTTTCTTCAAAGCATACTCGCTTATAGGTGAGCTTAAAGTTACTGTGCTTTATAAACTGTGGCAAATAAAATATATTTTTACTCCTGAGTCCTTCTCATGCACTCAATAAAGATAAAGAGCAACTTCACAGCACAAACTGATGATAAAGAGATTGGTGTATTATACTTTTGTTTCAGTCTTCTTTGGAAGCAAAGCACTTGAATCCAACCACAAAAGAAAAAAAAGGGATTTGACAACAGACAGTCATATGATAATATACAGTCAAAGAAAGTGCATCTCCTTTCAATTCTAACGTTTTATGCATCAGGGCATAACTTAAGAAAAGTCTTCTGCTTCTTGCCAGCACTTAAAATAAGGTAAATAAAACCTCACATGAAGAAAATCACACCACATATTACACCAGCAGTAAATATGCATTAATGAATGTGAGGCTTTGTTTATGGTTCGCCACAGCATTTTCTGTCTTTTTCTGTCTTTCTTTCTTTTTTTTTTTTTTTTTTAGATAATTTTCTTTTTCAGGTATTCTTTTGTATGCTTAGAACCATATTCAGTCTGACTGAACCAATTTTAACTAAACATTTGTTGTTGATAGAGTTACATTTGAATACTTTGAAGTCTTGTGGTTTGTTCAGATAAAACTTTGCAAACATAAGCCATGCTGCCATGCTGTGTTTTTTTAGAGAAAGATCTTTCCTCTGGTAACCTTTCCAAATAGACAATATTTGTGCATCTGAGGGCTGTAGAATTGGATGTGTAGCTCTTGGGATGTTTGCAGTTTTTCTTAGCGTTGCGCTGTCTGATCTTGGGGAAAAACTTGTTGGATAGATTGGCAACAATCTTGAATGTCTGACCTCCTTCTAATATTTCTCAAATTATCAAATATTTCTAAAATAACAAACTCCCAGTTGTTTGGAAATGGTCTTATAACCCTTCACAGATTGATCGGCAACAGCAAATGCTTTTTTGCAACCCATTGCTTATGCCTTTGACATCGTGTTAACAAAAACCTGAATGCTTTTACAGAGGTGCTGACACTTGCTAATTATCAGTTATTCAAACACATGTTAATTATTAGCTCATGACTATTACTCATGCTTGTAATTCAGATAGAAGAAGTTGTTCGTGTGTAAAATCACTGTTTATCAAACTACTGACATACAGTACAAGCTCACTGAAAACACAATCTCTCTGCCTTCTTTATTTTGCTCGTCCTGCAGATTGTCACCACATTTGCGTACTAGTTCTGCAAGGTGGAAGTATGTGAGAATATGAATAAAGTCTTTGATTTCATTTTGTGGTATCAAGCCTCCTCACAAAGACTTTTAAGATTAAATTTAATTGAACGAAAGTTCTCATTAGTATCCTGAGTGTGTAAATATCACCTCAACATTTTTGGTGTCAGCAACAGCAGTTGACACTTCCAGGAGTAAAGAGCATTCTTCATGAACTTTAGTTTTTGTGCTAAGCACTGTTTTATAAACCCATTATGATGCAAAGGTGGGGATGTGGGACAGGGGAGGGTATCACTCTAATGTAAATGTATTATTTTAACACATACCTACAAAATATTATCTGTAATGCTATACAATAAGTTATATATGGTGGCAGCCAAGCAACTATCTGAATAAAAATAAATGTGCTGATACCACAAACTAAACTACAAAGGATGCACCTCTTGTCCTGTCGAACTTGGACTGCAAAAGCTTGTTATTATTCCTCGGTACATTTTCAGTCTTAAACCAGCAAGACTCAAGTATATATCATGTGCAATGCTACCAAGTTCTTCCTGCAGCTGTTTACCAAGGCAACTCCAGCCACATTAGCTGAGCACGCTAGCAATTAGCTGCTTGTTTTACAGCCCCCTAGTGATTTAGAGTGGCTGTTCTGCCAGATAGCAACTTCTTATTTGGCAGACTTTTTTTTTTTTTTTTTTTGTCTTGTCATCTCTCAGTTGAAAGAGCTGCCACAACTTAGATCTTCAGCATGGTGTCATCACTTTAAAAACTAAAGAGAAGTGCAGTGTTACTGCAGGTGATGTTCACAGCTGCCAGTCACTGAGAGCACAGGTTTGGATTATAGTTGTAATATTATATGATCATTTCCACACTTTTAAGGTGAAAAAAAAAAGGAAAAACACCCCTCTCTCCAAAAAAATGTGCTCAGAGATACATTTTGGAGATTGATCAGATTCAAAGATGAAGGGGGAAAAAAGTTATTTTCCCATTAGTTTTAGTTGCTCAACATTAATTTATCAGTCATTAAATTATAATATTACAGAGAAAAAATGTCTTCATCATACAAAAAAAAAAAGAAGCCAAAGAATGAAATAACGTGTTTAAATTTTGGTCTTACTGCAGTGAAACACTGACACACAGCAGTCATCCAGTAAAACGTAATTGTGTGTAATGTCAGTACTTAGTAGGATGAGCCCACATGTCAAACATGCAAATGAGAGCAAAGCTAAAATATTAGACAGAGAGAATGGAGAGAAAGAAGAAAAGATACAGGCACATCAGCAGAATAAATAATGTGATAAATCACAGTGGAGACAGAGAGCTGTCGAATAAATTTCTCCCACCCTATTATTCCCCCCTGTATCTCTCACCACAGGAGGCATAAAACGCAAGCGTGTGTTTGTGAGGAGAAAAGAGTGATGATGAACATGACCCCGGCACTGATGTGCACAGCAACCGAAGGTTCATGCACACATGCAACATCCATGATACTGAGACACGAAATATTCACTTGACACATCTTCACACATACATGACATCAGGTAATTGGGGGCCCCACTGGATGATCTCTGAGCTTGGGTGCCAAGGGCGCTCATTTCCCACAGAAAGCCAGATAAATCAGTTGTTAATAAGCCAGCAAGCATGGAGGGTCTATTTATGACTGCTCTCTCTACAAGGCCAGTGTCACCAGCCCAACTGTGGTTTAACACACAAAAACACTCTCATACACACAGAAAAACACTTCGTCTATGAGACAGAGGATCCCAGAGATACCTCTGCCCATAACTGTACATCACAGGAGAAAAAAAGTTCTCTTGTAATGTGATGTATTCAGCATTTTTCATCAGTACCTGCGTTTTCCTATTAACCCATAATGGAGTGAGGTTCTCAGCTAAATCTACCACTCTGACACACACACAAAGTGGATATCAGTCACGTCAGGCTACATCGGTGGATATGCTTCAGCACAGCAGCACAGTAGAGAACAGTATTGATTCATCCACGGAAAGTCACCTTCCTTCTCACCCCAATTCAGCCTGCGCCTCGAGGGCCCTGGTCAATTCACTCAGCCAATTTGTATGGCTGTTGTTATTATTAGTGTTTCGCTGGCACAGTGCTTTGGACTTGGGGCACGGGCACACTGCTTTATGATGCTGCGCCTCATAAACATGATTTTCCCTGGCGAGTAATTAATTGTAGGGCTAATTTGTCATAGTTAGTTAAAAGCACGGCACAGTGCCAGGAGAGGGCTGCTTTAGAAGGGTCTGCTGGTTGAGAAGGCTAAGAGATAAATACATGCTATTCAGTTAGCATATATTTATTCAGTTTATTATATATATATATATATATATATATATATATATATATATATATATATATATATATATATATATATATATATACCTATATATGTAAATATATATAGCACCTGCAGTGTCCCCTCTTTACTATCAGTCAAAATCACACAAAGTGCCTTTGGACTGGTCGACTTGTATCAACTGTGAATGGCTTTGTGGGCACAATGACAAATATGATTAACACAAGACTACAGTGGGCGTCATGGCAGGGATGACTAAAGCCAGAGTCCCACAGAATGCGGAGAGTGCCACAGTTTGATTCTGGAGCGGCTTTGCTCCGTCCTCAGCATGACCCCAGTCCAAGTGATCCAGAGCAGGCCACTGGAAGTGTTGCCTGCTTGGCTGGATTCATGAGAGTTTAGCATAAGGTTTTGAAATCACACGACACCTGCACAGGAGTCTGCTAGTTTAAAGATGGATATATCATCATGTCTCGTCCTTTCTAGAATTATACATTTAAAAAGGATGAGTGGTGTTGGACATAATGTGCTTTTGACTTTTAAACTGACTGTTTCATCAAACATGATTAAATCCATTCTAAAACCCTTCTTTATACATAACCTTCATAGGTTAATGTAATATCTGTAGGAGTCAAAGCCCGCTATTTTGAAATGTCACTGGATTCTCTCTGCCATTCTGACTGCAGGGTGCTTCTGGTGCAACTGCTCTCATTGACTTGAATGGTCGCAATTTACAGCGGCTGGCGCAGTGCTTCCACTCCACGGCCATTCCCTGTCCTGGGACTTGAGCTTTAGAGACTCAAGACAGTAAGGTGAAAATGAGACAGTAACCAAGCAAGAGACCAAAATAAATCTTTGACAGCATTGTAAATCCGACTTTACTTCCATGGGGTACTATATAAGCTGAATATGGAAAAGTTCATTTACGTTGCTTTAATAGATTAAACAATACATGTTTTAAACCCCTCTACACACTACTACCATCTCTGCATCGTGGCAACCATCAGGTAAGTTTTCAGGTCTGACCCCTACCTTTCATCTTTATAGTGCAGTCTTCAATGGTTGTTCTATTGCAATAAGTGTGGAAATGATGTGCAATATCTTAGCATGCTGCTGATGCCCTTTCATGCCCTTAATGCTTTACATTTTTGCTATTTATTGTTTTTGTTGCAGGTGTACATAAGAATGGGGGTCTATATTTGTATAGTGATTTTTTTTAATGATTTATTTTTAGGTGTTGAAAAGCACATCTTTTACTCATACAGTGTGCAAAAGGGAACTGGACAAATCCTCATGCTAACCTACGATGCCTATTAATGTTACCTTACATTCATTAAGATCAAATCCATCCATTTTCAATACAAATGTTATTACTAAAATGACGTTTGAAACAAGGGCTCTGGTAGAACTGGCCATTGGCTAGTGGCGCAGTCTGGATGGGTCCAAGCCAAACTGGAAGGATGAAGGTGACATGGAGTTGCTGCCTGGAGCCGACAAACTTGGCCATCCAGCCAGCCATGCTTTGCCTAGCTGCCTTTGGCTGGAGGCAAAGATAGGTGCCACTGGCTGCTCCAGCTGAGCCCCTGGAACATTTCAGGTGAACCCAGATTCAGTCAAGGGGGTCTGTTAGTACAATTAATGGCACAACAAGCCATATTACCTTAAAATTATTAGTGATTATGTTTCGTTAGGGCTGTATTCACAGCTCAGAGGCCAACTTCACCAGCAGTGCTAAACAGCTAACGTGATGACAGCAAGCCTTTCGACCACTGACTGCAATGTCAGTCAGGAAATAAAAGGGATGTAGATTAAAGTTCCTGACTGAATAGACCTTTGAAATAGATAGAAAACAAATAAATCTTAATACAGTGATTCCTTATTTTTCACGGTTAATGGGGACCGGCGGCCCCCCGCGAAAATCAATATACGTGAACTGGAGCCGGAGCATCCCCCGAGCCTAAATAATGTATTTAAAATATGTTTAAAAACCGCAAAAAGGTCGCGAGGCACTGCAGCGAAACAAGACAAAGGCTCAACTGTGGTCTTTCTGTTATCTTCACAGCCTCTGGTCTCCGAACCGTAGTAAAGAAACTGCTGATATTGTGCTATTTTGGGCTTGTAATTAGTGGGTAACACACTAACAACAACAAAAGAAAAAGTTTTCTCTGCATGGAACACTGCAGGAACTTGTAACATCACACAGGTTGTATTGTTCGGCTCCTGTCGGTTAACAGAGAATGCAAATCTATACACGCTGGGCTGCTGTTTATGCTCACTCCACTTTTCATCTAACCCCGTTTTTGTTCTGCCGTCCCACGACACACACACTACATTACCCATAAGGCCACACCATTATCCATAAGGCTACCTTCTTAAAGGGGCCAGGCTGCCTCACAACATTTCTTCTTATGTGTTCTTCACTGTGAGAGAACACGCACAACATCCTGTGATGTTTCCATGATTTTTTTAAATATTATATATTTCTGAAAAATCCACGAATAACTAAAACCACTGACCTTAAAACGCAAATTGGGAAGGGATCACTGTAGTGCATTTCAATACTACTTTATTACTTTCTTTATTTCATATCAGAATCTTGAATAGAAAGCACATTTGGCATATCCTAAAATTAGTTAAAGCTTTAGTGAAGTCTCAGATGGAAGAAGCTCAATAACTGTGTGAGTACCTGAGAAAACTGAGGCACTGATGATGGAGAGAGACTGATGTAACACCAGCATTCAGTTTAAATATAACTTACCGCTTCATTCTGAAAACCACACACAGTTGAGTTTCATTGCACTTGGCAAAGCACACGCTTATGCCAGCTCTTGTTTTTCGGGTGGAGGAAAAATATCTAAAAAAAAAAAAAAGATCTGAGCACTTGCAGTCAGAGTCGATGAGCAGCACTCCTCTGGCCGGCTCCTCCCACATTAGTTCACATCATCACAGAGATCTGAGATTGTTTTCTATACCCCATGAGCTTTTCATCTACAAAAGATTGTCTGATTCGAATCGATCAAGTTGCTGTAAGAATGTTCAAATGTGCAACTGAGAATCAGTGACATACACAATTACGTACCTGCTTCCTGTGATTAAAGAAACTCTGTTGTCTCAGGCTACTTCCTCCTCCTACTCCTCTCCCTGCTCTTCAGCCTCCTCTTTTGGATTTTTTTTTTTTACTCATCAGTCCATCACCATGTTTCTGTGTGGCGCATACTCATGCAGCAGATTATTGAAACTAAATCACCTGAAAACAATGTCAATACACCTCAATGATTTTACTTCTGCGTCAACATGAATATAAAATAGAATTTTTAGAGATACTAATAATATGGAAAGCTCTCAACATCAATATAAATCATTTCTGTAAATAATAGTGGTTTGAACATGCCAAAAAATGCAGTTCAAGGTCTGGTAGTATATAAAAAAGTGTATATTTCTGATCTTTATACACGTATGTTCATGATATCAACAAAGGAGATTTTTTTTTGAAGGTGTCGTGGCTCTAGTGCACTGGTTCTCAACCTTTTTGGAACAAATGCCCCCCTGAGCCGCCATGGTGCCCCCCCCCCCGCCACAAAAAAAAAAAAAAAAAAAAAAAGAAAGTGCGCATGTGTGTAAGCATGGATTTTAATTTGTGGAAATGGAAATAATGGAAAAAACATGGAAATATTACTATAATACTGTAGTTGCACTGGGACCGAAACCTCTTCAGTTGATCTTCTGGACTGTGAGAAGCTGAATTTCTGAGACTGAACTGCGAAACTGAATTTAAATTAAATTGATCTTTCTACAGAAAGAAAGGCCACACCGCCTTTTATGATTTTTTAATTCACCACATTTGTAAACGAATTCTTGGAACTACGAAAAAAAACCACCACAGCAGAATTTGTTGAAAATCTGTTTTATGGATAGGCTAATTAAAGATGCCAACAACATCATGCGCACTTCACTTGAACAGCGGTAAATTAACCAATCACAACCTGGAACCACTTGTGAGTCAATTAATGCGCCTTAAACATTTCAAACGGTCATTTTCGGAGTAGGCTACTGTGGTTTCTGCCATTGAGGTGTTTTGAAGTCTTCTCTCGGTCTTCTCTGTATCTTCAGTGTGATAAAAAAAGGGACACGGCTCCAAAGCTGTCTTTAAATGCATATAAAGTTTATTTGCAGAAAAAGAGGCTTAATACAGACTTGATCATGTCTGGGAACTTCTCGGGTCGAATTTGGTAAGAAGAACAAAGCATGTACATCAAGAGACAGTTATTTTAGCCATAGCCAGATCTAATTACAGACAAACATAAGATCAATCATGATTTCTTTGGCAATTGACATGTTTTTTCCCTTTGGACGATGACCATCTGGTGTCTCATGATAAGACCCAACACAGGATATTACTCCCTTTTTCTCTTAATTTTGGATCTTCCAAATTTGTAAGCCTGGGAACGTGTCCTTGGGCAGTTTTTCACATAATGGACAGAAACGAACTCAGTGAACCCCAACAAAGGCCTAAACTGTCAGGCCTTCCTCTGTTAACAAGTTGTAGTTAAGCTTTATATAAAAAAATATCGTGTACATATCAGATATATATCATGCTTTTCAGACACTACACTACTGACAAGGCCTGGCCTGGCAACGAGAAAAAAAGAAAACTATTTACAAAAGGGAACGACTGCTGCTCATCATTTTTAGTGGGAGCCCTGCGTTTGGTGGGCTGCTGCCAGTTTTTTCACGTCTGGTCACATCGCCGTGAGCGATGAGTGCACCAGAGCTCATGAGGTTCAGATGCTTCCTGTATTTTGTCTGCATGTGGAGAGTTTGGCTGAATCCCTGTTCAGTAAGCCAAGTCTTTAGATGCCTTGTCTGGATATTTTTTAAAAAGGTGCTCCTTTAATCGCAACGGCTTCATGGCTTCATTGAAGAACCTGCTCACATAGCAGCAAATTGGCAGATGTACATTGCTCGGTGATGGAATAAATCCATAATTTATGTAATTGGCATTGTACTCCCAGCACTTTTTCTTGTTTTCCGCCATTTTTGATTGTACTGTAAATATTTGTGATTAAACGTGATAACGTGGTCTTAGGGATGCACGATAATTGTTTTTTAAAATCGATACCGGTAATTGATAATACACATATATACCTAAGATCATTACATCAATACTATGAACAAAACCAAAAACAGTTTTGACTCTTAAAATGAACAGATATTTATTTTTTCCAACAAAAAACTACTGGCAAGCCTCTCAAGCATTTTTGTAAAGCTATCAAAAAAAAAAAACTATTTAATATCTCACATCAACTTAAATAAGGTGCATTACTTACTGATATAAAAATTAAAGGCTTCTTGAACTGATGGAAATACATGCATCAAAATTAATGTACTGACAAGTTAGATTCAAACATTTCTCTCTTCTACCCATTTCACCTTTGCCTGTGGGATCATCTTTGGCAAATTTCTCGGATTTTTCAAAAGCCTCGCCGATGTGAATTATTTGTTGCTGGATTGCTCACGTTAGCGTTAGCTCACGTTAGCGCGATTTCTAAACTTTCAAAAACGATGGTTACATTTCAGATGGCTGATCGGGCTTAACATATTTAAGCTTATGCTATTTTTCCCTCCTCGTGGAATTCGCTTGGAGCATTTGTCACAAATAACCAGCGAATTATCTTCTTCGGGAAAAAGATGTTCCATAACATCGATGCCATGTTGTTTGTTGTCATAAGCACGCTGTGCTGCAGCCTGCATTCACGGTGTAACGTAAATTCCCACGTCTCCTTGTTTGTTTGTCGTTCTATTTTTTTATGTGTAACATGTGGGAAAATACTGTGAATATCAAGTCAAGTCAGCAACTACCAAAATTATGGCCAAGTTAACGAGTTGTTTTCTGGCATGAAAGATTATTCTTGATTTTCCTTATTGAGAAACCGTTTTTCTGATTATGTCGACGTCACTTGAACATAACATCTTGATACTGATTTTTACGTAGAAGGATCTAAAGCGAACAGTTCACGTGATGAAACTCACCAACATCTCAGGGCTCAAGCTGTTCTGTATGTTGGAATTCGTCCCAGATGATCAGCAAGTCTTATCTGCAGATACTTGACATGTCTGGTTATAGTGATTGCTGCACAAGGGCATTACACCAGACACCAAAAGCAAAGGTTCATATACGTTTGCCACTCACAGGTATTCTTTCTTATTTGATCCTTTGGTTTACTTTCAACTATTTTTACTGAACAAATTGAAACTACTTTTTGGACATAGCAAATCTGCAGCCTGTAACTTCCTTCAGATGAATAAGTTGGAGATATCCATCTATCCATTTATTTTCTATAGCTGCTTCATTCTATTCAGTGTCACGGGAGTCTGCTGGATCTTATCCCAGCTGTCAGGGTACACTGTGGACATCTCACCACTCTATTGCAGGGCTACACTTTGACAAACAACCGCACACACTTCCACACTCACTCCTGTGGTTCATTTAGAGTCACCAACCAGCATAATATGCATGTTTTTGGACGGTGGGAGGGAGCTGGAGTACCCAAAGAAAATCAAAGCAAGCTCCAGGAGCCATGGGCACCAAGCCATCCTGGTGCCCAAATGAGTTAGAGAAATCTCTTTTTTTTATGTATCAGCAGGTATAACAGTAGTGCAAGCTTGTCTAAAAATGAGTAGAACCATGTGTGTCATAAGACTTCCCCAGATCATTCACAAGGTACAGCATGGCTTTAGACATAGTTTCTCTCTCAACTTGGCTACTTTTGATAACGAAGGCCCAGCCATTCACGCTCCACTGATTTGCCAGCACTGAAAGTCAAAAAGGAAAGACATTTTAACATGCAATCTGCCAAAGGCAGGTAAACAGATAATTGTCTTGATTGTTACATTAAATGTAGGATGTCAGCAACCTTGAGGAAATGTAGACAACCAGCTGCACCTCTTTTGACCGGTCTACTTACTGGTCCCTTACTCTTACCAAGAGCATCAACAAATTCTCACTGTGACTCGAAAATCTGTGTTGCCACAAAGGTGCAGGACCCTGTTGGAGTTATATGGGGCTCCCAATTGTCAAAACCTCATAGATGTAGTAGAACAAGGCCCTTTTCACAGACACAGACATTTGTGCAGCTATACTTAATAAGGCACTGCCTTGCCTTCTCTTCATTTTTGTACTGCCTAACCCAAAACCCTTTGTGCTGAACCTTGACCTTGTTTCAACCCTAACCAGGACCCCAGAAATGGCTTTCTGCTTCATTAGGACCAGGCTTTGGTCCCAACAAAATCAGAGATAATACCAAAAAAAGTCAGAATGAGGTAACAAACACACATGCACACATACACCTCTCAATGTGTCTGTATTTCTTCCTCTGCACTCTATCCTCAGATTAAATTTCATGTCAGTTAATTGACTCTTTTCTTGACTCTGCCATCCTGTTTTGCTCTTTAGATCCTCTCCTCAATCATCTTCTCAGGCGTCTTCTCATATTCACCAGCATCTCTTTTTCTGTTGCTTCATTTATCGTTGCCCTACTCTTCTCCTGCGTTTCACACCCATAACGCCGCTATTCCTCTCCTTTTTTCAGCACCTCCCTCTTTTCTGTACTTTCAGACTAACTCTCATCTCACTAGTCTCCTCTTCACCTTCTACATCTTCACCCACCTGTCATCCATCCTCCAGAGGCCACTTTTTTTGTTTCTTTTATCATGTCCCAGTCAACTATTTTAGGAAGATCCCCTTTGGGATTCAAAAAAGTTTCCCCGAGTCATTTTGCAAGTAACTAAATTTTCTTCCAAGAGCACAGACCAAACAAAATGTCATACTGCAGGATAAGAACTTTCTCTGCCGTTATGCTGACAGTAAACTGCTAAGGCACCCAGGTCACGGAGGTGCCATGCTCCTCATGCTGACTTAGACAACTGCAAATGCACGCACGCAGTTTCTCCAAAATCTATTTTTCTTTCTCCCAATTTGAGGGGATTTACTCCAGGCTAAGACACAAACATGCTGTTAATCCTTAACATTATAATTATACATGCAGTCTCAATGCCTGCGTGTGCTACAAAGACTGATGGTTGTGCATATAACAAATGAGCATCACAAAATACTCCAAAGGTTAGAGCTGACAGGAAATGATCACAGACCATTTCAATCACGTGCAGTAGGATGTGTATGTTCACGCATGATTGTGTTTGTTTGTGTGTGTGCTTTTCAGAGTAGCCCATTGTAAGCACAACAACTCCTATATTAAATTCACTGCTAGAAGGCACTGGCCAAAATGGCCATCTGCATTTTAATGACAGAGTCTAATTTATTTATAGCCCGAGTAAATTATTACAGAGTCTTGATATTTTGCGCAACACTGAAATTCACATGGCTGTCTCATTTTTGCTGATGGCGACACTATGCTAATAGTGCATATGAATTTTATGCGCACTTTTCCAAACAAGCCCATCACAGAGAGGTTTTGGTGGATGTGTCAGGTAAAGCATACTCCATGTGGCAAAGTATGTATGGATATCACTGCAGCATGCAAATGTTCCATGGGTATCTTTGACTTCAGGGAATGTGCTGACCTTATGCACATTTCAAAAATGTTGTCAACCTTTTTAAAAACAACCGCAGTTTTTGCAAGATGGACATTTCCAAATGTCTAATTGCCTTGAAGATGGACCTCGTCTCTCCTCCAGCGTGATGTTGGCCCTGTTTACATCTGTTATTAAAATCTTGGTACTTGGTACTAATATGCACCTCGGGTGGAAACTTGTAAATGGATTTCACTTCCCCGCCCTACATGCAAATAAACAGGTACAAGATTTCCACCTGCAAATACGTAGTTGTTTTTAATTTAGCGCAGTCAGCAGCAATGTACTAAACCAGTGATTACCAAAGTGTGGGCTGCGGCCCCCTGGTGGGCCGTCGTGGTACTGCAGGTGGGCTGTGAGAGGTCATTAAAAATAAACAAATATGTTTTGAATCCTCGATTTTTTTAAAATGTGTTTTTAATTACTGTAAAATATTTATTACATGAATTAAAAATATTTAGAAATAATAAAACAAACCATTTGAGTGTTATTCTACTGTCATCTTAATATGATAAGGGTCACCTTATTTGTTAACACCTTACATTAATACTGGAATGTAGCTTTTAGTCTTGTGTGTTGATCACAGTTGTGTTTAAAGGTTTGCATGGGGCGCAGAGATTTCTCACATTTGAAATTGGGCCTTGGTATTCTGAAGTTTCGGAATGGCTGTACTAAACTGTGCCTCATCACTGGGACAAAGAAGATCTTTCCAGCTTAATCTACCATATATATATATATATATACATACCATGTATACCAATATAAATACAACAATAATGGCAATGAGAAAACATCTAAAAACATGGAAGGTAGCAAAAGGTTTCAGAGACATCAAAACAGAATTACAATATATTGGATAATAAAAGCAGAACAACTAAGGTAGGGATATCATCACACCAGACAATTCCATCACGTTGTGGCTCTGTGTTGTCTTCTGCTATTATAACTCCTTTTTTTTTTAAATAATTTTGTGTGTGCGAATAATTGTCCTTCTACCTAGACATATGACATCAGCTATGTGGGTTGCTCTTCAGTGTCGTCCAGGACGCGTTGTTTAGACAGTAAACAGTTTACTGTTATAGTTTACAGTTTACTACTTATTACTTGCACTAAGGACTATTTCCTCAACCTCTGGACAATTTTAGTAGTCACTTTAATCTGTTCACTTGGATTACTGCAAGGCACCTTATAATGACACTTCTGCACTCCCCCCTCCCTTACCTATTGAAGTGAATGTGAATGTTGTATATATGCTGATGTGTGCAATATGCTTGATTCTTTTTTGTAATGTGTATCATGTGCAATGTGTAGTATTTTGTGTATGCTACTTGACACCTTAATTTCCTTCTGGATCAATAAAGTTACTCTACTCTACTACTCTACAGTAAAAAGAATGGGGTCAACTGTAGCCCAGACCACCTCAGAACGTGGCTTGAGTGTTGGATACCAGTGCCTCCACAAATGCGTTCTGATCTTTCCACTTCTGAATGGATCACTCAGGGCAGATTTCAGAAACACAGTCAGCTGCTGCAAGGAAGTGTTGCACTTCCTGGAGTCTGTGGTATGTTCATCAAACATGACAATTGTCAGATATTAAAAGGAACATATTAGTTAAAAAAATAAATAAATAAATCATCACGATCAACTGAGAAGACTCCGAGACTCCTACATTTTCTGGGGTGACCTATTTACAAAACTTTCTTATTCACTGAGCAGTAAAATTATCCAGCCGCCCCATCTTTATCGCCACTCAGCTTCACATCATGCTGCATCTGCTGTACCTCTGGAGTGGGAAATGATAAGCTGTAGCATGAATTTCAAGAGACGAAAATCCTGTGGATGACCCTGAAACTAGCTCCTTAGATCTACCTCCAATGAAGCTATAAAGACATGACTGAAAAGGCTGCTTCTGTTCTGCTTCCGTGGCATTTTGACTAGAACAACTCAACAAGATTTCATTAAAGCTTCAAGAAATTTCGACTTTGAAAAAAAAGTTACATTATGTCTTCTTTAAGTTTCATAAAGAACAAATTGAATGGAAGTCATTACAAAATAAATTGTTAATATTATCAAACTGTTCATGATTCTGCCTTGCATAGTCTATAAAAAAAATAAAATAAAAAAAAACAGGAAACCACCATGTAGAGCCTCAGTTAAAATAATAAACGTTTCATTATTTTGTTGTGCTTTTTGTTGTCTGAAAATTCTCTGTCAGGGCTTCGGACAGGCCGGTCCAGTACGTTCTTCTGCCGCGGCAATGCCGCTACCATTGTCCAGGTGTCTAAACTTAAAAAAGAGTTTGAGATATTCTTTTTTTTTTTTTTTTTTTGCTACTACTGTTAAAGATGACACCTGCTACAAAAAACAAAGAACAGCCCTTTGAAACATGTACAAAGACTTTGAAATATCTACAAGGCTCATATTCATGAGGGTCGGGTGGCACTTCGACTGTTATACCCAACGTAATCAATAATCTTTCATGATTTTCATCAAATTTAACAACACTGATCAAAGTCTTGCCTCTGTGAAGGTGAGGGTGGTTAAGGTACAGCATCAGTGTGCTCATCACTGACCGAGAGCCATAAATCTACCTCATCCCCTGAGCATCTTAAAAAGCAGCAGCTGGCTATATTAGTGTTCAAATGGCCCTTGTCTACAGCCCAGGGACCTGCCTGGACTACATACTAAACAAAGCACCTTAATGAAATAAAAACTCTGTATAACGTTGACTTGAATGCACAGTCTAAAGTTGTCCCCAGTGACACAGAATAATGTATTTAATGTGTTTTGGCCATATGAGAAAAATGTATTTCTCCCACTCCCACAGCAGCAGAGGGATGGTGGTAAAGAGGAGAAGAGAACAAAAAACAAACAAACAAACAAAAAAAGAAATGCGTTTGGAAACAGGGCACTCTAGAGGGAGGGGAGGAGGAGGACAAGCAACCAACAGGGAAAAGAGGCTGGAAGAATAAAGAGGTTCAGAGAAGGAGGAGGAACAAGACAGTGTTTGCAAATCACAAATTGAAAGCATGAGAGTGCTATTCCAAAGAGTGTCCCAGAGGAAATGAGGGCCTTATAACTTAAAACCCCAAACAAACAGAGAGGGGGCCTCTCTGCAGGCCTTTGGTGCCATTTAAAGCTTGGATTACAGAGAAAAAAAGTTAACATATTTCTTTACCAAATGCATCACAGGCTATAGGTGGTGATAGTAGATCACACGTATTTCACAAGGGTGTAAACCTACATTTCAAAAAAATCATAAAGGGAGCACAAACCTCCACCGAGGCTCCATAATATTATGAATTTATTACCTCAATAAATGTTTGTACTTTGAATCACTTATCATGAATGTAGTTCCAAAGTGCCCCATCATTCCAATGGCTGATGGTTAAGACACTTTGAGGATTCAATTCTGTTTTAATAATGGTCAACATACAGTCAAGCTGTGTAGGGGGATACTCTCTATCCCTTTCCTCCGGGACCTTAAACAGGATGAAGGGTTTATAAAGAATGGATGGATGAATTGATATAATAATGGTTAAGATATATATTGTGAAATTACACCAGTCATAATTGTAATCACAACCTGTTTTTTTTTTTTATATTTCTATACTTATTTCAATGTTCAATGGCATCAAGTATAGCAACATCCACACTTATCCCATTGTATTTTAAAACACTATTCTAAAATTAGGCCAATGCATTTCTACATAGTCAGAAAAGATCTCTGTCCACACTACACCAACATAGATGCATATCACATGAGCACCATTGCGAGGCTGGATGTGATCTCTGTCAATTTTTCTCATGATGGCTTTCATCCTGCACATGTTGGCAGTTGCAGTCTTTCTAAATATAGAAAATCAGCTGTATAACAGCTCACACCAAACCAACAAAGTCAGCAGCGCCTGCTGTTGTGTCTTCATTTCGTTGTGACTTCGACTGAAGCATTAAGACACGTCTGTTTTATTATCGTCTGGTAATGATCGTCTGATATAGACTTGATGATTCGTGGAAGGATACATAATTACCCGGAAGAGCAAATCATGATGCAAATGTCCTCAACAACATCATTGTTTCTAAAAGCTTTTGGTTTTGTCCGTCCACATTAGACTCCAACAAAAGCACTTACAGACTTAAAGGAGATCTACAGTGGATTACAAATATTGTTTTCAAGGGTCGAACTAGCCAGAATTGTGTGGATCCCAGATGTAACTAACACAGGTTTTAGGTTTTGAAATGTAACCATGCTGGTGTGGATGTAGCCTAATGGTTAACAAATTATTCCCTTTAGCTGTGTGAGTTTAATTTGTCAGAAGGAAAACTGGTGGCCCCTAATGGAAACAATCCCACATCTTGCCAGATGTTACTGGTTAGAACTCATCAAATACTCTTTCTAAAAAGTGTCATTTTGCAAGACTATCTAATTTTCAGAAAAATCTCCTCAAGCAGACTCATCTGTCAGGGGTTGTGACTGAATGTTATTGGGCCAGTGTTCAACATGTGGTGAATGCCAAGGCTGTCTAGATCACTGCAGAGCTGAGTCCTGTTTCTGGGGACTGTGCTTGTTTGCATTTCTTTATTGCTGCTCTGCAGCTTTTCTTTGTGCTTTGCTGCCACCATCATCGCCTCCCTCTCACTCTCCACTTGTATGTCATTACTGCGTGCATCTACCTTTGTGTTTGTCTCTCCCTTATCTTTTTTTACCCCCTGTACCTTTCTACAGATATCCTGGTTCCTGAAGCTTTTCTTTAATGTGCTGTTAGTGGCCCGATCAATTTGCTCAATGTGTATTGTTTGTTGTTCTCTGTCTCTCTCTCCATTTGTCCTTCTCACTCGTTCTCACCCCTCATCCCCGGGCAGATGGCCCTCCTTACTGAGTCTGGTTGGAGGTTTCTGCAAATTTTCTTCTCACCGTTACATCGCTGTGCTTGTACAGAGGTTATTGTTGGTTTTGAATGTCCTTAGATAATTGCAGGAGCAAATTTAATTCAAATGAAATGAATTTAAACTGAATAATGTGTCAGCTTGCCATTGAGAGGAATTTGCATTGAGGCAGCCTCATGCATGTGTGAGGGATTTTTCTATACACTGCATTTCTTCATTATCAGAAACACCCCCACAATGATAAATGTCAGGAACTTCTGTGGGGCTGAGATGTGTCCCTGCCCTTTTATCTTATTAATTTGTTGGTAGCCAGTTAAAGTGTCACATTATTGACTCCAGTCGGTATGGAGCGATGGTCTGCTAGGTAGTGGATCCTATTAGAGTGGACACTAATTTTTTTAAATGTTTGATCTCAGCTTGAATCTCAGGAGCAGCTGAGATTAAAAGGGTACTAAGAACCATCTTGTTGTGACGGGACGATGCTAACCCCTATATCAGTGTACAGCCCATGCAAATAATGATAAAGATTATGATGAATGACCAAATAAAAAGAGCAAATAAGGGTTTGACCTCTCTAACTGCCTCTACCACAGTTACTAAAGGTATAATTAGGATATTGTATCTATTAAATTAATAAAATATCTATAGTAATTACCTTAAGGACTATAAATGAGAACAACACACCTGGGTACTTACACTTTGTCCACTGCCCCTGCCCCTTTTTGGGTGAAAACAAACCCCTGAATTTGACTGATGCAGTGATAAGTCCAACTGTTGAGATGTTTGCTAATATAAAGGTTTTCAGTCAGACTACAGAATGACGTGTTAATTGGTGCCCACGTCGTACAGACTGTCATGTAAACAATTATATAATGTGGTCAAGCTTGCCTCATGTAGAAAAAAAGTTTACATGAGCACTCATGCTGAGCTTGATGTGATCAGATCAGATCTGCATTTACTTGCGATGAAGGAATGTATAGTCTGCTGCCAAATGGTCAGAGGTGTTCATATCCCTCACATCTATAATTACTTTTTTCAGGTGATCAATTTCACACATTGTCTTTTCAATGCAGCATCATATTTAATGATGACTCTTGACATCAGAACCAATTATTTTTTTTCACTAAGAAATACAGAAGTGATTACCGTAAACACATATGGAACAGCTGACCAGGTACCTTAGTTTCCTGTTTCTCTCCTCTCAAGGAATTGCCTGAAGAAGCAAATCTCTCCTTTTACTGTTCTTACTTCTTTGAGGAAGTAAACAAAATTACAATCCTGGATTTATATATTAATTTAACTTGATGAGTAAAACATTGGCCAGCAGCTTCGGTGTCATACCGCTCAAATTTCCAACTTGCTTCCAGTAGTTTTACAGCATTTATCTTCATCCAAAATGGGGGCGTGGCCAAAGGGGAGGGACATAGAACTGTCACTCATCGATTCCTGTTCCTTACGGCATACTTTACCATTCTAGAACAAACCATTCTAGAACACCAATCCTAAAACTGTAGAGCTGCACATTTGGGTACAGTTCTAGAATTTGTGTTCTAGAAGGGTGTGTTGAGATTTGAGCTCTATTCCATGAAATAGCCAATGTTTAAAACTTCTTTCATGCTGGTTGCTGTGTCACCACTCTTAATCCTGCTCGCCCAAGGGAATTTTGAGCCAATAAGTTACCGGGGCAAGAAGAAAGTTGTTTACATGTATGAGCAACTGACTGAGGTTTTTAAAGCCCAAGTAAAACCCAGAATAAAACCCTAAATCCAGATGAGTTGAAGTGGTGACATTTAGAACGAAGGGCAGGAGCAAAACAAATATCAAGGAAAAGGTCATTTGAAAGCACCGTGAGATCATTGGCACCTCATTTGGTTTCATTCATCCATTTCTATACTGTGGTGGAAAAATGTATTGTCTCTGTTTCAGCCTCTAAAAGACTAAGGATTCTGAGTAAGATCAACAATCAACCTTAAATAACAAGATGTAGCGATGGCCGGATTTCAATGAATTTATTCTCCATTTGCATGCAAAAGGGGTCAGATCTGCACCTCAGCAGGTGACTGCAAGAAATGACAATGAGACATCAAGACACAATGGTATTTAACAATGTCTGAAACACAAATGAACCTTGACATAGAATCCTGACGGAGACGTGTCCTAACTCCAGACGAGTATGGAGACTATAGTATCAAAGATGTCCCACATACCAAAGATAGTGTCAGAAACAGATGATGCTTACATATTCAGGACATAAAAGGTCTTGTTGACCTCATGGACCTTAAGGTGCCAATTTTACCATAACATATACCTATAAGCACATGCAAACTCCAGAGAGAAAGGCTCCAGCCTGAGCGAACCACCACACCGACGCACTGCAGTTCAATTCAATTCAATTCAATTCACTGAAGATTCATTAGAAAAAAAGCTGTTTGCTTTTTTGAGGCTCAAACGCCACTGGCTTTCACTAAAAACCAGTGAGCATTTAAGCTACAAACACATGGTGCTCAGTAATGAAGAGTTTATTATCCATTTGTATCCAGTCATAAAAAGCTACTGTATACCGCTCAGCTTTCTTTTCTACCCATCACTGTATACAACAGCAAAGCAGAAGTAAGGTTATAAGGTAGGGGGGGATGATTTCAACAGGTAGCATCACGTTTTTTTTTTTTTTTTTTTTTAAACCAATGATGCATCTATCTTACATGATCTGTTAATGTAAAAATGACAAATATAAGCAGCTCTCTGTATAAAGTCAGTCTGAAACACAGCGTACTCACCACCCTGATCAGTGTTGATGGTGATGACGGCCACCTGCCGAGGAAAGGAGCTCATGTCTGACACGCCGTTCAGCGACTCGATCTCAAAGGTGTAGTTGGCGTGTGCTGAGAAGTCTGTGACCGTGACTGTGGCATTGGTGAGGCCCAGTGGACGTGGGAGGAAACGAAGTTCCTCCTCACATAACTGGCACTGGTTGGGGGTGGGGCCACAGCGTTTGCACTGGACGTTGTACGTGAGGTCCCGGCGGCCCCCAGTGTCGCTGGGGGGGGACCACTCCAGCATTAGAGAGGTGTCGTTGATGGTAAACATTAAGTTGCGGGGAGGAGATGGAGGGCCTGCCAATGAAAACAAATGAAGTAAAATGATAAATGAAACAATAAAACGTTTCAGACCGGAGTTACGCTACAGTAGGTCAATTCACCAGTCCCTCCCAGCACATGTCAAATATATTTCTGTGAGTCTGTGACATCTTGAAAATCTACTCTATTCTTTTTTTCCTTTAATTTCTTGTAAAGACTGGTAAAAAACTTGGACAAATATACTCATTTAACTTGAAAGAGGATCCAAACCCTTACACACCCTAACTTTTCACTGGTATTATTTATATTCTATTTATTTTCTGTTTATTGAGCTGTAAACAAATCAAGCAATTCTGCCAGTCAAAGTGAAAAATCTGCCTGTATTTTATTTTAGATTACATGATATCTATTGTCATCTCCCTACCTTCTGTCTGACCATCTTTGCTTTGGCTTTGGTTATTTTTGTGATCACTCAGTGCTGATTTCTGCATCACTCTACGCCCTGGGACAAATTCACTGCTCATGTTAGCTTTTCCACAGATATTGCAGAACATTTTTCTTTTTTCTTGGGTCTGCAGCTGGTTAACTCTTTTGACCTCCTGCTGACTGATAGTCTTTATCAGTGCTTGCTTCATTATTCTTTCTCTCTCTCTTTTGTATAACCTCTTATAAATAACAATCAAATTGATGGGCTCGACAAAGAAAATGCGACAACTCAGCCACTGTGAAATGTATCTGCTATCAAATGTCTAAACAATACCTTATAAATTATGCACACGCACCACCACTTGGAGAGGAGGACATATTACAGGATGTCTATGTTTGGTTATTGCCAATATTTGTGTGACATATTTTTAATTCCCTGAAAATGAGCGGCAGCTTTACCACTCTTCCTCTCCTAAAAAAGAGAGAAAAACAAAACCAAAAACAAACAAACAAACAAAAACTCTAAAAAAAAAAAAAACACCCTCTTATTTTACTCGGGCTGAGATAAATGATTCGGTGTCCTGTCTGTCAGTCAACCAACATCGCAGCCGTGGCATGTTGCGTCGTCATTCAGTTGTCTTCCAAATGGAAGGTCACCAGCCCCATCACATGCCCAGGAGAGGGCAGGACACTGAACCCCACATTGCCCACAATGCTCCAGCCCCTACTTAGGGGTTACAAGCCAGTGATCTCAATATGTGAGTACCAAATGCAAAGGTTGTGTCAGGAAGGACATTTGACGTAAAACATATGTGAAATGTAGCACTTGATCTGAGGTTACCCCTTCAAAGGGAAAAGTTCCTTAGGCCTTTCTGTCAATCAGCCAGGATTTCTGTCTGTTTTGGTGGTAGCGATATTGTACTTATCTTAGTGCACCTGACCAAGAAGCATCAGTTGCAAGTTGCAATTGCAAGATGAAATAGCATAGCGAACGAGCTCAATGGTCAAGAATGCACCAAAATCCAATGTGGGTTGAAAAAGACAGTATTCGAGACATCTACAGCTAAAAAAGATTGGATTCTTTAAGATGTAAAATGGGTGTTAGTATTAGTGTGGTATTTTCTAACTGTCCATTTATCTTTTCACATCTTACATATTGTTCAAGTGGTTTGATGCTTTGTCATTTGGATGAAACAAGAGTAAAATCTTGTTCACTCCTACCTTGGAGTCAGCCTGTCTGCCGACACTAAATGCTAATGTAGATTAGATCGTATCAGTCCCGTATTCTACAGTAGTTAGCTGCTAATGCACGTTCATGAGCTCATGCGCCCTAGAGATGTGATTCTGAATGCTCAGTATAAATGTATAATACATTTTTTTTTTCATTTATATTGCACTTCACATTTGCAGGCAAATCTCAAAGTGCTACAGCAAAAAACAAGCAAAAAAAAAAAAAGTTCTAATTTTCTAGGCGTCATCTACTCCTCTTTTGGTTGACCTCCACAACTTTAGCCCAGGATCCTTTCATGAACCCACATCCCCATACATGCAGAGAAGTACTATACATCTGTTTTTTATGCATCCACAACAATAATCCGTTTACATGATTACTTTTGACATGCCAATCATCAGCTTTAATAGGTTGTGATAAACTTAGATTGTGTGAACGTTCATGGCACTTTCTGCAGTTGTTCAGATTGATCAGTCATTTCCATTAAACAATGTGTAATCAGATCTCTCTGCTATAACAAGGAGATTATATTATAGCCATTGTTTCATTACATATTATTAGTAAATGATATGTTTATTATAACAACATCACAATTTATTAATAATTTATTTATCCCTTTTCTTAGATTTAGTACATTAAATGACAACTTATACAGTACATTGATACACCTTCATCCATACCGATCTCTGGTGTACAAGACTTACACTTTAGTTTTATTTTACTCTATGACAAAACTGTCCCTAACTGAAAGGTGAGTTTTAATACATATCAATGTCTGCTGAATCTACTGTGTTCTCTGTCTCCAATATTTAGTGATTTAAAATCGTACTACCACTTCCTTCTATACAGTAGCAATCCTGTCTCATCATCTGTGTTTATTCACCTCTGCTCAGTCAAGACAAATTTTTCTCTTGCTTGATTTGAGAACAGTTCCATGAAAGCAGTCCTATGGTGGGTAAACAGGGTCAGTAGAGGAAGTATATGCAGACAAGGCCACACAACTCAGAATTTGCACATTGAACAGTCTGCAAATATATCTTAGATGAGGCCATTTAAATTTTGTAGCTAAAGCAACTATCTTTTTTTATAATTCCTCCCTGCTGCAGTAGACAGTCTCACTTATTTAACCTCCCAAACATTTTACTTTGCGGAGGTATATCTGTGCTCCCTAGATGAGCGTGTTTGTGTGTCAGGATAAGCATTGTGCTAGAGCAGGCAGCCAGCTGTCAACAGGGTGGAGTTAAAAGGCCGCAGGGATTTGAACACTCCCTTCCTGCCAAGCTCACTGTCTGCCAGGACAATGGGATGTTTCCTTCCCCTTCACCATGAGCACCTCCTGCTCTCTCCCCCGCCATTGCTAAAAATCCCAGCAGACAGAAGAGATCCTCCTACCGCTCTGCCACTTCTGTCAGCATGTGTCCATTCTCTCTCCTTATCTCTATCTGCTTCTATCGGCCATTATCTCACCTCCTCTATTCTCTCCAACGAGGAGAATCCACTCACCTCCCATCCCGCAGAGCAACCCCACTGCCATCAATCAGCTCCCATTCTCCTCTTGGGGGAGATTGGTATCAGCACCCTCCTTCCTTTGTCTTTTCTCTGTCTACTCCATCCAGCCTTGAGACGTCCCCCACACCTTTATCTCTTCTCCTGTGACATCTTCTCTTTATTCTTCTTTACCTTTGGCTTCCCCAAGGCCCACGGTCTTTAATCTCCATTTTCCTTTCTCTTTTGACTTCATCATAAAGCAAATAGTTTGTGTGTAGCCTAGAAGGCTCTAATTAAAATGCATTATGTGAACACACAGAACTTCCAGCTTGGAAAAGTAGAAGAATCAGAAGACCAGTCTGCTCGCTGTTGTCAATGGCACACAAGGATTTTTACACATGCAAAACTGGCCTTTAAGATTTAGAATTCAATGGCTCCAGGAAACTAACAACTGCTGGCAATCCATAAACGAGGCACTAAAATACAACTTAGTACTCCAAGCCAGGTGTCTGATTGTCGTAAGTGACCATTGGGGACCACTTATTCAGTTTGTACTTAAATGTTTTCCAAAACTTTATGTTGGCCCCATAAATATTGAGTTCCACCCCATTTCAGAGTCAGGTGCCTCATAATGTTTACATATTATGTACTATTACGCACCCCCTACTAGTAAATGCCATCAGCGTGGTCCAGCTTCTATGGCACTACAGAGTCCTTTGGGTGTTACAGCTCTCGTTGACTTGAATAACTGCGATTCACAGCGGCTGGCGTGGTGCTGGAGTTCCATGGCTGTTCCATGTCCTGTAGGACTTGAACTTAAGACTGCAATTCATCCCAAAGATAACCACTCAGCTCACTGTTGTACAAATAAGGGTATTAATCCGGATTGCTAAACTGTCTGCAATGCCAAAACATGCCATACCAGGGGGTAGCTTCGAATGTGAATCTATTTCCATTTCCATCTCCATTAAAATGTCCAGCTTTACAAGAGAAATAAGCATTCCTTGCAGGTTGGTGCAAATAAAAAGGTTTTTGTTCTCATAGCTAGATTTCACATCCATGACTGCTTTTCATCGTGTCATCAGTTAAAATTTATTAGACAACATATTCATGGATAATTAGGGACATGTTTTGTTTTTTTTTTTTTGTATGTGTGAGAGGGAGACAGATTAATTTTAATCTATGGTGTAAAACCTCTAGCTGCTTAACACCTGAGCTCCAACTAGCTAACCACTAGAGCTCTGGCCATCCTCATTTCAGATGTTGTTTCTGTAGTTACATCTGACACAAGGATGGGTGGACAAATTTAATTAGAATGGATCTAAGGCCATGTTAATTAGCATCAAAGGTTAGGAAGAGCTAAGCTAAACTAGATAGCTTAGCTCTTCTACCATGGAATATGACGTGTAAGGGGGCAGAACTCACATTCCTCTGGGGCTTTGCCAACATGTGCCTTTCTCTGCGATGACTTCCCCCAGTTATTCCAATAGAAGTAGACAGGATCACTGTCAGTGTTGATCTGTTTCCTGGCAAACTGACGGGAACATAGTCTGGAATTTCATGTGCGGTTCAGCATGTTGACATTCTTCCCTGCTTTGTTTCTACCCTCACGCTAAATCAGCACCATCCGAATCTTCCGAATTTGCATAGTTGCTTTCAAAACTGGAAGTTTATGTATTTTGCCAAAGCCCCAAATGCAGTGGTAATGACTGGCTTTGACCTGTGCTACCACCCAGTGGATACCATTTTCACGGTACTTTGGTGGATATGTTCCAACCAGCTGCCAGCCTCACTCATTCTGCCCAGGGTTGGGTGGAGTCCCTCGGGCCTGGAGGACCGGGGGGCTCTGCATAATGTGTAGGTCCTACCCTGGTCTATCCGGGTTCATGTGGTCTCTGTGGTGGCGCTCCCTGTGGCCGCAGGCTGTGGTGCCTGTCAGTGTGGGTGGCCTTCCACAGGTGGTTTATCCTCACCTGGATCCTCAGTGCCCTGCCATGTTACTAAACTATTTACTTTGCGCTGTGAATGTGCGTGTGTGTGCTTTATGTGTGCGTGTGGGTCTATATGTGGGGGTGAGAGGGACGAGTTTTCATTATTGAGATCCTGTTTTATATGTAATTTTGTGAAGCACTTTGTGTTGCATTTTTTCATAATGTATGAAAAGTGTTATATAAATAAAGTTTGATTTGATTTATTTGATTTGATGGTGTATTAAGAAGTTATTACATATCTCATATGAGTCTTATTTCTGTGATAAAATAATTGACTGAATGGCAGTAGCCTTTCTAAAGATTTCCCCTTAAAACAGCACTTTTCGGAACACTGTAAACGAACAGCATCTCCACAATGACTTGGCTTTGTCTTGCCATAAAAGACAAATAGACTCTTCCACCCGGGAGAGCTCTCAGACGTGACCCCCGTCTATCTCAGTGACAGCTAAATGGCTTTTTAATTAAAGGAGAATTAGTCCGGTTAAACTGTAATTTAATGCAAATACGAAGTCGTAATGACAGTCAGTGAATCATCAATGAAGACGAGGCAGCTGAACAAAAGCCATGTAATTCATCCAGAGTCTTTCTAATGTTCAGCTTCACAACCGTTAAATCCCAAAGACGAGACTGGATTTATAGCTACAGCAATTTCTGGAGAAATCCACCAGCCCCACGACAAAATCATAACTTACCCAGGCTGTTAGACACATACACGTTTAGAAATATTTTCATATGAATTTACAGTGAATTTATTAATGTTTAATCAGCCCCAAATATAAAAAATGACTATTTCTATCTCTGTAACAATAACAGCAGTTTTGGTTGCGGGGTTCCGAGTTCCCATCTGTAAATCCATTGGGATAAACTTTATATTTTTCTTTTTCTCAACAATGCTTGAAGTAGAAACCTTCTGTCTGTAAATTTAGCAAAAACTGCCTAATGTATTCATTTGACTGTAAAGACAGATGAGGACTGTGTGAGCAAGTGTCAAGCCTTTTTTTTTCTGGTAAACTTACGTGTACAAGCCATAGTTGGAGGGTCTTTTTCAGCCCTGAAGAAGCCTTTCTCACAGCGGCAGATAGAAGCACCTTCTCCGTAGCTGAAACTGTGTGGAGGGCACTTTGAACACTTGATGTTTCCAGCATACGCCTTGTAGAAGCCAGGGTGGCATGCTGAGGGTGACAGAGAGACCGTTTGAGGAAATGTAACCATAATGGCACACAGAGTTATGGATGAGCAGTTAAAAATGACATTTCCAAAACAGGAACACACAGAGGGAAACAACGTGCATTTATACTCGCATCTGTCAAAATACTAAGAATGTCCTCAATTTACTGCCTCAACTGATGGTACTGTACTGATGGTCAAGGCTTTAATGTCAAATCTATATTTATCATGATTGTTTATTTCTCCAAAATTATTCAAAACTACCAAAAAAAATGAGATGACATGAGACGATCTGGTGGAGAAAACACTCCTTTTCAAAAAAACAAAAAACAAAAAACTGAACGGATGATACAGACATGAATAATTTAACTATCATTGTCCCAATCTGACTGGCACAGCAGAATGGAAAATTGTTGTTGAAGCCAGCTGGAAGGAGAGTGAAAAGCTTCCAATTCAGTCAAACATAGTTATTCTTTGCTCTTCTTTGCATAACAAAATACTGTGCAACCCTCGTACACCTCATGATGTTAGAGCAGCATGCTAACCTGTTTAGGAGCCACCACTGTTGACTGTTTCACGCCTAAAATCCATCCGTAACTGCCCATTTTTGATGGTGATTGATCCAGACTCTTATGCCTCAGCCACACACAGCTCAGCAAGACATATTCTCCCACAACTGTGATCTTGAAAATCAATTAGCCAGATTTTAGGATGGTGAACTCTGTGACAGAGTGGTGCTCTCAGTGTTTTTGTTGCTTAAATAATTCTATTTTCCTTTTATTCATACGGACTGCCTTACCTGAATTCCCCAGCTTGGGATTAATAAAGTCCATCTGTCTATAAAAAAAAACAGAAACTTTGTACTGAGAAATAACATGATACACCAGATACATGTACAGTATCTGTTGGCTATTAACTAGTTGATTTGAAACTTGGATTCAGTTCCCACTTGGCACTGTAACTTCTAAACAAATACCACTCCTATATTAATTTGTTACAATCCAAAATATATTTATGGCCCTTGTATGTGGTCATTTAGTATTGTCTACTTACACAGCAGCAAGATAAAATAACCTCAATGTTCCTTAATCTTTAAATATTTCACAGTATTCTCATCAGCAACCAAAACGAGAAGGTTAACCTTTGTGTCGTGTTCGTTTCTCCCCCCTTACTTTAGTGCTCCCGGTCAAATTTGACCGGCCTGTTTTAACTGCTCCTACATTAACAGAAAAACCACTGATTAACACCAAATTTTATTTAACTCCTTTTTAAGCTGTAAACAATGTCTCAGACCACTGGCTTATATGAATAACTGCAGTGAATATACATAAAATAGACACAAAAATAGTAAATTGTATTCCAAAATTATCATTTATGTAAAAAGAAAGTAACAAAAATCAAAACAGTGACCAAATTCACACATCAACATGAGCGTATCATTTGTGTGTGTGTGTGTGTGTGTGTGTGTGTGGGGGGGGGGGGGGGGGGGGGGAATGTGTCTTCGCATGTGTCTTCACACACAGGAGTGGCATCCTAACAATATTTTCTACTCTTGCTCTTCCTCCTCTTTCCTGGGTGGATGAATACCAGAGCAAATTGCCATCTTTGGACTGGAATATCACGGGACAGCTCCCACTGCTACACCGGGCTGTGGGCACCACTACTCCGGGTGCTGAACATGAATATTCCCACAGCCCGGAGAAGTGGTGGGAGCTGTCTGGTGCTGAATGTTCTTTGGGAGCTGTACAGTACTGAATATTCACATTCAGCACTGGACAGCTCCCACCACTTCTCCGGGCTGTGGGAGCTGTCCAGTGCTGAATATTCACGTTCAGCACCATACTGCTCCAACAGCCCTGAGAAGTGGTGGGAGCTGTTCAGTGCTGAATGTGAATGTTCAGCACTGGACAGCTCTCGCCACTTCTCTGGGCTGTGGGAGCTGTCCGGTGCTGAATATTCACGGTCAGCACCGGACAGCTCCCGTCACTTCTCTGGGCTGTGGCGGGAGCTGTCCAGTGCTGAATATTCCCATTCAGCACTGGACAGCTCCCGGCACTTCTCCGGGCTGTGGGAGCTGTCCAGCACAGGAATGAGGTGGGAAGAGGAGACACCTATTTGTTCAGTCTGAAAGGGGTTCAGGTGGGGTGGGGTGATGTGTGTGTGGTCGTGTATTTGTGGTTGTGTACAATCTGATGGATGGACACAATCTAGGGTCACCCATTCATTTCCTATGGTGGTCATTTTTGACCGGGAACACCACAGGTGTTACAAAGTTGAATAAAATACTCAAAATTCAGAGAAAATGGTCATCAGCAATTATATATGTTCAAATGGCTAGTGTGGAGGATATCATAAGGCCCTGAGACAATCAAATGTAAAACACAATATTTATGATTGATGGAAGTAGGAAATCGGTCAGATTTGACCCGAACACGACAGAAAGGTTAAAGATGTATGAACTAATGCAATCCACCACCAATATGTTTTACACAGCTACAAGCTAATATGATTCAATATAGCTATATAATATGTTCATGTCAGAAGACTCTCACTCAAAGGACTTGCAACCATTGTTCACATGCCATTGGGCTGCCGTGCAAGGCCACGTCAAAATGAAGCTGAGAATAACATGAATGCAAATGTGATGTACGTCGCTGCATTTAAAGTCTGATGAAGCTATTAATGTCACTTATCTTATGTATAAAAGGTTTTTTATTTAACACCCAGGTGTCTGCTGGGTGCCAAATGTTCGCTCGCAGTGCAAGTACAACAAATCAACGCCCTCATTTAACTGGAGGTGACTGTACCATGAAGTAAGCACATAATACAGCATCCATTGTTGTTTTACCAAAGGTATAAAGAGATGATGTCTAATGATTCAAGTAAATATTTCCCAGAAGGTCTTTTTCGGTGGGGACATTTTGCTGTGTCACAGGAAGAATAACACAGGAGTAAATAATACATTTATTTTGGCTGTTTCATTTTCTCTTAATGTCATTTTGGCCCTCTGCCACATTGTCTGGACTCACTGGGGCACTTGAAAACAACAGCTCCTGGTGTTACACAGTGCTCCTTAAATTATGAAAAGTCACAACGTATCCAGTAAAAAATAGACAAATATATATATATTCTGACTGATAATGAAAATATTTGTGACTGCATGATATTTCTCGAACGGAAGGACAATAATAACATTACCACTCAAAACAATAAAATAAGATTGTAAAAAATCAAATAAAATATCAAAAACAATGACCCAAAGGGATAAAAGTACACAAACAAGTACAATGTAAAATAAAAGCATAAAAATACACATGGTAGGACTATTTAAATTGTCTTTGATATAATCTTGCTTTAAGAGGAGATTAAAAAGGGTCACTGACTCTGCTCCTCAGGATGCTCATTTAGGCAGCTATGAATGTAACTTTGTATCCTTTATGGATGTCTATTAGTTATGTGTTCAGAGATCTCCTTTTTGCGAGCCATACTTTACATAAACATATTTTTCTTATCAGAAAACTTAAAATATTTGACTTCATTTATCTATGTAAATAAACTAAACCACACCTCCAAACTTGTTTCAACAACTGTCCTCCAGGTGTGCAAACTATTAACCTGCAATAAGGTGCCTAATAAGTAATTAGTACATGGATTCAGTTTAACCATGCACCATACAAGTAATTGTGCAGTGTTATCAGCTTAAGGGCATAGTGTCTTTTATTGTGACTTATGCCCCATTTACACAGCCAGTTCGTTCTGCCTCTGTTGTCCCTGCCACCCTACTGCACTGTGTGAATGAGGTAGGATGTGTGAATATTTCGTTCTGCGGCTGTACCATCTTGGGAGGTAGTATTAGGGCGAAATGAATGCTATGTGACTTGGCATTGCGGAAAAGCACAGCGGGGGAGTGAGGATGGCTACAATCTCCTACAGAGCATGAGGCCAGTCCATCATGGGGATGGTGAGAGACAGCCTGGCTGTCTGAATAATGGCATTCAGTCCAGCCTTTAAAACGTCTCACCCAGTGTCTCTCAATCCTGGTCCTCAAGTACCACCGCCCTGCATGTCTTAAATTGTTCCCTCCTCTGGCACACCTGGCTCAGATTAAGTCTTGTGCAAACCTTGACCCCAAACCAGTTACATGATGTATTCATTTGAATGACGTGTAGTTGTGGGAAACATTTCAGAACACACTGGATAGTCGCACTTAAGAACCACTGGTCTTGCAGATTGACAAGCAAGCTAAACATGCAGTGAAAAATGGATACCACTGGGTTTTTTTAACCACTGTGGTCAGAGACGACCCCTCTCCCTGCTCCAATTTCAGGCCTATCTCTAAACTTACATTTATTTCTAAAATATTAGAGAAGGTTGTCTACAACCAGTTGAAATCATTCTTAAAGGACAATGATGTCACTGAGCCGTTTCAGTCTGGGATCAAAGCCCTCCACAGTATAAAGAGTGCACTCTTAAGGATTTCAAACAATATGCTTTTGTCAACAGACTCCAGCATCTCTTAGAAAATATAAGACAGACTGGAAAGTCTGTTGTTTTAGTACTTTTAGTTTTGCCTCCACATTCGACACTGTTGACCACAGCAATTTAATTTGATCATCTTGAGCATTCTGTGGGCATTGGGGGTGTCGCCCTCAATTGGTTTCAGTCCTACTGAGCAAATAAGAGTTTCTGTGTAAAAACTGACAAATTTTATGTCTTCCACAGCTCTTCTCCCACATGGGGTCCCCCAGGGGTCAATCCTTGGCCCCCTTTTATTTGCTCTTTATCTCCTCCCCCTCAGCTCTCTTTTTAGGAAACACGGTATTTGATTTCACTGTTATGCTGATGATTGCCAAGTCTACTTCCCTGTGGCACAAAACAACACAATCCATCAATTCATACACTGCCTTAATAACATTAAAGCAAGTCTTTCTCTCAACTTCCTTAGTCTAAATGAGGACAACACAGAAGTTAGTTTTTTTGGACCAAGTTGTTGTCCCTCCGTCAATGTAGACGGCTCACTGTCAGTCACTGTCAGTCTGCCCGCTGTCAGTCTTTCTTGGGGACTGGGTCACCAATCCGGGGGTAAAGTTTGACTCTGACTTTAAATTTGAGAAACAGATCAGCAGTGTTGTTCAGAAAAGTTTTATCAACTTTGCCAAATAGCAAAGGTAAAACCAACCTTATCAAGACCTGACTTGCAGAAATTAATTCACATTTTTATCACAGCTCGTCTTAATTACTGTAATGCACTGTATGTAGGCATTAGCCAGATCTCTCTTTCCTGCCTGCAGCTTGTGCAGAACTCTGCTGCTTGCTTGCTAACTCAGACCCATAGGCGCAAGCACACCACTCCCATCCTATCGTCCCTTCACTGGCTCCCTGTGCACTACAGAATTAATTCTAAGCTTTTGGTTATTTGTTTTTAAATGCTTGAACAGCCTTGCTCCACCATATCTAGCTGATCTACTTCATCCTTACTGCCCACCTCATCCCTAAAATCAGCAGATCAGCTGCTGCTGACAGTCCCTAAAACCAGGCTGAAGCTCAGCGGAAGCTCTGTTGCTGCTTCCAAGCTCTGGAATAAGTTACCCCTAAGTGGCAGACAGGCCTCTTTGCTTCCTGTTTTTAAAGTGTGCCAGCTGTGAACCTGGTATGCACATTTGTATGTTTTTATGTCTAACTTATTCTCTTAACCCAGTTCTGTTTTAATGTACAGCATGTTGGCTACCCCTGTGGTTTTTAAAATGTGCTATATAAATAAAGTTGATTGATTGATTGATATTTTGGCCTTGCTATGACCTCCGTTTGTGGCACGAGCTACAAACTTTGTTGTTGTGCTTCATAACCTGCAGGAATCTCCACCAGCCATGGTGGCATCTCAAATACCAAGCAGTGACTGGGAAACTGAGGCCAACACCACTGTGCATGTCACACAGGAAAAACCGAGGTAGACACTTTACTTTTTGTCATTTAGATACATTGTTTACCTAATGCCATCTAGAGACATTAGGTACTTGTTGCTGACTGTGGGCCAATGAAGTAGTGGAAAGGGACTTTCCTTACTCTGTGGGATGTCATAACACTTTGTGAAAATGCACAATGGGAAGGGAATATTGTGCCTTTGTGGGATCACTATGAATGCACAGCAGGAGAGTGGAGGCAGAATGAAAAGAGGATCTCCAATATGTCAGTAAAATTGCAATCTCTGTCTGAAACTTGATTTAAATGACAGACAGAGATCGAATTTTATGCCAAAATTCATGCAGAAAAGCAGTTAATCCCAAAAGGTTCACATATATATTTTTTCTCCTTTTAAGTGAAGAGAGTGGGAGCTGAAGAATTCAGTTGTAATGGTTTTTATTCACCAGTTTTAGAATATATCTAATAAATGGGGCCACATAGAAGATTTAAAGTGAGCAGCGCCGCTGCAGAGCAAAAGCGGATTCAGAGCTCTCTCTGTCTACTCACTCCTACATGGGTTCAGAAAAAGTACTCAGCTCTACATGTCAGCCTTGTTTTAGAAGCACTCAAAATTGAATATATAATACGCTTTGGCGTGTGTTTGCAGGTGAAAGGGACAACACACAAGCCTTTATCCTGCAAGTGTAGACAGGTGGTCTGATTAAAACGGGAGCTTATCTGTTCCATCAGCGGAGAGTAAAACAGATGATGAAAAAAAACCATGCACTGTGAAGCTTTGATTTCTCTCTGTCCTGGTAGACACGGATGTTTAACAATTTTGGAAAAACAAAAATATTGCTAAAATTAAAGCGACACAAAGGAACTTTTGCAGTTTTTAGCTTAAAGGATTCTATAGGTCTCTTGTTTGGTCACTTTTGCGTTTTCCCTTCTGTCACTACTTTCTTGAGTCTTTTAAGATACATTTCCATTAGTGGGGGTCTGGGAAAAACCTGGGAGACTGGAATTATAACAAGGCTAATCGCTTCCTCAGACCTTTCGTGTTTCCATTACGGTGAAGCGAACTACCACTCTATACCACCTGGTGGTGGTAAGGTGCCATATTTGCTGTTTGCCAACAGCCAATAGATGACAAAAGAGGAAAAAGACAATGGCGGAGGAAAAAAAAAGTAAAAATAAACTGGAACGATTGCTGCTTCTCCGTTTCCTGTTTGCCTGCACTGCAATGGCAGCAATGGATGAGAGGTGACAATTTGTACTTGAAAGAGACATCGAGATGGCTGAACAACATTATCTTCTGGCCACAGCATATCCAATCAGCGCCGAGTCAACTCCACTCTCCATCCAGCAGCTTTTCAGGGTCGCTCCACATCCCTAACTCACGGCAGAGACATGTTCTAACCCCATAGGGCTTTCTGAACATTGTTGTTGCAGTGCTGTTACTGATAATGGTGACACACCTCAATGATTTAGGCCCCCATTAAACTGCCCCAAACGGAAACAGGCCTTTAGTCACTTCTGCCATGATGACTGTGGGCACTAACTTTTGAACACAGCAAAATTGTGTTGATATTCACAGATTGAGGAGGAAAAAAAAGCTCTCCTTCTCTTGGAGAAAAAAAAAATTGTAAAATTCTTTCTAAAACACTTTTTCTTATTCAAACTTAAGAAAAAGGCTACTGTAATGTGGCTTTGATTGACATTTATGGTTTATTCAAAGTGCTTTGACATGGAATCTAAATTGGTTTAAAATAAAAAAACCAACTTCCTCCTGTTTTAAAAGCCACAGAAAGAAAGTCAAAAATGTATGAGCTTAAATGAGCTTAAAAGAGTTTATAAGAGTCTGAACATTTGGGGCTGACTGCAGATGCCTTTTACTGACACCGTTTCAAGCTTCAAAGGACTTCAAAGTCACACAGAAATGCAAAGGTCTCCTGCCTGTTGAGATATCCATTGCTCCTGCTTGCCACCAAGCACATCGATTTCACATGGTAACACAAACAGAGCCTCTTGAAGGGATTCACCTTGAAGCCACGAGTGTCTTTGTGTGTTTCTATTGCTGCCAGTGATAAATGAAGCTGTAGGGGGAAAAAAGGAAGTGCCTGAAACCACAAGTGCACTGATCAAATACAGACAATTAGAACACAGACAAAAAAGGTTAATGCACCCCTACAACACATGCAAACACTGCAGATAATGACTTGAACTTTTTTTTTAGGGTTATTAAATTCTAGAGGGACCACTTACTGCAATAAACAGTTGTTATGTGAGTAATTATAAATTGTCATCCCACAATCCGAATGAGATCCTGCATTCGTGCTGAATTTATCTGCCTTTTAAACTCACCTTGTGAGTACAGGAGACCAAAAGTTTGAATCGAGGTAAAACGTCGCTCATCCCAGCATACTCAAATTGATATTGGGCTTTAAATCCTCTCTTGAATTCAAACACACACACATGCATGCAGCACGCAAACACACAGTCTATCTGTATCAGTATGATAAGTGACATCCCCTACGGCGTTCCAAGGCTGCCTCCATCATTAACCTCTGATACCAACATGTCCTTGAGTCAAAAACCGTCAGTCAACTCCCCTACCTCAGTAGGCCCTGCTTTAGACTGTCAACCTAATGATGCCTCTGCCTGACCTTCGCTGAACTGAGGGGATGCTCCCTTTTCCTACCTTGCAACATCCTGCTGCAATCTGTCTGGCTGGACTCTACTTTAAGGCCACAGTGGGGCTGTAACATGTTTGAGCATGCGTCATTTGAAGACACACACACCACACACACTGTGGCAATGGCACATGCACCAGCAGACGTAGCAACAGAAGTGAAAACAGAAAATTGGATAACCTATTAAAATGTGAATGAAGCCTGGAGATCTTGACTGAAAAAGGTAGAGCTACAGTCTACAAATGAAATACTGCTATTGATCCATGAAGTACAGCAATTTTCAGCTTATGTACTGACATTAGAGCAATTGTGCATGTGTGGTGACAGATAAGGATGAGGTTGTTATTTACCACAAAAGTCTACTATTTCTCTTGCGACTTTAACATCTGATCTTGAGGTCTCATATTAGGGGTTCTATTATGCATTAAAACCTAAATATGTGTAATGTGTATGCTGGAAATGTGTCATGACAATCAAGCTTTGATTTAAGTGGCTCAGATACAATTGTCCAGTCATGGTGAAAGTGTTATTTTGTATAGTTTAACTGGATAGTAAACAGTATAATCAAAGTAGGCAAAAGAGAAAATAATGATGGTGTTCTGGTCACTACACAAGAGCTAAGTGATGCTGTCATGAAACTACGGGATGGTAAGGGGCCTGGTATGGAGAGTTTAGCTGAAGAACATTTAAAATTTTTGAAATAAACTTTATCCTTTACTTGCTGTTTGCTTTTCCTGACCTTTAAAGTGGCACAAAGGAACTTTTGCAGTTTCAATGCACAGGGTTGCCCGCAGAGGTTAAATCACTTTTGAAAACTGACCAGAATGAATGCTTGTTTAGTGTCTTTGCTCGATAAGTCTCTCATTTTCTCTACCACGCTGACCTCTGCCATGAGGTACGCTGCAGCTCTGTGAGCTCGCTTCATTGGTGTTTGTGTGAAACACAGATCCGTAAAGTTATATGCAGTTATCACAATGCACAGCTGGGATGGAAGTCCATAGTTACTTTGTGTGATCTTTTGGTAGGGACAGAAGACTGTGAAAGCTAAACAACAGCTTCCATTTCCCATCAAGTATTTCTTCAAATGAAATCAAAACTGACATTTTGAGATGGAAAGAAAAATCCCAACTCCTTTGTGTTGCTTTTAGTGCATGATATTTTACCATAATAATGTGAGTACCAATAGTCAAAAAATAAACATGATAAACTGAATAGTTCAGATAATTCTTCTCCTTTAGCATGGCTAGAATTCTGTCTACAGAGTTGAAGTGCATTTTTTATTTTAATTTTTTTGATTGGACTAGAGTGGTATAATTGTACAACTCATAATTATTTTTGCGCTCAGACATGGACACTCCACTTCTGTGTATTTTTGCCTTGAAGGAAATTTTAGATAAATACAATAGAGTCGACAGTGTTTATGTTTCATTGATAGTTCAATCCTATTGTTTGAGGAAGTGAAGTCTGCTCTGCTGCTTCTTATAAACAGCATCAGTGTTGTGTCCAGTCCAGTCTGTTGTCCAGGTGAACACCGAGGTATTTATACTCCTCCACCACCTCCACTTCTTCTCCCAAAATGGAAAGTATTTGACTTATTCCTGGTTCTCCTAAAATCCACAATCATGTCCTTTGTTTTGTTCACATTTAAGATAAGATGATTGCTCCCACGGCATGCCACAAAGCAGTTCACCAGTTCTCTGTACTCAGCCTCTTGTCCTCAACTGAAACACCCCACAACTGCAGAGTCATTTGAGTACTTTTGCAGAAGACAGGACTCCGACTGGTACTGGTAGTCTGAGGTGTACAGGGTGAATGGTAAGAGTCCAGTCCCCTGTAGTGCTCCTGTTCTGCTGACCACCTGGCTCAGATACACAACCATTCAGTCTCACAAGCAGTGGTCTGTTAGTCAAGTAGTCAGTTATCCAGGTGATTGTGGAAGCATCCACCTGTGTCTTCTGGAGTTTCTTTTGTAGTAATGCAGGCTGGATGGTGTTAAATGCACTGGAGAGATCGAATAACATGATCCTCACAGTGCTGCCTGCTTTGTCCAGATGACTGTGGTTTCATTGAGGCAGGTGTATGATGGCGTCTTCAACTCCAACCCCGCGGTGATAAGCAAACTGCAGTGGGTCCTGGAAGATGTGCATTTGCTTATTCAGGGGGACGAATAAAGTTCTCTCCAGGACTCTCATGATGTGCGATGTTAGGTCTACAGTCGCACAGTCACAAGGGGAAGGTGGATGAGATCTTTTTGGTACTGGAGCAAGGCAGGATGCCTTCCACAGCACCGACCACAGACCAATATCCGGACTGCAGAAACAATCTGTCACAGTAGCATGTCCCAGATTCCACCATCTGTTGTTGACAAGCAATGCAATTCAGACTCCTTTGCTTTTTCTGATACTCTTTATATCTCTGTCTGCCCTTATTGTCTGACAGATGCTCAGGTCTGGAATATGCTCCTGCAACCACATCTCGGTGAAACACATTAAACTCCACTGTTGAAACTCTAGATTTGTCCTCGTCAGCACTTCAAGCTGCCCAACTTATTAGTGAGAGATCTCACGTTCCCCATTATGACGGAGGGAATAGCTGGTTTAAACCTCCTCTTTCCCTCTCTCCACTTTACTTTGGCTCTGCATCCACGGCAACTCATCTTGAAAACTCGAAAATATGTAAGAAGCTAGCAAAAATGGATACTAGAATGTTCATGAGCTCTTTTTGACAGTCTGATCTAATGTATTTTGTTAACTTAACTTACTTAACTAAAAAAAAAGAAACTGATTCTGTTAGAAAGAACAAAAATCAATGATCATGGAGCATGAAAGGCCAGGACAGGCAAAAATACAAGACAAAAGGAAGCAGTGATGCTGATGCATGTGGTATTTGTGTGGTCTTGTGTGTATATGAATGAATGTGTGGAAGTGTGTGTTGTGATATTTTATGTAACCTCTGTATCCACACCATCGCTAAAATGGCCTAACAGGCAGACAAAGCACTGATGATGACCTCCAACACTTGCTCACCAAAAACCAATGTGCACAACCAGTACGAGAAGCTGAATCACAGTTAGTACTGGTGTGTTGGGCTAGTGTCATGTAGCAGACGTCCGCCAGTGTATTGAATCTGCCTCCAGGTCCATCAGGAACTGTCCAGCCTGGCCAGCCCCTCCACCTGCAACGAGCCTGGCTAATGCAACAAGCCTGGCTAAGGCAACGAGCCTGGGTCACCAGGTAGGTCAGATGATTAAGCAGACAATTCACAAATGGAGGTACAGCCCTTCTGCAGCTGGTCGCAGGTTCAACTCCTGGCTTGTGATCCTTTCCTGCATGTCTTCCCAGTTCTCTCTCTGCCCAAATTTCTTGTTTTTCTCATTGTGCATAAAGGCCACTAGAGGAAAAAAAAAATCTTAAAAAAAAACAAAAAACAACAAAGCTTTGACAGGTAGACAGTCGAAGCCATGATCAAACCACCACTCTTATGGAGACTGGATGAGAAACTCTACTAACTGAGCTACAGCTGCCCACAGCACCAACACTAGCTCGAGCACAACAAGAGCTGGTAAACAGGGAGCCTTGCCTTTTGGCTCAGCTCTCTCTTCACTACAATGGACCTGTACAGAGTCCGCACCACAGCAGATGCTGCACCAATCCGGCCGTCGATCTCTCATTCCTTTCTCCCATCACTCATGAACAAGACCCCGAGATACTTAAACTCCTCCACTTGAGGGAGAACCTCACTCCCAACCCGGATAAGGCATTCTCATCCCTGCCGCTTCACACTCGGCTGTGAACCGCTCCAGCGAGAGCTGAAGATCCCCACTCGATGGCGCCAACAGGACCACGTCATCTACAAACAGCAGAGATGAGATCCCGACACCACCGAACTGGAACCCCTCCACTCCTTGGCTGCACCTAGAAATTCTGTCCATAAATGTGATGAACGGAATCGGTGACAAGGGGCAGCCCTAGCGGAGTCCAGCTCTCACTGAAAACGAATCCGACTTACAACCGGCAATGCAGACCAGACTCTCACTCTGTTTGTACAGGCACTGGACAGCCTGTAACAATGGGCCTAGCACCCCATACTCCTGGAGTATCCCCCCACAGGACACCCCTGCATAGACCTTACCTGGGAGGCTGAGGAGTGTGATTCCCCTGTAATTGGAACACACCCTCCGGTCCCCCTTAAAAAGGGGAACCACCAAACCGGTCTGCCAATCCAGAGGTACTGCCCCGATTTCCATGCAATGTTGCAAAGACGTGTCAACCAAGACAGTCCTACAACATCCAGAGCCTTCAGGAACTCGGGGCGGAACTCGTCTATTCCCGAAGCCCGGCCACTGTGCAGCTTCTTAACTACCTCAGTGACGGTAGTGAACGAGTCCACCTCTAAGTCCACAGACTCAGCATCCTCCATGGAAGACATGTTGGTGGGATTGAGAAGGTCCTCAAAGTATTCCTTCCACCGCCGAAAGACATCTCCAATCAAGGTCAGCAGCACCCCACCCTCACTATACACAGTGTTGGTTTGCCAGAATCTCCATGGAGCTGATCGAAAGTCTTTTTCCATGGCCTCACCAAACTCCTCCCACACCCGAGTTTTCAACTCAGAGACTACCAAAGCTGCTGCCCACTTGGCCCACCAATACCTGTCTGCTGATTCCGGAGTCCCACAAGCTAACCAAGCCTGATAGGACTCCTTCAGTCTGACGGCCTCTCTCGAACTTGGTGGTGTCCAATCCTCGAACTTGGTGGTGTCCACCACCAATTTTGAGGATTGCCGCCACGGCAGGCACCGACGATCTTACGACCAGAGCTCTGGTCAGCCGCTTCAGCAATGGAGGAGCGGAACATGGCCTATTCAGACTCAATGTCCCCCGTCTCCCTCGGGATGTGATTGAGGTGTGAGTTGAAGATCTTTCTGACAGGTTCCTCTGCCAGACGTTCCCAGCAAACACTTACTACACGTTTGGGCCTACCAGGTCTGACCGGCATTCTCCCCCGCCATCTGATTCAACCCACCACCAGGTAGTGATCAGTTGACAGCTCAGCTCCTCTCTTTACCCGAGTGTCCAGAACATACGGCCGAAGATCGGATGATACGACTATGAAGTCGATCATCGATCTACAGCCAAGAGTGCCCTGATGCCACGTCCATTTATGGACACTCTTATGCTTGAACATGGTGTTTGTTATGGACAAACTGTGACGAGGACAGAAGTCCAACAACAAAACACCACTCGAGTTCAGATCAGAGAGGCCGTTCCTCCCAATCACACTCCTCCAGGTACCACGTGAGCATCATTGCCAACGTGAGCTTTGAAGTCCCCAAGCAGGTTAAAGGAGTCCCCATTAGGGGCACTTTCCAGCACTCCCGCCAAGGACTCCAAGAAGGCTGGGTACTCTGAACTGTCATTTGGTGCATAAGCGCAAATGACAGTCAGAGCCTGTTCCCCGACCCGAAGACGCAGGGAAGCTACCCTCTCATCCACTGGGGAAAACCCCAATGTACAGGCTCCAAGCTGGGGGAGCTATAAGCAAGCTCACACCAGCCCATCGCCTCTCACCCTGGGCAACTCCAGAGTAGAATGAAGTCCAACCTCTCTCAAAAAGATTGGTTCCAGAGCCCAGGCTGTGCGTTGAGGTGAGCCCAACTATATCTAGTCGGTACCTCTCAACCTCACGCACAAGCTCAGGCTCCTTCCCCACCAGAGAGATGACGTTCCATGTCCCAGTAGCCAGTTTAGTCAGCCGGGGATCGGCACGCCAAGGCCAACGCTTTCGGCTGCCGCCCAAAACACACTGCACCTGACTACTATGACCCTCCCCGAATCAACCGAATCGCGCTTAGTCTGGCCTGTCCCTCAGGACCAGTTTGCCTTGGGTGACCCTACCAGGAGCAAATGCCCCCGACAACATAGCTCCTGGGATCATTCGGGCGCACAAACCCTTCCACCACGTTAAGGTGGTGATTCAGGGAGGGGTTATCCCAGCTCTCTTCAGGCAAAAGGCAGGGGTAACCAGTCCATCCCAGGTGAACGAAATTCTCTCAGGAAGTATGGTTTAAGTGTGATTTAATGTGTGTTTACTGAAGGTCTTAATGCTTAATGCTAAAAAAGATATATACTATGATTACTGGGATTAAGGAAGACAGAAAATTTGTATTTCCTGATTTCTTCCTGTCTGCTGCTGTCCTTATGGTGAGTCATTAGATTAAATATCCAGCACATTACATAACTAGTGACCTTTCAAATAACAGGAATACGAAAAGACAGTGGTGTAAATTATATCAAAGCAAACATACTGGCTCGGAAATTCAGTCCAGCGTCTGATTCTTCTATAATGCTTCAAATGTGTTTTTAACAATTTAACAATTTAAGGTGAAATTGTAAAAAAAGAAAGTAAAAAAAGTAATGACCTTCACATTTTACAAAAAAAAAAAAAACTTAAATACTGGAATGAAAAAACATTTAATTGGGTGAAATGCATATTCAAATCTAAAATTGTAGACTTGAGAGTCTACAATTTAAGAAATCCAACCACCCACCTTCTGCTCTACCTCCTCAGCCACAACTGCCTTGAATATATTGACTCCCCTTTTAAAAGTTAAAATTAGTTGCCAAAAAAAAAATAAATAAAAAAAAAAAATAATTGAGTTGGCTGTTCATTTTTTAGTGTTTGCCTGACCTAAGCTGATAAATTAATGGTGGCTGCCTAAATTCAAAATAAGCAAATTACCAATCAAGCAAATGAACAGACAGACAGATAAATGAATTAGAAGTTTGTAAACTCGTCGAGATGTTTAGTCATTAAAATGAGATTAAACTGTGGCAGAGCTAAATCTCTGAAGCTTTGTTCAGATTGAGAATAAAGAATATGTTTCCTGCTGATCTGGATCAGTATGCAGTGTTGATATTATCCTATATCATAAGTGTCATTGAGAAAAACGACCTATCTTTATCATTTCATCATTCATTTTCTCTTATCCATTAACCTGAGTGATTTTATTACCATGGTTTGATTTGCATTTATTTCATTTTTACTTTACTGACATAGCATCAGTTCACAACAAAAGTCATGAAGACATTTCACACAGAAGTTCAATGCAGTCCATTTAAGTACAGCGAAAGGAAAAGAAGAAGAACTCAGTCTAAATGACCATCATTCAGTTATAATCCAACTCATTCCAGTATGTCCAGAATCAAAATGTACCACAGATAACAAATCCAGGACAATAGCAGAGAGGAAAAAAATAAAAATAAAAAATAATGAGGAGGAAAAAAAATCAACCAGCAAAAAACAGACTAAGGGATTTATTTCTCAGCATACTTTGAGTTTTAAGGGAATGATAATTTGCAAAAAGACTGGAAATGTTTTATTTGTAAACAAAATCTACATTTCAATTTTTTTATTGCTGCCTATCTTTGAAATGTATATAAACATACACATTTATCTATGAATATTATGTTGTAAAACATCAGAACACAAACCATCACACATTCATTTACATAAACCACACAACCGCCACATGCATCACCACACTACATGCACTGCACCCATCACTGTCTTGTGTCTTTATTTGTCCTGTCCTGATTTTAGTGATTTTAGTCCTCTCTCACAGAATCGGGGTTTCAGGTGTTAAGAAAGCCTGTCAGATCAGACTTTCAAAGAGGGTTGATGAATGACAAATTCACTCTCACATACACACACGCACAGGAAAACTAACATCTGCTGCAATATCAAATTGCACATATATCTGATATCTATATCTGAATATGGCACTAACCATGAATTATATGCAAATCGCTGTTAGGAAAAAAAGAATAATCATGTTGTAGGTTTTCCGCCCAGCTGACATCTGACTGTAGCAATATAATAGGACATAGAGAACAGGCTGGAAGAAAATAAACCAGAAGTGAACAGGGAATGACAGAATGGTCTCCTGACCCACTGGCCTTTGGGGTTTTCTTTTTATGTGTGTCTAATTCTAGATCATTATCCCAAGGTTAATGAGATCTGGAACTCACCCAGAACATCTCCATGCATGGAACTCAGAGGCCTGGACAGGACCCCAAGACACAGAGGCAACAGATTGGGTGGTCAAGTCTTCTACTTCATAATCACTGGACCTGAACAGCACCAGAAAAACTGTCCGGCACATCATGAATGGGAAACTAGACCTGTCTGTCTGCCTGTACCTGTCTAACTGTCTAATAACTATGCTGCTGAATGTTTTATCTCTGACTGCTAAGATAAAACATCCTCTCTAACAGGCTTACATGTTATGTAAAGCTGCTCTTTTTTTTTCACCTAATCTTTACCAAGGGCTTATTTTGTGGGACCCTGAGCAAACTTCAAACATAAAACACTTGTCTTTGCAGCATGAATTTTGTGTCATTTGAAATGTTAAAGGTATAAGGAAAGGCAGTGGCCAAAAAACAAACAAACAAAAAAACAAAAACAAAACAACAACAACAACCAAAAAGCAGAAAAAATAATAGAAAAGAGAACCTAACATTAAACCATTCAAAGGCAAAAAGCTACATAATACTGGATTTAATTTACTGTATCCCAGTTTATTACATATAATTTTAAACAAAAAAACACAAAATTTGCTCGAGACACAGTTTAATGTGTTCAATTCAATAATGTTTAGATGACCTTTGATTATATGTTCATTATATGGTTCATTTATGAACATTATACTTCAGTTATGTTTAATTAGTTATGTGGTTTGAGAGTTTTCTAAAGCAACAGTTACCATCATCTGTCCAAGCTGGATCAATTATAGCATTTTCACTGTAAAAACCACACAAACCCACTGTTTTCTGAAATTATCTAAACTGAAACGCATTTTTAACAGCAACTGCATAGACAGATATACTGAGAGCTGTTCGTCATTATACGTAGACTGGATGAATAGAGCCACTGTTGAGAGAAGATTGGGGGAGAAATTGGGGAGAAATTAATGACCTGTCTTCAAATGTAGCCACCTAATGAAGAACATCTAAGTACTTGACTGTGAAGCACTTAAATTATACCTCAAATATGCACTTTCTGTGTTTGTCTTGTCATCAGTCAATTGAAAGTCTTCTCACAAATGTATATTTCAATAATCAGGTCCAGCTCTATCACTGAAAATTAATTTGAACTTAACTTAGATTTTATAGAATACCCTTCAAATTTATCAGTTGCTACTTATAAGGACAAAACAAAAGAGACAATATTTGAGCCTTTGTGGTGCGTAGCCGATGATGGCGGGTTCCTCTCCTGGTGTTCAGCGAAGAAGAACAATTCCAAGAGGAGCACAATTCTGCAGCATTTACTTGCAGATCCACATCAACAAATGTTGCAGAATAGTTCAGCTCTTGAAATCAAAGGCAGTGTGGTGAGGAGGCGATGCAAAGGATGAGAGATCATTGCAGAGATGGTAGCATTATAAGCAAAGATGCAGCTTGAAACTTGAGAATGTGAGAAAAAAAATGGAAGAAATGCTCTATTTTCAGTTTCATTCCACACAAATATTGCCCTGCTCAGTGTTGCCTCTGTGAAAACTATCAAACAACTCAAATGAAAGCCTTATTGCTTTTTCCCTGTGCTGACACAGTGTGCATTTTGTTCACATGTACTGTTACTGTGACGCTGTGAAAATAATAAACCACTTTCTTTCTCCATATAGAATAATGTACTTCTCACAGTCCTATTCTCTTTGTCTAAACCAACGTGTATTCATGTTTCATTTTCAAACTAAACAAGAAAAACAGCCAATAACACTGACATATATGAACATAGCCCAGCACATCTTTGTTCCAGCATTTAGTTACATTGCTTCTCGCGGTAATGCATTTTGCACTACCTGCTGACACTAGAGATGATGAAAATCACACCTCCTCCTCTGCTTCTCTCAGAAAAAGAAATGCCATTGGCACTCTGAAGCCCACGTTCAGTAGGTTCACATGTAATCAGGAACAACACTCTCAAACACTCCAAATGAAAAGCCCCTTCCTGTTCTCCGGCTCCGTCCATCTCTCCTACTCATCGCACTTTCACACTCTCTTCATTAGCTGATCAAGGAGTGTTATCTCTGATTTGCACTTGAAGATTAGGGGGTGTCTCTGGCACACCTCTGCTAACGTGATGAGTAGTTAGCAGGAAAAAGCAGGATTTGCACTCCAAAAGCATCAGTTAAGTTATTTATAACTACTCTACAAATAAATATGTGACCCTAATGTTCCTTGCTGTGCTGACTGATAGTTTTGATGATCAGTACTATAACTGTTACCATTATTAATTATCTTCATAGTCAACATCTTGTTGAATTTTTTTTGGGACTGAGGTGAAGAAGAAGCCCTCCACAGAGTATAAAGAGATTTAAACTCCCACACTTTTGCAGCTGATCTACCCAGCTGAGGGCGTTCAACAACTGGAACGGGGGTGTACATGTATACTTTTATGTCTTGTGTGTTTAAGACGTTACAGATGACGTAAATACCATTGGTTATGTTTAATATCGAAGGAAATCTTAGGTCTTGGTACTTGTGGCTGTTACCTGAAGCTCTGTTTACATCAAATTATTAAATCATTTTGAAGCAAAGCTTTCTTGTTCCACGACATAATGTGAAAAGGTTTTGACTGGAAAAGAAAAAAAATTCAATTTGTTGTTGTTTTCAATGCAGGCTGTTATATGTGGATTTAATAAACAGCATCATGGTAAATAACTGGAAATAAAATGCTGAGTAGAAGACATACTCAAAACAAGCTGCGTTGGCCATACGTGAAAATGCATACAAGGCTGACTGTGTGAACAGTCAAGCAAGTAAAGCATTTTCAACCTCAGAACTGATGCATTAATTTTTTTTATTGTTCCAACTATTATGACAGGCATCAACACTTTTTGGAAAAGGGTAAACATAACTTGATACAGGAGCACAAATGAAAATGAAACTGAAGAAGCTTATCAAAAATTTCCTGTTTTTATTGAATCTATTTCTTAGAGCAACTTCAAAATAGACAGTCAGAGGAATTTTTGAGACCAAGCACACCTCTGACTTGATGCCCACATTCTTCAGGCCAGGGTCACAGATTAAACTGCTCAGAAAATCTTAAGAAACCCAACAGAGAGCTCACAGCTTTGCCTTCAACCTAGATCTCAGTATGACCAAATATCTATGACATTTGATAGAAAAACGTGTCATACAATATTCATCACCCAAAAGAATCCACTGCCGATGTTCCAGTTCCCACAGGTCCAACATCCATGCCACCACGGGTCGATCTTAGTGTCATTCCAAACAGTCATGGAAAAAATTATTAGACCATCATTTTTTCTTCACTTTCTTGTTCATTTTAATACCTGGTACCACTAAACGTCATCATGTGACTAAAACAGACAGAAAAGAAAACAATGAATGCATAAAAGGAGTGTTATTGGCAGTACAACGCCATAGCTATTGATGTAAAAACTTAAGTGATTTAGGTTATAATCAAGAAAACCATGGAAAAAACTGTAAGATATCAGCTCTTAAATAAAACTCTTATGAGCAATCTTTGTGGCTATCGTTATGTTTGTCCAAACAAATGTACCTTTAGTTGTACCAGGCATTAAAATGAACAAGAAACAGAAGAAAACAAGGGTGGTCTAATAATTTTTTCCATGACTGTATCTCACGCTGATGCTTTGCCTGGATTTACTGCCATTACATTCATTAAATTACTTCAATTAATTCCATTATTAGGCAGCCTTTAACAGCACATTTCAACATTCAAGGTTTACATTGTTAAAAAGTTCATGTAAAATAAACCACAGTCTTTCCCTAAACATAGCTGAATAGTTTTGAAAAAACAAACAGAAAACAGTCGAATTAGTTTTAAATGGGGGAAAAAACGATTTGGTATGGGAATTCCTTTAAATTTTTTTTCTGACATAAGAATATCCCTCCTTGACAACAGTACCAGATAAAGGGTTGAAAATATCTGCTCATTTTAAAGATTAGTGTTGCTCATGGACATCTGTGTATATAAGATACAAAGGCCCCGATCATACACTTCCCGCTAGCCACTACCCCAAAATTTTGGGTTTAGGAACCTCCGCTAACCGTTAATGCAGCCGCTACCCGTTATGCCGACTCCTTTACTCACATTGTAGGTGTGGCAAAGTGCGTGTCTTTTGCCCTTTCCGCAAATTCTGTATCTTACGATCGCAGGTTGCGGGCAAGCGGGTAGCGGGTGGTCCAACCACTTACAACCAGCAACCCGCATGCTGGCGCGTACAAGAGCGTGTCAAAATGCCATCAACGTGCGTCTACCTGGTCACATGTGGACGTGCACAAATGGTTCTACCTCTGGAATTAACTCTTGTATAAAAAGTGTGATTTGGCCTCAGTTGAACCCCTGAGAAAATAGCAGAGATTGTCTTAAAAGGCTTGCTCGCCAGTTAAACCATGGACGACCAGAGTGTGTTTACTGGGAGCGCACCTGACTATCTGGGACTTTGAGGTAGCCGATAGGCATTGTCTGTGTAAAAATATTTTTTATGTATATATCAGTGCAGAGGAGGAGGAGGGAGGAAGAGGAGGAAGCTCTACAGCAGAATCCCAGACGAGCTGCGCACAAGAGCTGCTCCGATCTGGATGAAAAGACGCTCCATAGCGGTTTATGGGTAGCGCAACCTGCTCTTAAAGGTAATGGCTACTGACGCACTGATTGGTTTAACAGGTTGAACGCCCTAACCACTCCTATGCATAATGTAGCGGGTAGCGTAGGTGGGATAGCGGGTTTAGAAAGGTGGAAGATTGCATTCTTTGCGGGGGAACGCCCCTCCCACTACCCGCTATCCCTAAATAGCGGCTTTAGGAGATCTGGCGGAAGATCGGGCCCAAAGGGTTTTTCCAAGTTCATCCTTTACTGCTGACCACCTCATGCCATATGTTCCCATCAAGCACATACTACATTTCAGACAACCTCTCATCTCCCCCGTTTACAACCTACTGCTTCAAATCACGCTTGCTCTCAGCTCAGTGGCCCTCGGTGCTTCCTGATTTTGCAAAGCAGTGTGTCACCTGCAACAAAGCAAAAGCTAACTCTGACACAGCAAGCTTCACCTGATGATGATGAGGGAAGAGTGACTCTGCTTCCACTCACAGTAGAAACATCATTCCCTCTTTCTGGTTTGTTTCTTTATGTGTACCCGTTACAATCTAATCTATTCCACTGATTTATTTATTTATTTTTTGTCTTCTGCTCAGTGACTGGTATTATGTCGCACTGAAGGTAATGAACATAATGAAGGTACAATGATAAGAATGCCCTCTTTGTTGGGGTGGAGAAATAATACTGTTAAATAGGATAATCACACTGAGTTGATCACTGAGAGATTTTATGTTTTAACTAACATTAACCTGCCGTTTGGACAGTTGCTCTTCAGATTCTCTTTTTCTTCAAGCCTTTTACTGTAACTTTTATCCACTACAATTCCTGATTTTCCACCATTTGTACCCTGTGAATATCTCACTCCAAACACTTCTTAATGGTCCTGATCCTCATTGCAAGTAATCCTCTTGACATTTGGACATGGATGGATTTATTTGATTCAGTATGTTTATTATATTGTCTGCACTTTGTGTATTGTCTTCAAATCCAGTATCCACTATTGTAATTTTAGGGATGCACAACATGTATTAATTACACAAACAGATTAAATCCTGTGGGTCTGTTCTTTTAAGAGAGGAAAAACTGGCTCACTTCTACTCATTTGCCAGGAGTTCAAATGCAAGAACTCCACCTTCACCTTGTTTTTTTGTAGAGACAAACATTAGAGCAAAATATCCTGATAGGAGGTTCAAATAAACCAAATGAATGACAAGTTATTAAACTGAAGATTAAACACATAAAAAGGCAAGAGAGTAACAGCAAGACTTCACTAAAGATTGGACTGGATGAGCTAATTCATGAGTAACCATTTCAAATATATCAGTGACATTATCAGAGACAGAGATCTTTTTATGAACTTTACAGAGGCCAGCCTCACTGATCCTTTTATAGCGCTGTTTATAGCAGCACAGACACAGCCTCGTGCCAAATGAACTAACAGAGCAGTAAACCTCTCAAAAGACATCCGTTAACTCTGAGTTAGAGAGGGGATTCTCTCTAAATCTTACTTTAGAGACAAAACGCAGGCAGGAAGAGCCTAAGCAGCGGACAGTAAAGCTTTGTTTTTATAGTCTGATCTGGACTGCTGAGACAATGGCCTGACTGGCTCCACGATAGTGCTGGCTTCTAACGGCAGTAAATCTTTGGCAGGTCTTATTGTTGGCCCAGACCACCCTGGCAGCATTTACAAGTGAAATGTGGCACCTGCAAGTAGAGCAACAAGTGGGGTGTCAAGTTCCACACTTTCTGGGGCTGTGATGGTGATTGTTCTCTACAAATGGAAACACTTTGTCTTCAGGCATGTCAAAATGTACCTACATTTAGCTTGTTGTCTGATGACTTTTACCGTGTTTCAGTTGAATTTCTGAGTTCCGAGTCAAAAGTTTCAATTGGAACGTCACCCTGAGGTCGTAATTCTAGCTCAGAGAAACCACACCCACCTCACCCTCGAATCCAACATGGCGGCTGCTGGCGTCAGCAAAATCTATAGCAGTTCTGTATTTCTTTTATTCGCATTAAGTTAGACATACGCATAAATAGCACTGTTCAGTTTCTAATCAATGCACATGTTGCTACGCAGTTTGAATGTATGTGCTAAACATCACATACGAACAAGCATCGCTAATAGTTGATAGCGGTCGCAACAGTCTTTTTTGTCTATTTTGTGATTTTATTATCCATTTTATTTGCATTCTTATCATGTTTTTATTATTAAATATATTTTTTTCCATTCTTTTGATCTTAATGCCTTTGTAAAGCAGTTGGAGTAGCCTTTGTGTATGAAATGTGCTTTACCAGTGGACTTGCCTTTTTTCAGGATGAGGGCCTGTGACACTGAACTCCTACCGCAGGGCTGAGCAGTGAAAAAAGTGCCAGCGTATGATGTGAAACATATACAAATTAAGCTCTCAGCGATTTTCACTGACCTTCCTTTATATTTTCAAGGTCTTTTGAAGACACATCTTTTCAACAACGCGTATCTGATTATTAGTAGTAATTTGTCATTTTGCATGGGCTTGAGTACTTGTCTTATACGGTGATAAACGATACACACACAAAATACCTCAGGGTGTCACGGCATGGCAAATGATTACAAAACTACAGAAATTTGTTGCTTTATTACCATGGGTACAGATAAATCGTACCCATGGTATATAAAGCCCTCATTAGGATCCATGGTCTTTCTGTATTTAACTTTTTCAAACCTGAGCTTCTTGATGTTACCATGCAGCCAGTGATCTTCACAGCAAGGAAGCAAAAAAAAAAAAAAAGAAAGTGTCAAAGAATGTCATTAGCAATGGCAGAGCTGATGATTTTTTTTTTCTTTTTTTGGTTTGTTTGATTCTTTGAAAGATTTTGTGGCTCTTGTGGCCTTTATATAAGGTGAGCAGACAGGAATGAGGGGCAGAGAAAGAAAGAAAGACACACAGCAAAGGGCCACAGGCTATAGCCCCTGTATGGGCTCCCTGTTCAGTGAAGTGAGGTATCTGGTAGCCCAGAGCTGATGAAAATTGATGGTTTTTGTGATCTGATCATTTTGTTCTGATCAAAGTAACACCAATAGTGATCAGGGAACTGCAGGCTGTAACCCACAAGCTGGTTGGATGAATCCAGCAGATACCAGGAACATGTCACTCCAGAAGAGGGCAATTCTAGGAACAGATATGATAATGAAACAGAAGCTCTGAGCTAATGTTCTCACACCACTGTGAGGTTCTTATGTGATTAAAAACTGTCTCATAACGCTTGGTAATTTAAAGGTAATTACTGAATAATTAGATTGACATCTTGACATCAGTACAGCCTTTCATTCAGCTTACCTCATAATCACATCCCTCCATTCTTAAATCTGTTTTAGCAGTTTAACTATACAAACATGCAAAGCCACATATTTCCTGAAGAGGAAAGACATATGTCAAAGTTTGTATCTATTGAAGTCTAATGACTTCATTTTGAGGGGTTACACATAAATCAGCATCACATAACCCCACAATTTTCATTCATTTGCTCTCTGCCCACTTTCCACATGAGTGACACTAACTGTGGTCTTAACACACTGTTAACCTGACAGCAAATCTTCTTTAGAAGAGGTTGCATTAGCCTAAGGGTCTTTTTGTGAAAAATAAAGGTACTGAAAAATAGAATAAACAAAAGAGGGAAATAAGAACTTGGTAGTCTGTTAGTAATATCAACCACATAGTAAAAGTGAAATTACTGCTCATTAGTCCATTTAAAAGCTTTGGGCTATTCTCCTTCACCACATTTATTGTTTTCCATTTTACTTTAGAAATCTTAATATTTCATGGAACACAAATCAGAATATTTACAATACAGAAGGATTATGATGCATATAGCATGCACCTTGAACAGGTTCATCCCAATCTGGAAATATTAAGAGCAGATTATCTCTCGTAAAGGTTCATTGATATGAAGAAAAAAAAAAACTGGCTGAGCAAAAATACAGTTTTAAAGAGCTTTCTTAAAAAAAGAAAAAAAAAACAGGCAAATTACTTAAAAGTACAGAAAATGAGAAGGTGTAAAAAGTAATGAGGTTTGAGATGTTGGTTGAGATGATGTACTAAATTTCCAAAGCAGCTGAAGGTATGCCAACACCCAGATGAAGGTATTATTTGCTGTTTAAACAAACTTTCTTGGCAAAGGAAGGAAAACACTCTTGATGTAGTCGTTAGGAATGATGGAGGGTGACATCACGAGACGACTGAGACATCATTTTCCAGTAATTATGCAGACAAAGTTGGAGAACAAGCTTCTCATGTTAATGATCTGATGACATCCAACTGTCAAAGCACAACAGCTGAAATCCCACACACACATTTTCAAACAAGCGTCACTCAGTTGCTGATCACTTACTTCAGTTGTTAGCATAAATCAAAATTAGGAATCATCAGATGTTGAGTGGAACAGACTGAATCCTCCCTCCTTTGAGTCTAATGTGAAGTCAGCAGAGCATATCATGTACAACAGCGTAATGAGGTAGAGCAAGAAATTGTTCAAGGATTTACAGCATTAATTTCCCGGCTCTCTACATAAAGAACATATGCGCAAGGTTCCACGTCCGCTCAAGCAGGAATTGTCAGAGTTCAAGCAGAACAAGTATATAAGTGGAGCCTTCGAGGAAGGTCTTTTAACCATGAAAGTAAATGTGGAATTTCATTTCAGTTATTCTATTACAGACAGACAGAACAATAAAATACAGGCAATACAGGTACAGTTTAATGTTAAAAGAAGATCAGAACAAGCTGAAGTATAGTGTATATACACCTAGTTATGATTGTCCACTAAATAAAATACAACCCCAATTCCAAAAAGGCTGGGATGTTGTGAAAAAGATAAACAAAAATAGAATCTCATAAATCCATATATTATTCCTTATTTTATCCATATTTTATTTTATTCTGTTTTTTGACAGCGTCCGCAACCTTTTTGGAACTGCAATTATACAGTCTCCATCTCTGCTGGTAATGTGGCATAGTGTTATAATGTAGTGTTATAAAGTCTGCATTATACTGTATAGACTCTATCAGGAAAGTAAGTATTATGTTTAAAGTACTGGTTTATCACATTTTATTTAAGACATTTTACATGTAATTTTTTATTTTTTGTCGTTTTTGTTAAATTATACAAAGTTTTCACCATTTTCATCGTGGAACCAAACCCCTTAACCTAAAATTATTTTTGAAAGATATAATTCAGGCAAAGTCTGATCCACTTCATAAATAATTATTGTTTTGCTGGAATGTTTTGGACTTCTTCTTGTGAAGTTGCACCAGGATAAATTTTAATGCCGGTGGGGTGGGATTAAAAACATATTGGAATAAAAAATACTCATATGTGAAAGACAAAACACATTGGAAAACAGCAGGGGAAATAAATCTGTCTATCAAGTATTTTTCAAGAGTTAGATGGGTGCTGGAGCGAGTTCAGTTTAATGTGTGTGATAGTGTGAACTCTAGGGTACTGCATGTTTCTTTATGTAGCATAATGTGTGAAAGTGTTGAGTGCAATTCATGTCAAATTTAGGTTTTCAGACAAGAAAAATAAACAGTCTAACAATCAGGAAACATTCTGCAGAACAGAGCAGTGACGGGGAGGAGAAACTCCACCCTCTAAAACTGACTGCTGTTACATATAGATGGTATTCACATATTTCATTCAGTAAACATACAGAAATTAAATCCAATGAGGGACCCAACATTTCAAAGTAAAAGGATCCCATTCTAAAATCTAGAGATTGGTTAGATTACCATGACTACCAGACAAGGACTTCAGTCATTTATCCTGACAGTATGGATGATAGTGATCCTAGACTCAATGAAATATGTAGGTCTTGGCTAAATGTATTGATGAAACATTTCTTTTTAGAAACACATGGCATGCTTAAATGTAAAATCAATTTGATCAACAATGTGTCCTGCAGACCAAATGGATGATGTCCACATCCTTCACCCAGCCACACACAAACTGATCGTAAGCCTCCAGAGACTTGTAGCTCCCCAGTTCTTTCAAAGAACCTTTGGAGTGAACCATATAACTGAAGACATCGGGGTACAACACGTCTGGAAACTCCTTCGGATCGTGTGCTCAGTCCTTCTCAGCTGTCTTGGATGAGTTGATTCCACTGATTGCCACTATTTTCTCCAACATTTATACATTCTGAAAACATTTAAATTGGCCATTGAGTGTTTCTATGATGGTCTTCGCCCATTTCTGATGAGTAATTTTAATAACTTGTGAACACACAACTGCACTAACATGAAGGAATGACTGGCACTGTACTGTAAAGGTTGACCTTCAAAATATCGTTGTTGGGTCAGACCACCCAGATGTTTGAGGACAGTGACAACTATCTACAGAGGCATAAAGGTATGGCTGAAAAGGAATGTGGTACTAATATCCTGCCATATTTTGACCAAAGCACATAGTAGACATTTAATTAAGACCTTAAAGAAACTGTAGTTTGAGAAAAAAAAGTCACAGCATTTAAAAAAGAAATAGGTTTCCTAATTGACCTCCCTTTGACTCACAACATGCTCCTAACTACAAAGACCAATTTTCATGTGGAAGTGCACGTGTGTGAGGGAAGCGTAAGTGGTTAAAAACCTGTGTGGGCATATATGAAGTACATGAGTGGGTGCTGCCTGGACTGCTCTCAGTGTTTTTGTACTGCATGTAAGTGGCAGGAGGTGGGATGCATAAGATGTTGAAGAACTTTGGATGCCAGCGGCAGAGGTCAGCATTTTAATAAAGACCTGCTTTTAGGTTTGTTTAATATTAAAAATTAAATCTGCCTTTAATATAATTCAGGTCATTTTAATTTTAATCCTCGAGGCTCCTCTAATCTGTAGGTCTCATCAGCTACAAGTGGATATTGTTAAATAACGAAAGACACATTATCAGTAAAGATATTGTAGACCCGGATGATGTGTCCACTGACATCAGTTTCTCATTATATTGAAGAAATATTAAACTTGGCAGAATACCATTTAACCCAAAATGCATGCGATGTTACAAAATTGCAGTATTTTAACCATGTATTCGCAATGTAGTCTTTAAAAAGGTGCAGCCACTGCCTGAATGTTGGTCTGTCAGCACAAAAAAAAAAAAAAGACGTGTGATTGTTTTCTGTGTTTGTCTTTATCAACATATGTTTTCTGTTTGGGAATGTTAAACAAAATAAAACAACAACAACAACAAAAAGGAAAGCAAGCATAAGCTTCCCTCAGCTGTTTTGAGAGCCAAATGATGTTGAGTGTTGATTGTGTTTCAGGCTCATCTACAAGCCCCGTAATTAAACACACTGACTATTGCGCTGGCATTCACTTCGACTGCTTCTCCATCATCTGAACTGAAGTTCACATGAAAACATGAAACGAGTTTGTTAGTCTGAGAGTCTAATGGTTATGCTGATCCGTTGGCTAACACTTGGCAATTGTGTAGAGTAACCAGGTGTCCCACTTTGAAAAGGATTTTTATACCTTGTCCCTTGTCCCACAAATGGAAATTATGCTCCAGACTTTGATTGGATCTATTTTTCTGAAGGTAACAGTACACCGCAGATGCTATTTTTGTGATTTGACTTATATCCAATTGGCAGTGTTGTACCTGAACGTGGTTATTGAACGAAAGTTTGCAAACTAGTTCGTATTTTGTGCGAACGTGAACTAAACGCACTCTCTTTCCCCTTGACGAGTGTGGGTTGTGAACGAGTTCATTTGGGCAATTGTGAACGACGCTCTTTCAAAGTTTACGCACGGTCAAAACCGTGCCATGTTTCCAGCAAACCCCATTTAAAATCCACCACAAACAAGCCTGATATGTATCTTCGGAAAGTAATCAAACATGGCAACACAGGCTGTCGCTTCTGTCACGCTAACAAATGCGTCATCAAACGTTTAAAACAAGCAGGACGATGAAAGGTGTAGTCGCCCAGAGCTGGAGGAGCGCCCCCACTCCCGGGGGGGATTAAAATGTTGAAATGGGGGAAAAAAACATTTGCACCATAAGGATCTGTTTTTGTCTTATAATAAAGAACATTTGGCAGCAGGTTTTTCCTCATATTTTTAATATACTATAGAGAGAAGCTGAAATGGAAATTACAGTTTTACATGCTTCAATGCTAATGTGAACCCTGGTTGGATAACGATTCCGAATTGGACACATAGTTTTTTTGACAGATAAAATGGAAAAAAATAATTGCTGTTTGTGGTGGTGTAATAGTATATGGGCAGTGGCAATCATTTTGACAAATAACTGCTCGCAGCGACATTAAAAAAGAATAAGGAAAAATAACTAAAAATCAACTTTTTAGTTCATTTTTTTAAATGGTGAACTGAACAAGTTCATTTTAATTTCATGTTAAGTTCGTGTAGAACAGTGGTTCTCAAACTTTTAATACTGCGTACCACCTGAGAAACTGTTCAGCTCTCTGAGTACCACCTATGATGACCAGTATTAAAATATAGCCATATATGCCTTCTCAATTAGCTTTAAACACACAGGAGTGATTTTTATTCCTTTTGTGGTTATTTATTACCTGAATCGTTACTTTACTGAATCAGGCATTTACAACTCTGTCCAACGATTCTCACATACTCATACTCTCATACAGAGCAAAATAAACACACTCAAAAGTTGTTACATCTGCACTGCGACACAATTTTCATTATTTTGTTTAAAAAATTGTATTTATAATGCATTGTATGTTTCCAATTTTTCTTTAAGTGAAAATGTGGAAAAAATGTGTAAAGTCATGACATTCCCTGTGTATCACCGGTGGTACGCGTACCACAGTTTGCACACCACTGGTGTAGAAAGGGAACTTGCCCAACAGTGCCAACTGGTATGTAGAAAGCAGGGGAGGCTCTCATCATAAGGGCTGAGATTGAGTCAAACTGTGCATATGTGGGTCATGTACATCAACCTACAGCAGGAATGGGCAGCTGTTTCATACATGAGTCACCCCTCAACTGATTCTTCCAGGTCCTTGGCTAGGACAACATCACCCTCTGTGATGTAGGAGACTCCCTCTGGATGGAAAGGGCTGGAAATCGACTGGCCTTTAGCTGTCAGAGGTAAATCTAAGTGGCTGCATCTGTACGCCCAACAGGGAAAATTTAGAGAAACCATCAAGTCAGACCCCCTACAAATGCAGATTTTGATGGAATGTCATGAGGGTCAACAGAAAAAAGACAAAATCTAGCTAAAAGCAAAGCTGGAAAATAATCTAAAACTTGGAAAAGCCACTGGAAGGAGATTTTTCTTTTTTTTTTTTTTTTTTAACTTTTTTTTTGGAGAGTAATTTTTCTGGTTCTCACAAAAAAGAACATGACACAGAGTGGTACTGCATGTGAGTCTTACAAGAATCAAGACTGTAGAAAGAGACGCACTAATCTACAGATGCATTCTTCCTGAAACACAAAGGTGATTGCTAAACAAATACAGGTTTATTTCTTTCAAATTGAAAATAAATTGCTATTATATGAATTTTGAATCTATAATCTTGGTAATTTTTTGATGACTACAATTCATTACAATTAATTCCTCTGCATTATAATATACACTCACTCACTTTAGTGGTACACCTGTTCAATTGCTTGTTAACACAATAACTTCATCATCTAATCACATGGCAGCAGCTCAATGCATCTAGGCATGTGGACGTGTTTGAGATGACTTGCTGATGTTTAAAGCGAGAATCAGAATGGGGAAGAAAAGTGATTTAAGTGACTTTGAATGCGTCATTGTTGTTGGTGCCAGATGGTGGTGTCCACATGGTTTGAGTATTTCACAACTTGCTTATCTACTGGGAGTTTAGCGTGCAACCATCTCTATAGTTTACAGAAAATGGTTCAAAAAAGAGACGATTTCCAGTGAGCAGCAGTTGTATGGTCGAAAATCTCCTGTTGACAGCAGAGATAAGAGCTGAATCGGCAGCCTGTGGGAAATGATAAAAGGACAACAGTGACTCCAGTAACCACTACAGCAGCAGAAGACCACACCCCTGTCAGCTCAGAACAAGAAACTGAGGCTACACGCAGGCTCTCCAAAACTGGACACGTGGGCATTTGACTGGTCAGCTTTATTGATAATTTATTTCCTAATATATACTGATCTAATGTGATACAAAAAATAAAAATAAAAAAATCACCCCCATTATAGCTGTCATGGAGGTAGAATCTACACATTAATAGAAAAATAAATAAATAAATAAAGTTTTTTTTTTTTTACCATTCGTGCAACCAATAGACTTCAAACGCATGTGCTGTTTGAGGTATCAATGTATCTTCTGTTCCATATCTGATGCCTGTGACCCTGTGAATTTTTTTTGACAGTGAATTCTCACTCGAATCTTTGTATTCATGATGAAGAAACCGGAACCATAACGTTGTACTTCATAATATTTTAAGGTTGTAGCTATTTTAAATCGTATCCTCACAGACAAAATACAAATTTTATATATGACTTTACTCATATTAGCATTAATATATTCTTTGAATTTACTTTTTTTTTTAATTTATGCACAAGTTTAGATGAATATGGACGAATGCTAACTTGTAAACACCATTGTTTTTGCAACTGTCTGACTACAAAGAGTTAGCCCTTACAGCTATACACCACCCTCCTCCTCTGTGATGTGTACCTCTTTTGAAATTAGTGTTAAAGCTATGTCCTACCCACTTCTGAGGTACAGTAAATCAAGCATGAAGTGATTTTGAGAGGAGCTGAAGATGTAGAGTCTGGACCATTCTGCTCGTTTCTGAGTCTGTGATGTCACAGTTCCCTGCAGATATGAGAGCCTCACTGAATGAGACATTTTTAGAATTTAGATTTTTAGAGTTGTCTCAAACTAAACAATAGGAATATGCTGTATCTGAGTTGTTGAGTTGGTAGTGACTTCAAATACCTAAAGTAAATTGTCTTAAGCCCAGAAACGTCTACATAATACATCCCCTTTAGGATAGCCATTATGTTAAAGTCTTAGACTGAATTTCAGCATTAGTAACCTAGATATTTCCACACAAATATACTCTTGCCCCACATTTGGCTGGCATCTGGTCACCCTAGCATTATGGAATACAGGACAGCAATTTGTCACTTGAAAAACATGGAATAAGTTTGTGAACAATGACATCGGTAGCTCAGTACCGTTCCGTTCCAATTAGGGCACAGAGATTGATGAATTTGGTTTAGCGGGTCTTAGTTATGTATGTTGTCAATTATCAACTCTATTTAATGCCCCAAACTGCTATGATTGTACTGTATCTATTTTTTTTTTTTTTTTTTGCCTGGTTTTGAAAAAGCTTTAACAGGCTTTGGCTTTCATTTGATAACAAGGCAACAACCTCAGATAAACCTGCTTCATCTGAATTGCTTTATGTGGTTTAAATATAATTTACAAATGTTTATTTCATGGTGATGTGAGATCACTTTTGCAAGTGGCTGGATGAGGAATGCTAAATGTAAAACATGTGTCATTTGACAAGTTAGTCATCAAGTAACCCCTACTGATCAAGAAAAAAAAAATCTGCATTAAAACATGATATTTGTGTAGCAAAACAAATTTCTTGACATCCGTGTTTGGTACTGTCAGTGGGTCTAACCAGCTGTTTTTAGTTGTTGCCAGTCCTCTGTTATCTTTCCACTGTCTGTCATGCTTGTGTGATAACATAGCAAGGTACAGGTCAAGGCTTTATTGTGTGTTATTGATTTTATGTGCCTCTGACTCAAACACCTGTGCAGTCCTGGAGTCTGGACTTAGTTCAAAGCTAATTTTAATTATTTTTGTTGATAAAAACTAAAAACTAAGGAAAAAGTATGGACATTTTCTGTGGCTTTATTAAGGCTGTAGATGTAGACCCCAGTCATGTTTTCATACCAAAATTTTCTAAATCTGTTGCAGCCATTGGTGAAAATATAAATTACAGAATCCAACGTGTTATAAAGCGCAGTCTGATTTTCCTCATTGTACATCAGCCTTTGGTATTTTGCGTTTTAACCAAGATAAGGCAAACATATATACTGACTCACTGCATAAAGCCTGTTCTCATTTGTGGACATACTATCCCAAATGTACACACACGTACAGACAGATGAACATGGAGTACATCCTTCACAGATTCCTCAGATTCCACTTTCCTCATCTTTAGAATGTAATAGTTTTTAATAAGGTTGACATTACACTGGGATAATCCCACTCTCTTATGCACCGACACACAACCAATTCCATTTTCACCACCTCAGCTGTTTTCTCCGTACTCCAACAGCTCATTTCGAAAAAAGGGAGACCAGGGCACAAATGCGCGGCCTCAAATATCAATTACCTCTGATGGGAGGGGAGGAAAAATAGCTGATGGATACTACATTTCCTCAAATCCTCTGCCATTCTTTTCATTGTAGTTTAATATGTTCTTCTCCAACAGAGCAATAACAGTATATGAAGGGAAAATTGATAATGATTGGCCTAATACAGTATAAGACATGGTGGCAAAAAATGCAGCGCCTTTAAAATGTGTGAGTATGTGTGACTGCATCTTTGTATATTGCAATTTCTGCAAATGAAACAAATTATATTTGGTTTTTATTCATGCACAGATAGAGGAAAACCTCAAGTGCTCCAGGTTTGGAGTTGTCACAAGTAAATTTTATAACTCACTTGTTTTTCTGCATGCTTTCATTTATGCATAAGATAAAAAAGATAAAACAAGCACAATAATTTGCTACAAGATTGAATAAATTATATCCATTTCTTTGCACCAAGTAAAACATGATTACAAAAATAAGCATTTTATTCTAAAGATGTAATTTGTTTCTTAACATTATCCTGCAATTAGGGCTGGGCAACGATTAAAATATTTAATCTTGATTGATTGCAGGATTTCCCTGATTAATCACGATTAATCACATTGTGTACGCAAAATCAAATAATGAATTCAAAAGAAGAGTGTAAAGTGCACTTTTATTTAAATGTTCTGCTGCTATATGAATGAAAGTGCCATAAAATGTATTGCTCAAACACTTTTAACATCAGCACTTCTTAGTAACACATATTTAGTGTAAATCTCATCTTAGAAAATGTGAAATAAATAAAATGTATTGCCACAGCCAGGGCATTAATGTAATCCTGTTTTTTAATGGAAAAAAAAAAAGCCTACCAACAAAATCCTGAGCCACAATCAAAACATTAAAACAGGTAATTTCTGAGGTAACAGCAGAAACTTTTAACGGGGAGTTCAACTTGTCAGTGGTTACAAATAACCTTGATTCTGTCAAATCCACCATCTGGGAGAACTTTAAAATGAAAATGTCCATGTGAAAGTTTTGGAACTTTATTGCTCTCCATGTCTGTTTCAGCTTTCCCGCAGCAACATGCGTTAATGTGCGATAAAATAAATGTTGGCATTGATAAATTAATGAGTTAATGCAATGATGATTTGTTATCTTGCCCAACATTAATTGCAATACATAACTGGGACATGAAATAAATAACTGGAGCATACATAAAAGAAGTGGCCTCACAAGTAAATAAAACAGAGTTTTGGATGGCAGCTAGCTGTTAAATGAAGCCCCTTTATGTAACATTAATGACTTCATTTGTCTGTTCAAGAAACAACTTTCTTGAAACCAAGCATCTGTCACTTTTCCGTCAATGCTTCTTACACTACATTCAGACATCCCTGTAGTACATCCATTCAACCAACCAACCAAGATGAAACCATATATAAAAACAGAACAGGAAAACGTCACAGTGTTGCTGTATTAAAAGCCATTCTAAGCTTGAATTTAGAAAGAGTGATGTCTGCGTCAGGGGGAATTTTAAGAGTTAACATGTCCCACAGTCTTCCAAAGCAGCAACTGTTAAAAACATATGGCCATATGCCAATTGATTGACAGCTAGCCACTGGCAATGCCATTGGCATCATTTTAGCTACTTATTGCTCAGCATTTTATTGAATTCTTAGCTGTGAATAAAAACCGAGCATGGTCATATTTTAAACAGAATATGTTTTGTTGTGCTTGTGTTGTGTTTATTGTATTAACAGATCACTGTGACTGGCTGAGGGCTAGCCTGGAACATTTTTATTTTTTTCTTACAACTGTCTGCATTTATATGGTGGGTTAGTGACAAGACTGACAAAAAATCCTTTTTTATAAGCAATTTTGATCTTGCAGCAGATGTAGTTTTCTAGTGCATGTATGAGAGTGAGGGTGAACGTGTCCTTCACGAGCCCTCTGAATAGTCTAACATAAGTCTGACATACTTGCTGGGAAGAATTAAAGATAGAGCTGATCTGTTCCTGAATCACCTGGGTTAAAGATTTCAATTTTCGTACTGGATCAGGACTCACGAGTCCGAGATCTCCATTAACTCAGATCCTATGAGTCCCCTGGGTGGTTGGCTAACATCACTGACTCAGATGTATCGAGTGACTCAAGTGAACTGGATCACTTTAGCGAGCGACTCAGAGTAACCGAGTCCATAAAAATGAACGAATTTACCACCACTAATTTAAGTAGCCATGCTGGCTAAGCATCAGCCTCAGCATCAGCAGCCTAATTCTGATGTTGGAACCAAAATTACATTTTGAGATAGGAAGTCCTTCACAGCTCGTCTTGGCTGAAGGATCCGAGAGAGACGGCAGATCATTTCAGAACTCTTTCCAGCAGATGTATGTTGTGACTCAAAGTTAATCTTCCTGTGAGCTGTGGCCTGACAGCAGTTGGCCACCAGGGATTTTTCCAGTAAATTATACAGTTTATGGGGGAAATTTGGTAAAATTGCATCAGCGATGTTACGAAAAAATACCAGCATGCCCTGTCAGATGCGACACTGATACATTTGGAGGCCATTCAGTTCATGGAAAGTAGTGCGTGCCTGGGTAGGGACTTTTACCTTGTGACTCAGAAAAAGCTGTTACTTTACAAAAAAGTTACTAAAGCACTGAAAGCCAGTGTCGGCTAGATGAAAAGTCCTAATGAGAACTTTGGTTGCAAAATCCAGAAATCTAACTGAAACACTTATTTATTTGTGCATTTGTTTTTCCGATCCTCTCCTATCACGGCAACTGCTAAGCCGATCCATTTGAAACTTGTAGAGTTTACTCGGGGGAGTGCTTGAGAGAAATTCTTAAATGGGATGTGGACTCATTTTAGGTGTCCCTTTGTGTGCTTGTAATAGAGTTTGATGGAATTTTTCTGTTCCTGGGCAACAGAAAAGGCAGATCAATTATTAAACTAAGTTTTATCCACTCAGGGTTGCCACAAGCGTGTCAAAAAACCTCTGCCTTCTTGTTCTTTAGATAGCTCAACAACTGTTTGTCCAAAATGCCTCAAACACAGTGGGTGTGTTGCTGAAAACAAGAGTAAGTGGACATTCATATGGAGGGTTGGTCTGATTTTGAGCTCATGACCTGCTCCATGAATAAGGTTATCTTTAGATCTGAGTCTAAATTCTCCCTGTTGCTGGGCATTAAAGAAACTTGAAACACCCTCTGTGACATAGCAGATGATTTCTGAGCTGTCTGTGATGATGCCTCATTTTGAACACTTATTTTTGTTTCTTTCCAACCACCTTTTTTGAAGTCAAAGGTTTTTTCTTGTTTCCAAAAAACAACAACAACAACAACAAAGAGGATCAAACTCAGAAAAAAATCAACTCATAACCACTGTCAAGCATGCGGTGGAAGAATGATGAGTTAGGATTTGTTGTGCGGTCACGAAGCTGATCATGAACTCTCCTGCAGACCAAAGTATTCAGAGGGAAAATGAGAGGCTGTCTGATGGACTGTTAAAGCTTGGTCAAAACTGTCATGCAACAGAACAATGATCTAAGCATGTCAGGAAATCTACATCAGAATGGCTGGAAAATTAAAAACTACTGGATTTAGACTGTCAGTAGAAAAACTGAAATAAAAAAAAAAAAAAACATTTTTGAACCCTTTAGGACTGCTCGACAGAAAATGCATATACACTGACATGAACTTTTCACCAGTCTGAATTCCACTACACAGATGACAGGAGCTTGAGCTGTAAGACAGACAGGGTGTAAGAAAATGTGCTCACTCCTATACTCTGACACAGCAAATAGATGTTTGCTGCTATTAAAAAAAACAAAAACAAAACAAACAAAACAATGTTCATATCAAACTTTTGGGAACACTTTTTTTTGCAGAACAAAAATTACTCACCTATTTGCATGTCTAGCGCTGCATTATTATCTGGCCCTCTGAGGCCTGCTGCTGTTCCTGATGAATGATTACATTTCAGAGGTGTTTCACTGACACAAACAGGAGATGAAAAAAATGTTGAAAAGAAAGCTAACCCCAAGAGTATACTCATTACCTGTGTCCGCTTTAGCATCTAAGAGTCACTGTGTCTGCCCTATGGCTAATTTTCCACATAAACCGCTGAATGGAAAGAGATAAGGTGTCGATGAATTAATCACATCTCGCTATATTAGTTTCGATATTTTCAGCATCTGACTGAAGATGGCTTAGAGTCAGCGTGCTGCTCTGGCTTTTACAAATCACGCTGCCGTCCCCAGTTTACGTAATTAGTTTAGTGTTATTGCATTCGCATGGAACAGAGGGTGTAAAATGCGTTATTGCTTTTTAACTGAACACAGTGGGTAAACTAATGTGCTCTACATGATCAATAAATCATATCTGAACACATCAACTCCCTGCCAACTGGAAAATGAAGCAGTGCCTGGGCTGCTGCTTGCATATGAAATAAAGGTATGAATGGTGTGTGTATGTTGCGTGTGTTGGGTTAATGTCTTTCTAATGGTAACATGTAAAGACATTGTGAACTATGTACTTGACATGTCCTACAACTTGTGGATAATGTTTATTCATGTATAAACCTGAAGGTTATGTTCACAAACAAAATGAATCAGATAACCTTTCCTCACTTTGGACCAGAGAAGGATTAAAATAATACTTGTTAATAGCAGCTGTACACCTTCTCATTGCTGGTTGCACGCTCCTCTCCTCCCACACTGTGGGTGGCAAAGTTAGTTGGTCCACTTTGTAAATGCTCCCTGCAGCTTGCTAATCATGTTGACCGCCAGCCACCAAATTAAAGCTGTCACTGCCGCTGCTGGATGCTGTTGGTCTGAGGCCTGTTGCTCCCAGTGGATAAATGGATCCACCATATGGGGCAATTCCTGGTGTAGTCTTTCATGGTGATATAGCTGTTACGCAAAGACATTGAATTTGAAGTAGATTATTATTATTTTTCTCTTCAGATAAAGTAACAAAAGATCAGATTTGCCCACAGAAGATGTGCTACAAAAGTGGAAGGGTAGCTTCAGTGGCTTGTTCAATGGTTCATTGGAAGTACTTCTGTAAAAAGTTTGGTGTTATCATTATTTTTTGCAAAACTATGTTAACTGAACTGTGAATTCTGTATTAAAACAGAAAATATTAAACATGATGTTAACTACTCAATTTCAAAGCCCTGCACCCTTCTACATTTGTCTATAAACTGTGACATTGAACATTACAAAGATGAACCACTTCCATGTGAATGAAGAAATTGTGCTTGTTTTGGCAATTTTTTGGGGGAAATCAAGTTTCTTTTATCAGCACATGGCGCTATGTTGTGGATTTATCTGTACATGACAAGAACCTTTAGTTGGAGGAGGCGCTATAGGGCTTAATTTTCATTTTTAAACATTGCCATAAACTCTTAATTCAAATCAATTGGTAAAATTGATTTATTGCCCAGCTCTAGGTGGTCCATCTGAATGGGCCCAAAATGGTAAATTGGGCATAGCTCGTGACACGCCTTTTAAGATACTGTTTTATAGTACAAATCTCCATAGTATGATAAATAGTAATCCTTTGCAGCGTTTAGTGTGCTATGACTGAAATGAGCTGCACCACAACCTGTTGCAAAGAGGTGGAACCAACAGCGCTGAGTAGCCAGCTGGAACATGCTCACCAATTAGCTGTTTTAGCTTGGCTGACTTGGCCTCTGCTAACCCAGGATGATCATTTATATTCCTTTATATATATTTTTTTTCATTTTGTTTGAAAATCCTCATTTAAAGTGTCGCTACCAGAACATCATCTGGAACGGAACAAGTGCTGCTGGGCCTTGGCATGACAGGTCAACATCTCTGCACGTCAGACCAACAGCAATTCTCTCCTCATTAAGAGTCATTCCAGGACTCTTCCAAGCGGAATTATGCTCGGATCTGCAGTCATTTATCGTGTCTGCCAGCCTTTGCAGTTGGACCTCAAATGTTGTTTGGGCGGCTGCATGAAATGACTGCTGCAGTTAGCACACCTAAGCTAAGCTAAGCTAAGCTTCATCCCTCAGATCCTTCCAGATCAACCAGAGCCAGTCACGGTGGTCTGTTAGTATAATTAACACAACACACAAGCAGAAGAAAACATATTCTCCTTAAAATATGACAATAATCGATTATGTTTTTGTTCACAGCTCAGAAGTCAATATAATGCTAAGCACTAAGTACCTAAAATGATGACAGCAATGTCTAGCTGCCAATCAAATAACACCAAATGATGTCCAGCAGTTTGATTTGTCAGCCTAATTGCTTTACATAATTTTTTCTGATGTGGTATAAAAAAAAATTCACCCTTGTATAGTTCGTCATGGATGTCAAATCTAACTATAGAGACCAAAACTGTTTTCTATACCAGGCTGCAAATATGTTTTATTCTGCTGCAAATTTGGCCATTTTAATACGGGGGTCAGCAGGGATTTGCTTTGTCTTGGAGCCAAAGCCTAGTGGTCAGTTGAGGAACTGCAATCAAACATAGTTCCTGGTTGGGCTTCGAACCGGAAGTGGGATGGTTGCTGTTTGCTTGTGACCAGACGCTGTGGTAAAGTAATTGACGACATAGCTGATGTGTGACATATCTATGATTCAAATGAGGACTATATACCATTATTTCACTTAATTTGAGAATGTTAAAAAAAAAAAAGATGCCAATACAGTAAACTCTCACAGTTCGCAGTCTCAGCAATCACGGAGGTTTCAAAAATATGCATCGAAAAAAAAAAAAATTCAAATTTTTTTTTTTTAAATTGAAAAAAAAAAAAAAAAATTTCAAATGAAGAGTGCGAGGCTGAAGTGAAACACATCACATCAAAACGAGTCTCGCAGGAAGCAACAATGACCCTACACGGGATGCCCCATGAATGGAAATCGAGGCCTATGATTGGCTGCTACGTCGGTGCCGTTCGTGGTCTGTAGCTCATTGGCTGAGACACGTCCCCGCATCTCCCTTTCTCTTGCTCTTGTGAGACAAAGCCAAGTTTAACGCTGATACACTTGGTGTTTCTGTTCGTCAGTTCTGAATATCAATTATCAATTAGGTCTAATATGAGTCACTGGGGTTGCTAAGGCAGAGGTGTCAAAATAAATATCAGAGTTTTGAACATCATAGTTAGTGTTCTGATCCTCCAGATGGCAGCATCAACACTCTTTATAAAGCCGCCATACCCCCTCCCCCTGAATCAAACTTTTTTTTTTCCAAAAAGTGGAAACTTCTCAATAAGGCGAGGGGCTACTCACTCCACATCACGGTTTCCCCATTTGCGGGGGGGGGGGGGGGGGGGGGGGGGGGGGGTCACAGCCCCCATTAACCACAAAGTGTGAGGGTTTACTGTAGACTATAATGACAAGGGAATCAAGAACTTACTGGGCACTTGTGCCAAGGAAGAAACTTCTCTGTAAGTTAGTGGCACTGCACATGATGAAGTAATCTGCGATGAAATTGTTGAAGCGAAACTTGGATACGGGATTTGGAATGCAATTACAGGTGTGAGGAGCAGAAAATGGAGAAGACGAGTTTCTGATGTACCATGGTAGTAGAAATGAGTCTGAATTTTTATTCTTTAATAACCTTTATTTAACCAAGTTAGTCCTATAAGATCCACAATCTCTTTTACAAGGGAGTCTTTGGGCCACACACAGTCTCACAATTACTCTTGTGGGCAAGTCACCAATTAACCTAACACCCATGTTTTTCAACTGTGAGAGGAAGCTGGAGTACTCCAAGAAAATGCAAGCACGAGGAGAACATACAAACTCCCCACCAAAAAGCCTCTGTCAGAATTTGAGGCAGCAGAGCTAACCACCAAGCCACTGTGCCGTCCTGTCTGCTAGCATTAATATAATGTTAGCTAAATAACTAAATGGTCACATTTTATTTCTCCTGTATTGCAGACTGGGAGATAAAAAGAATTTGTGTTTGAAAGAGTGTTGCCCACATTTGTTTTGGACCATGTTTTCAGCCATATTGTATCCATAACACTGTTATCACCAACTAAACTATCAATGCATTTGGTAAACTAAGAGAAGGAGGCAAACAATAATTTTTCAACAATATATATTTGAGTTTCATACTGCAGGACACAGATTTCTAGTTTAATTTGTCTGCCATAATGCAGATGCAATGCAGCTTTAGGGCTGCATAATAAAATTCAATACAGTCACAAAGCTCTGGGGCTAGGTAATCCCTCAAGCAGACGTACAAAGTATCAAAATAAGCATATTGAAATCATTTACAAGTTGTTGAATGTGCAGCTCTCTGACAAGTTCAGTGAACCAAAAAGCTCCCTTGGGCCAGCCTGTTTATTTCAATGCAGAAATACAGAGAAAAAAAAAACTGAGTGTGACATGATTAAGAACTGAGGGGCTCTTCTTTATATTATGACATGGTTATCAAGAATCCCACCTCCAAACAAAATGCAAATACCCGACAACATGGATCAGTAAAGGGGTTTTAATTAAGTACATATCTGTTTATTTCCCTTGCAATTAAATCCCACTAGAGTCCTCCAGCAGTTGAAACATATTAAAAAAAATGCCTGTGTCAGAAGATGATACCACAGCCCATTTGCCTATCTGCAGGGACATAGAGGGCATAATGAAGAATGCAGTTTGGATAAGATTTTAAAACCAAGTGCATCACTTCAGTAGAAACATTAAATACCCACTGTCGAGCACGGTGGTGGAGGGGTGGTGATTGGGGTTTGTTTTGCTGCCACAGGGCCATTGCACTTTGTTGCAATTGAGTGGACCATAAACTCAGCTGTACTTCAGAGTATTCTAGTGGCAAATATGAGGCCATCTATCTGACAGCTAAAGCAACAGAACAATGAAAGCATACTTGCATGTCTCCATTGGATTGGCTGCGAAGTGAATGAATGAATTAATTGTGCGGTAAAATTTTAACCTTATTAGAGCTATAACATTATAAGTGAATGCCTCAAATACCTCAATGAACTGAAGCAACGCCATAAAGTTATAAAGAAACAATGATGTGAGAGATTAAAGGAGATAAATGCTTCAAGATATTTTTGGAAAAGTTAGATGTAGATTTTGCTAAATTTTGGAGGTACTTAGTATTACCCAAAAGACTACTGACTATTGTAAAATAAATAATGGCACAGAGAAAAAAGTTGCTCTTCATCTGCGGTTGTATTTGCCGAAGAGTAAGGCTTATGGTTTTTTGTTTTTGTTTTTTTACATTGAACATAACAACAAAATACATGTGGATACATACCTACACATGTGGTTGTGCAAACTGTACTTTTATCCTTTACTACGTATATCATCATAGCATCCAAACACACCTAGAGCAACAGCACAATAAAAAGGCCCTTTCTATCTTTCCCTCATCTTCCTGCAAAACCATAACTGAGTAGAAGGGCTGGGGAGAGGAAGACTTTAATTAGCCAGCAGAGGAAACTTCATTAATTCTCTCCGTTGGCTGCTCTTGTCCTGCCAGGCGATGTGTCAATGCAAAACGCCCACTGCCATTAGGTAAGACTCTGTTATGACATGAGGAAATCAGAAGAATCTTTCTCTCAGCTTGAAGCAGCTGATCGCTTGCCAATTTTCTTGGTATACATTAATGCCTCCAGTTGAGCTATGTTATTTAATTTTAATATGCAGAAACATTTTTATCTATAATTAGCTGTTGCAATCTTTGCTTGAAAGTATTGTTCAAAGATAATTGAAAAGTATACTGTAATTCAAATAAAGTCAGCTTAATTAAATTTCAATAAAAACTATTCATCAATTTAAAGTAGGTTTTATAATCCAGATAATGGATGTTTGTGGAATATATTACAATATTAAACCCTCTTTCACACAGCTTTACCGAAATTACACTGCCCAGCCAAACAAACAAAAAAGAAAAAAAGCCACCACATGGATTTAACTAAGCAAATAGGTACGAGCCTCCTATTGGATAATTACTGCATGGGCGATTATCTTTCAGCTGACAACGAGCTATTTAACCCCTAACTGGTGCAATGAGTTGCCTTCCCATTTCCTAAACAACCATGTCGAAAGACACATCCTGTGGTCCTAGAAAAGATGTTAGTCTGTTTGAGAAGGGTCAAATCATTGGCATGCATCAAGCAGAGAAAACATCTAAGGAGATTGCAGAAACTACCAAAATTGGGTTAAGAACTGTCCAACGCATTATTAAAAGCTGGAAGGATAGTGGGGACCCATCGTTTTCGAGGAAGAAATGTGGCTGGAAAAAAATCCTCAATGATCATGATCGGCGATTATTTAAATGGTGAGATCAAATTGAAGAAAAACAACAGTAGACCTCAGGGTTATGTTTAATAGTGAAAGAGCATTTCCACCTGCACAATGCAAAGGGAACTCAAGGGATTGGGACTGAACAGCTGTGTAGTCTTGAGAAAACCACTAATCAGTGAGCGTAGCTGGAAAAAAAGGCTTCAATTTGCTAGGGAGCATAAAGATTGGACTCTGGAGCAATGGAAGAAGGTCACGTGGTCTGATGAGTCCAGATTTACCCTGGTTCCAGAGTGATGGACACATCAGGGTAAGAGAGACCGATGAAGTGATGCTCCCATCATGACTAGTGCCTACTGTACCAGCCTGTGGGGGCAGTGTTATGATCTGGGGTTGCTGCAGTTGGTCAGGTCCAGGTTCAGCAACAGTATGAGCTCAAAGAATGAGGTCAGCCGACTACCTGGATATGCTGAATGACCAAGTTATTCCATCAATGATTTTTTTTCTATCCTGATACCACGGGCATATTCCAAGATGACAATGCCAGGATTCATCGGTCTCAAATTGTGAAAGACTGGTTCAGGGAGCATGAGACATCATTTTCACACATGGATTGGCCACCACAGAGTCAAGACCTTAACCCCATTGAGAATCTTTGGGATGTGCTGGAGAAGGCTTTGCGCAGCGGTCAGACTCTACCATCATCAATGCAAGACCTTGGTAAAAAATGAATTACAACCCTGGATGGAAATAAATTTTGTGACATTGCAGAAGCTTATCGAAGCGATGCAATAGGGACTGTGTGCCGTAATCAAAGCTAAAGGCGGGTCCAATGAAATATTTTTTCCTTTTTTTTTGGTGATGACTTTTTTTTTGGCCGGGCAGTGTATTATCTACTCTAGTTTTTGAAAGTTACAAGATAAAAAGGTGCAATACTTCTCATTTATCATATACTATATTGCCAAAAGTATTTGCTCACCTGCCTTGACTCACATATGAGCTTTAGTTCATCCCATTCCTAATCAATATGATGTTAGTCCACCCTTTGCAGCTAGAACAGCTTTAACTCTTCTGGGAAGGCTGTCCACAAGGTTTAGGAGTGTGTTCATGGGGATTTTTGATCATTCTTCCAGAAGTGCATTTGTAAGGTCAAACACTGATGTTGGCTGAGAAGGCCTGGCTATCAGTCTCTGCTCTAATTCATCCCAAAGGTGTTCTTATCGGGTTGAGGTCAGGACTCTGTGCAGGCCAGTCAAGTTCATCCACACCAGACTCTGCCATCCATGTCTTTATGGACCTTGCTTTGTGCACTGGTGCACAGTCATGTTGGAGCTCTAAACTGTTCCCACAAAGTTGGGAGCACGGAAATGTCCAAAATGTCTTGGTCTGCTGAAGCATTCAGAGTTCCTTTCACTGGAACTAAGGGGCCAAGCCCAGCTCCTGAAAAACAACCCCACACCAGTTTCAGTTTGTAATATCAGCTTGTCCCACTAGAGATGCACTTCATCGTGTCTTACATGAACAGCTGACATATGTGCCTTATGATATGTTGCCCCCATGTGGTCAGAAGTGGTTTTGCTACATAAATGATTTAAGACTTTTGTCATTTCTGACCATAATATCAAAAGCTTTCGGTGCAGACTGGCATTTCGTAGATGAGACAAAAAAATCATCTTCCACACAGAAGCAGAACAAAGATTGCTGATTTTCATATTTAACAAATAACACATTACCTATTTAAAACACTTGACAGAAATTCTGAATCAACCTGATATTTTAACATTATTGAAGAATGATAAAATTATCTGACTAATAGTAAACATCATGAAGGTGGGACAAAAAAATTCCTTGTTGAGTGTGTGTATAAATAAAAAAAACATGCACAGTATTGTTCATACATATTGAAATGTCTGATGTAAAGTGAAAAAGTAGTGCCTTTTTTCACGAGGGTCATAAAGATGAATGATTCATTTACTCATTTCTTAGAGACAGAAATTGAGAAACAACTGTCAGATAAATGCAAGATATAGACTTAGAGTATTTTGTTCCAGATTGTTCAGTTTGTAAGTTCAATAGGCTGAGATGAAAAGAAAACACCCTGGAGAAGGAGAAAGAGCACTCTGAAAGAAAGATGAGTTAAAGATAATAGGCCTGAGTATACTTTTGCTCACATACATGCACTTGGATAAATTTAATCCCATCTACCAACAACTTTTTCTTTTCCGTACTACTACGGAGAAGGCCATCTGTGTAAGGAACACACCTAGAGACTTTTCTTCCTTCCATATCCTGCTTCTTTTTTATCCCTCTGCTGACCATAAATGTGTATCAGTTTATCTTTTCTTCAAAGATCCCGAGAGACAAGTGTCACAGAACGAAAAGTGAAATGAGAAATTCCCATTGGCCCCTAATTGCATGGCCAAATCAGTCCTGTAATAGAATCTTTCTCTCTGACATCCAGTCCTGTCAACACTATCAGACAGACAAATCAGAACACAGAGTGTGTTTCTGTGTGTGTGTGTGTGAGTGGGGGGGCTTTTCACTCTTCAACATGGCAGGATATGGATGGCCAGATAAACGTGTGATTGCTCAGATTCCTCAGCAACAGAAACCCTGATTGAGGGTCTGCAATATGCGCTTCCTATCTTGTTTTGTTGCAGATGAGCTTGAGTGTTGGCAATCCAGAACCCAAAAAGAAAAGGTAAAAAATGCTATATAAGACGGCAAGTGTGAAAATGCTCTGTAATCCATTGAAAAATTTGTTCTGGACTTGACTTTTTGGACAAAACATTTTCCCCTATTGATTGCTTAGTAAGGAGATGTCGATGCCCTCATATTTAAATCTTATTTACCATTTTTTTTGTGTCAAGGAAATGGTTTCAAACTTGAGTCATTGTGTTTTTGAGTTTGTATATTAATGTCCACAAATGATTCCAGAGTTTATTGTTGTCAATAAAATCTTACCAACCAAAGAAATAAATCAGAAAATCAAGTTTGTGCATGTAGAAATGAGTTTGTGTCTTTAGTTTAAAAGGCTTTTGTGAACATTTGTTCACAAATACAAAGGAAACCATGAAAATACAAGTCCAAATTCTGTTGCTGTATTTCCATGTCAAGATGACTGGATTGTAATAAGTCAATCACACATCAATTGGAAGGCTGATGACTTAACTGCCTTCAGCCCTACAGGTACTTGAAACTGAAAAGAAGTGAAACAGAACTTCCATAAGATGAACATAAAGCTGATTTATACTTCTTCATCAAATCAGCTGTGTATGTATGTGTGGACCCTACGCTGCAAGCTACGCTGGACCCTGATGGGCAGCTCTCTCCAAACGTAAATATGCATTGTGTCAAAGTGGACTCCAAGAAATGTGATTGGTTTTCTTGGAATATTTAATCTTCTTTAACTTCGTATTCTCCACTGCTACTTCTTCTTTGACATTTTCAAATTGGGTAGAAGAATAGTTTGCTGCAATATCTGTAAAAATGACTGATAATCGACATTTAACAGTGGAAACTCACTTGAGTTTCTCTGCTGCTAAGTTTGAGCTATAAAAAGCAAGTAAACAAAAGGAAGCTCAGAACTGCAAACTACAGTGCTGCAGGAAAGAACCCACACTGCCCTCTAAAGGTCAGGAGTGTAATTACCGAACAATGCAAACAACTGCACAGGTATAAACGTCAAAGATGGCGTAGGGCCTATGCATGGCCTACGTGTTTATGTGCTACACAGAAGCATAAATCAGGCTTTATCCCTATGTCCCACTGGGAGTGAAAGCACTGGGTTCTGGTTTTGCTCAGTCCTCAATGTGACCTCAAGATCCACCACAGCTGTTTTTTTTTAAATTTATTGTATTTGTGAGTTTATTCAAAGGTTTCAAGATCCCCTGACAATCAGGTGGTAATTTTCTTATTCAAAGACATTTATTACTATGTCTTGTGACTCTTTCTTGAATCATATATATTAAAGCAGATGAGTGATATCAAATAAAATGTGCTTTTCAACTTCTAAACTGAACCTCTCCTTGTATGTGGTTTGAATTTCCTCTAAAACCCTCTAAAACTCAGAGCCTCTACAGATTTACTTAATGCTGATGTATGAGTCAGGGATTTCTCCATTCTCATGTCTGACTTCCTGCCAGCTCAATCTGCGGTGTGAATTGACGTGGCTTAGCTACGGTTGAGCATTAAAATAGGCTTCACGCATACTTTTTGCTGAGTAGACCAGTCAGTTGATTCTGGGACGCTTTTAAAATGTACCATGTTGTTTTGGGTAGGAGCGCTCCTCGCTGATCAGAATGACCATAATTCACAGCTGGCACGACGCACCGATTTCTCAGAGCTTTCGTGCCAGGTGGGATGGGGGAGTTAGAGAACTTTGGAAGTTTGGTGGGGTAGCAGTAAAGTAACTGGTCAAAGTGTCTTTGGGGAAGACGCTGACTCCAATGATGCCTCCAGTGTTTTCACTGGTGTGCAATTGTGTGCGTGATTGAAAAAAAGGATTACACTGACCCAACAGAAATCTGTGTGTATATAAATATTATAGATATATATATATATATATATATACACACACACACAGATTTTCAGAGATAGTCACAGTATTTGAGTTAAGAGGACCTGTTTTTTACAATTGACCCCATTTTCCACAAGTCATCAAAGTGAACAGCAAATGGCTGCAAGCCACTTCAAAAACATGGCTTTTGCATGGTCTTGACATTTGCTCTAAATCAACAAACCGCTGTTCATTTTATTATCTGTCTTCTTTTCTCTTGTGAGCTGGATTTGGTAAATACATTAGTTTTCTCCTCATGCACTCATGAGTTAACTAAAAAGTGGAGACAGACGTATGCCCTCTGCTGTGTTTTTTAGGCTGATTGATAAAAAAAACCCTCTCCAAAGAAAACCACAGATCTGTGGAAACTGTCCACATAAAACTGACCAAAATAAAGTGTAAATGAGCCTCACATTCCATGTGTGCAGATGTCTTATGTACCGCTGAGCTTTTTTTTTCTGGAATAAACAGATGCGTTCAACTGTGGAACAAAGCTGTTAACCACTGCAATGAACCGAAAGGTCTCCATGTTAGTCTGACAACTGGGCTTTCAGCGATAACATGGTAATACTGTAAGCTGTATACAAACATGTAATTAATTCGATCATCAACCCAATCACCCCAGACATTTTATTAGCCAGCTTTCTCAGCGTGCATTCGATGAATGCATGTAACTAATTTAACTTGTATTGATTTTCTAACATGATAATGCACTGCTGTCAATATTCACATACTGAAACGAGTTTCCTCACAGATGGAAAGACACGACAGCCCTTTGTCTTTTCAGGACATTTTGGGGCTTTTCATTCTTTTTTCAGAGTACAAGAAAGAAAAGACGCTATATCCATATCAGCAGCACAAATAAGTTATTTTATATCAGTTATATCAGTTTATTCCAGTTCCAATTTCACCTAAAGGAATATCTGATTACTTTTAGGAAGCGTCATCCAGCTCTTGCAGTCGCCTTCTTCCTGTTATCAGCAAAACCCAACCAAGGTAACTTTGGACTCTGGTTCCAGTTGTCTCTTGAGACAACTGTGTATCGCTTTATGGCACATTAATAATGATGACAGTACCTCACAGAGCTACAGTGGACACCATGTTATAGGCGACTAAGAGAGTAAAGAAATTTACTGCATGTCAGAAGAGAAAGAGAAAGAGAGAGAGAGTAAACAATAATCAGCCAACTGTCCAGCGTTTTGGATGTTGATCTGGGTTTTCTTTTGCTCCTCATCTTTCTTTATGATTCCTATTTCCTATTTCTCTCTGAAATCCCCGAAGTCCCCGCGGGTTAAAGTAATATCGAACGTATGAGTTGTCTCTCAATGACATGCATTTGTTGCGGCGGAGCGTCAAAGTAGACTCAGTGTGTGAATCTTCAGCAGAGCAAAGCAGATGGTTGCTGCTGGGACTCTTCTAAACCACACCGTGGCACTGGGACCACTCTCATTGGCTAGAATGCTGTGATCCACAGTGGCATGGCGTAACCGGACCTAGAGGCTATGTTCATTTTAAGATTTTGATATTTCAAGATTTTGGCCCAAGGATGCTGGGAAACTTCAAGTATTTAATGGTTTGTATGTTATATAGGTAAATAAACACCTTGAAGCTAATGTAGTTAGCACGTTCACAAGCAAAAGCCAGGCAGTGGCTAAATACACACTGATGCTGGTGTCACTTTCTGTGTATCACTGATTTGATACTGGTGGCAGACGGTGGAATACACAGCATATTTTTCAGTGTAATAAAAGTCAATTCCACACTTGGTTTTAAGAAATACAAATAAGTCCCAAAATATACACCTCCACCAATAGAGAAAAAACAGGTAATATCCTTTTTTATGTTGCTCGGAGGCAAAGATATTATGAATGAAATCAATCCATGCTATTTAGTTATCGGTAACTGCACCATAATACGCTGAAAGAGATGGGGCAGTGAGGTATTACTTTAATACCTTCTAAACTTACATTTTGTTGTCCAAAACCATTTTCTGTACCTAAGTACTTTGTCTTTTCCTAGTAATACATTTATAATTGCTTGAGGTGTAAAGGTGGGGATCAAATTTAGGACTTCAGTGATAAAAGTGAATTAAGTGCTCCAAACAGAACAAAAAGAAATATCCCCTGCACATGGTTGGATGTGGTGTGGGCTCCAGTTACTTCAGCACCACTGCAACTGAGAAGTGGAGGCAGCGTGTACGTGTTTCACACTCTGTACCTTCTTTTGTGTCTCCTTTGTTGTCAGGCAGCTTTGATAACAACAGCTGCTGAAAGTATTTTTCACTTACAGTGCCATTTCTTTTTAACTTGGGCTGATTGATAGATAAAAAAAAAAAAAGAAACCAAGACAGAGTGAGAGCCAGGTGGTCAATAAGTGGCCTCTCCATTGATTCTGCACCCAGGTATGTGTGCTTTATCAGAGTGTATGTGTGTGCGTGCATGGACATGACAGGTGACAGACTATCGTTGGCTGTAGAGGTCTGGATCTGATTCAGTGAGGTGGTTTTTTTTTTTTTTTTTTTTTGTGCTATACACCAAAAGCGTATGAATTTGAGAATCTATACTAACACAAGCCACTACCTCTTATTTACACTCACATTTGAAGAGAACTTTTTAGTCAATACCGTTTTTTTTTAAGTCAATGCAGTGCTTTATCTCTACCACAACTACACTTTGATGAGAGCGTCAAGGGCATTGTGCGGTTCAGTGTCTTACCCAAGGACACTTCGACATGTGGACTGTGGAGGCCAAGGATCGACCCACAGCCTTCTGATTATCAAACCACCACTCTCCTGAGCCACAGCTGCCCCACATTAATGCAGGAGGATGCATTTATTAGCAATTTTTTTAACTGGCTGAATTAGCCTGGTTAACAGGCAGGCATTTTAATCTACTTCCCCTGCCGACAAAGGTTTTCTTCCAGTGTTCTGCTTTCCTCTCACAGTCCAATAACATAAGTTTTAAGATGTTTTTATCTCTCCTGATGTCAGCTGGAAGAGATATATTACAACTTTAAGCACTTATTAGCACAAATGAACAAAGAACATGAACAAATTTAATCTCAAATGTAAGGTTTTGGTATAGTTTCTGGGTTAAAAATGAGAGCAGGCTTTGAAAAGTGTGCAGAAAATGTCTTGTCATATCACATTATAACACAGGGATATTTTTGATTTACTTGAAATGAGGTTGCCCAGGCAATCTGTTCAGGGTGTATTCTTGCCTTTTGCCCAAAGAGAGCTAGAATAGGCTCCAGCAGACCCCCATGACCCTGCACGGGAATGAGGGGTTACAGATGATGGATTGATGGATCATTATTACAGGGACAAGAACAAGGGAGCCTGTTGCAGTACAATCTGTGTAATCAAATCCACTTTGAGAGATATCTTTGGTTTATTTGAAATGAGGTTGCCCTGTTGCTCTTCAGGGTGTACCCCTGATTTTTGCTGGGATAGGCTCCAGCAGACCACTGTGACCCTGAATAGGATAGCTAACAGCTACTTAGAGTGAAGGCCGTACGTGTGAGTTAATGCATGCACTGGGGTTTAAAATGGCATCCTGTAACCAAAGCATCAATGGCATGTTTTAGAATAACCTAGAAAAGCACAAGCACATGCCATGTTTTGTATCTTTGCAGATATCGGGCCCGATCGTCTGCTAGATCTTCCAAAGCCGCTATTTAGAGATAGCGGGTAGCGGGAGGAGCATTCCCCCGCAAAGAATGCAATCTTCCACCTTGCTAAAACCCGCTATCCCACTTGCGCTACCCGTTACATTATGCAAAGGAGTAGTTAGGGCGTTCCACCTGTTAAACCAATTAGTGCGTCAGTAACCATTGCCTTTAAGAGCAGTTTTCGTTATCCGCAAACCGCTACCCACAAACCCTTATCCGCAAACTACTATGGAGCATCTTTTCATCCAGATCGGAGCAGCTCTCGTTCGCTGATCGTCTCCTTTGCAAGAGTTAATTCGAGAGGAAGAGCTGTTTGTGCACGTCCACATGTGACCAGGTGGACGCACATTGATGCCATTTGGAAGCGCTCTTGTACGCGGCGGCATGCAGGCTGCGGGTAGCCGGTGGTCAGACCACCGGCTACCCGCAACTTGCGATCGCAAGATACAGAGTTTGCGGAAAGGGCAAAAGACACGGCAATTGCCACACTTACACAGTGAGTAAGGGAGTCGGCATAATGGGCAGCGGCTTTAGGGGAGCGGAAGACTGCATTAGCGGTTAGCGGAGATTCCTAAAATTTGCGGGTAGCGACTAGTGGGTAGCGGCTAGCAGAAGTGTACGATCGGGGGCATCATGTCCAACAGTAAGCTATCCAAAAATTCTGACAACTCCAGACAGACTCAGCTGATCAGGATATAATCCATAGATGTGTTTAATTTTCAAAAATAGTGCTAAAAATGGCATTGTTTAAATAAATTCAATGCAGAATCCACTCAAATTGCTATAAAATTCGAGGTTTGAAATCTTTTAGATGGCAAAAATTTGCTCCTCTCTGGTGCCCATTCTCAGTAGCTGTTCGCCCTCAGAATTTATCCCTGATTCTCCAGATTTAGAGCATTGCGACTGCTGTCTACTGCTGGTAAGACACAAACTACTCATAAGTACTTCATATAGCCCCAGTTCAAGAATATATGATTGACAGAAAACGTGATGATGTTAAAGAGTATAATTGTAAACAGTTTCATCATTCTTTTTCCATCTTACCTTTATTACCTGTTGTCAGTCTGAATAAAGACAAGGAGAATGCATCACTGATGGAGATGCTGGGAGATCAATCCCCCATAAAACATGCTGTATTGCTTTATAAATCAGATCTCCAGTCTCTGCCTCTGCCTGCTCAATAAGCATACATCAGCTTTAATGTAAGGAGTGGGATGAGCTGCCTACTAACTGCAGCTGGATGATAGATAGTAAAGATGCCCCGCCATGTAAGTACACAAGCATAGGCATCCATAAACACAGCAAGCACAGAACAAGAGAATACACAAAATTACTGTTAACATGCATGAAGTAACACATGCACAATATGACATAACATGGCAAACACAAGCACATAAATTATATATATGGCAAGACTGACTATACCCGTTTAATCCTCTCCAGGGTCACGGGGCCTATCCCAGCTCACCTCGGGTGAAAGGCAGGGGTACACCTTGGACAGGTCGCAGGGCAACATACAGACAAACAACCACTCACACCCACAATCACCTCTACGGGCAATTTAAAAGCATGCATGTCTTTGGACTGTGGGAGGAAGCTGGAGTAACCGAAGGAAAGCCATGCAAGCACGGGGAGAACATTCAAACTCCACACAGAGAGACCCCTACCTGAGATTCGAACCAGGAACCTTCTAGTTGTGAGGTCAACAGTGCTAACCACTAAGCCACTGTGTTGCCGCTACCCAATGTCAGTGAAATTAGAAAAGAAGCAAGTTCACGAGAACACAGTCACATACACCACCACTGTTGCTGTTTTTCATCTTTTGCTTCACACAAAACTGTACTGAAAATAAAGATAATAAAAAATGTAAAAAAAACTTAAAGTGTCATTTTCATCTGTAACTTTTGGCCTTTACTGCGGTATAAAAAGCCAATTTACAATTTACACTTGAGAAATCAGTCAAACGAATGGTCCGTATGAACCTTGTGTAATTTCCAAAGTCTAGTGGTACAAGTGTTACCATTGTAAAGAGTAATGGCAGTTGAAATGGGTTTCTAGAATGGGCAATATTCTAACATTTTTTCATTTGCGGGCAAGTGGTACCACTTTAACTTATACTGCATTAAACAAGCATGGAACCACCAAAGATAGACCGCATATTTTACTCATGAAAAAAAAAAAGGATTATATATGACACGCAGTGCCCATGGCACACTTGTAAATGAACCTTTCCATTTTCTTCTATTACCATATTATTTCTTCTCTGAAGAAAGTCAGAAATATAAATCTTATGAAAAATCATTTGTCCCACAGAGAAAAGTATTTAACCCACGAGGCTACCTTTATCTGAAATGTTAGTGCCACCGTTCTTGAGAAATATGAGACAAACAGGCAGATATAATATTGTATTCATGGGGAAGTCTGACCACCTGTACTGTATAACTGCCAGCGCTAAGTAATCTGGCCTCAGATCACCATGTATCTCTGTGCTCTGTAGGAACATTAGACTCTGGTGTTATTCCCATTACTCTTCCACTTCCATTGTGGTTCATGTTTCAGCCAGTGAAAGTTGCAAACTCTAATTCCAATATAATTTCTGCTGCTTATTAACGCAAAAATGTGTACTACACCCTTTAGATTTGAAACAGTGTAGTGATTAAATCAATTCAGTGCAGTAACAATATTAAATTCCATTTGACCTTTTACCAATGTCAAATAAAAAGGATGTAAACAGTGATGATCAACAGTCAACCGGCTTTTAAAGAATGACAAACGCTCTCCAACTATAATCATGCGCTTGTTTTTCTAACCATTTTACAGGTCTGAAGCTTTGGTAGAAGAACACGAGGAATATTCAAGGTTTTCAAAAGGGTTGGGGTCTAGTCCTCAGCTGCAAGGAGGGAGTGCATCCACGTTGAAGGTGTCAGTGCAAGGTAAAAATTCAGACCAGTGGGGTTAAGAGGAGGACCGACCCACAAGGACAATCACTACCAATGGACAGTAAACGAGAGGACCAGGCAACAATGGGAGCCACCTGCATGCCTTAGGAAAACCACTATAACCCCGTTGACATGTTTCAAAGATAACGCTGACCAAATGATTAAGTTGTTATTAAAGTCTGGGCCTATTTAGGTGGGAACTCAAGGGAGTTTTGGTCATGAGTGCGGTTCACTTTGGTCAGTGTGAACACAACAGCTGCACTGCAATGCACTCCAAAACATCTGTAAGGAGACTGGTATGAAGTTGATACGGCCTTCATCAAACTCTGGTGATACCAAAACTGAAATCTGGATATCCACCTGAAGGGATAATATCCCATTATCTGAGGATAATTGTCTTGAATCCTCAATGTAGTCAAACATGGTCCTGCTGGAAGTCATTTTGCTAACTACAGTTTAATCACAAACAAGTGGAACAAAACTTTTTAAATTTCCTCCTGGAGCGGAAAGCGTGAGAAACATCAGCTCTTCAGCTTTTAACTTCTTGCACTCTCATTAATCTTTGCATGAATAAAACCCAATACAGCTTCTCTTATTTATCCCCGTCCAGGACTCCCTTCCCATGGCTGGAACCCATGTCTTAGTAGGAACATTGACATTATAAGCATTAATTCAAACAGATAAAATTCTGCAGTTTTCATATATGGCTGTACTTGTTGGAGGGTCAGCCAAAGTTCAGAGCTCAAACCCAGCCCAAGGGAGATGATTTCCATCCACAGTCTTCAGGAGAAGTGACCCAGTTCTGCTATCACTGCTTGCTCCATTCAATGGCTGGATTAAGTCTCTCCACAGGATGTGTGCATGTGTGTCTGTGTGTGTCTGTGTGCACCAGTGTGACTAACAAGCTTGGCTGTCGGTCGCAGTCTGGCAGATTGAGAGACACCTACTGCTAGTTAAAGCCTTTTGTACCCTGAGGTCATTGGCTCACTCTCTGCACTGGTCATATGCGATGATGAGATGAGGAGGAAAAGAGCGACGGTGAGTGGGAGAGCAGGGATGGTGCTGTCACTGTGGTGACATTTTAGAAAGACTTGAAATTTATACCTATGCCCCCAATGTAACCTATGAAATGTAGACCATCTTGGCTAAAAAAGCAAATGTGATATCTTACACAAGCCAATATACTGTGACTGAAATATGCTTTTAAACCCAAGAAGCCTCTTTAAACCTGATGAAACTGTATTTGCCAAAATTGCAACTATTATGAGACACAACTGGAGGTAAGAAACAAACCTGAGATCTACCTTGAAACCAACTTTTATATAACGAATGAAGAAAATGTTTTCATCACTCTCTGTTTGATCTTTCCCTCTGTCAATTAATAGATAAAAAAAACATTATTACAGAATTGAATATGATTAACAAGTATTGTCTATATAGAAACAACCTGATTTAGCTCATTCCAATGTTCCAATAAGTTCCATCAAAAAGTATCAGTGTTAAAAACAGTGAACCACACGAACCAGGTAGCATTTCTTTACTTAAGAAAGTGTTTTCTAGTTTCTCTCCACAGACTCCACAGAAACATATCCACAAACACTATCTGCAGATATTCATCACTCTATAGGAAATGTTTCTTGTAATATGAATGCAAGGACTGTTGTACTGAATCCAAGCCAACTGCTTTGCAGTTTACTTTCTTTCATAAGCATTAGTGCGAGCAGAATATCTTGCAAAACTAAGTCAAAATAGGAGTGTGAAACACCACCCACTTCAGGACGTGTACATCTGCAGGGGGGCCGAGAACTGATGCAAGTGCAAAGAAATCAAAGAATAAATGATGAGTCACTTTCTGGGCGATGATGTTACCACAAATAACAAGTATATTTCAGTAGTATTTCAATGAGAAACAATGCTTCTGTTAGGCTGACCCACATCCACGCACTAAAATGATGTGACATGGTGCTTGAGGAAAGTGAGGAATGGAAATGCGATGCATGGATGAGCTCGAACTGAGTTTGACTACAGAGGGCTGTATCTCTACATACAGGTGTGCAGCCAGCTTGCACATTAATTGGGTACTTCTGTCGATAGAGCTATGAGTCAAGGAGTTGTGGCTCATGGAAACAGTCCATCAGTATGCATAAGAAAAAGCTAGATAGTCAGAGAGATATCTTAATTACAGCAAATCTCGAGTCCCATCTCATGTCCTGTTACTAATGAGGACTACTTATGAAGGATTCATTTATTACAGAGCAGATACAACATGTAAATGGAAGCCAGGGTTTTGAGTTTTTTAGTTGATGTCAGTGGTGTAAACAAAGTGCTGCTGAGAAAAACAGTCATCATCGATGCTGAACCCCCGATAACCCCTGTTTTTTTAGCATCTTTTATAACATGGGAGCAGCTGTCTACAGCTCCTAAAATACACTTTCATTTATGACAAGTCTGTTTTTCACTTGAGATCTATGATGTCTTATCTGGGCCATGTCGTCTTATGCACACCCTTTAATGACTAATTCAGTCTCTCGGCTTGTGTACCAAAATAGAACACACATGAGAGAAAAAGGGAAATCAATTGAAATGTTGCAATGACAGGCCTGTGCTTGAAGAAAAAAAAAAAAAAAGAAAGAAAAACATCACACAGTGTCGCTTGCTTTTGTTTTCTAACTGAAAGAGCATGCGGTCTGGAGACAGGCAGAAGCTGTATGTACGTATGTAGGGTGCCGGTGCGTTGGGGATTTTTTTTTTTCTTTTTTTTCCAGCTGTCTTTGATCACTTTCAGGCTTTGAAGTAACTCTCAGCTATGAGAGGAAAGAAGCCAAGCAGAAGTCACCGCAAGTTCACATCCCAACTAGGACTCGCAAAACTCCAATCTGCATAAATTATTCTTTTAACAGTTAAAATGCAAACAGATGAGGAGATCTCTCGGTGCCCGACAAAGCTCCCCCTGCTTGACAGTGCCAATTAACCATTTTTCCTCTGCACATTTGTTCTGAATTACAGACTGAAAAGTGATGGCATAAAAACAACGAACCATTGGGGATGCATTTAAAAAAAATAACAGATGCAGGTAAAGCCCTAAGACAAAGGAAAAATGTAAATGAAATACAGTACATTGTAAGAGCTGTGTTCATGCCAAGTTCAGGACTACAGACTCCAGCATGTTGTGGGGCTAGCCCGGGGCTTGCCTATTTGGACATGCCCAAATAACGCCAAAGGGTGGTGTATATATATATATATATATATATATATATATATATATATATATATATATATATATATATATATATTAGGGCTGTCAGTCAATTACATTTTTTATTTGCAATTAATCACAAGATTTTCATAGTTAGCTCGCAATTAATCGTACATTAAATGCATTTTTTAAGCCTTTAGTTTGAAAACCAGAAGTCCATCAGTGCTGCTCTACTTTTTGGGGGCTTAAATCACCATGCTTCTGCTTTTGTCCGGGCTGCTTCTTGACTGCAGTAATTTGCTGACGGTCCACTAAGCGTCACGGCAGCAGTAATGTACTCAGAAGGATATTCAGCGATGTTCCCTTAGAGTTTTAGCCACACTCACTAAGCTTGGAGGGTTGAAGACACTTGTGAAATGTCTGTCATACTTATACTGTACAGTGATCCCTTGCCATTTGCGCTTTAAGTTCCGTGGTTTTAGTTATTCGAAGATTTTTCAGAAATATATAATATAATAAAAAATCAAGAAAAAAATCATGGAAATTCCGCAAAAATCCACCCCTACAGCAGAAGAGAGGCCGCAGCTGGCAGCAAAACATCAAACAATGACTCACAGCCTCCTGTAAGCAACAGGAGAAACGCAGACGGCCCAGCACTCTAGAATCTGTGCGCTGATTGGCCGAGACGCATCACCCAAGCATCACAGGGTATTGCGCAGAAAGACCACAGAAAGACCACAGTCGAGCCTTTGTCTTGTTTCGCTGCAGTGCCTAGCTACTTTTTTGCAGTGTTTAAACATATTTTAAACACATTATTTAGGCATTATTTGATTTTCGCGGGGGGGCGCCGGTCCCCATTAACCGCGAAAAATAAGGGATCGCTGTATCTACAAAATGATACCAACCTGGATGAAATCGGTGCCGTTTTCATGACGCTATTAAAGTTTAAAGAGAATAAAAAAAACAAGTGAATGTCGGATGTGAAACTAGCTTTACCGCGTCCTGCGGTGGTAACTTAATTCACAGCGACAATAAATACAAATAACCTTTTTCTTGTCAACAGACCCATCGTTATCAACGCGTTATCAACGCGTTGACTTTGACAGCCCTAATATATATTATATATATATATATATATATATATATATATATATATATATATATATATACACTCCAGTGACGGGCGTTCAGGAGAGGCAGACCCACACCCGTCAATCTTGAAAAGAAAAAAAAGTTAATTATAGAAGAATTGCAGAATTTCCACATGTCCCGTTTAAATACAAGGGTGAGATGCATGAAGCAGCAGTTTGCTGGGCCATTCAGTGGATGGTTTAATCCCTCACAAACTTTGTTGGTATGTGATCCAATGAGTGCCTTGCTGTCCCCCTGTATATCACAAATAACATGTTTTCAAACACTGATTATATGCTCTGTATTTCCATAATCTCGATAATGTATGAAATGTATTTCTGTAAAGTGTTTACGCTCAGATTTTAATCATAAAACTGCAGTAAGAAAAGTCACCTGGTGAGGCAAACAGTAATGCCTCATGGCAGGGGGCTCTGGTGAGCCCACAGATTGTTGCGCTACCCACCACCTTCTTTGTTCTTGTTTATATTTCCTTTACGAGATGCTTTATCATAAAGGAAGACTATATTTCCAAGCTGAGAAAATTTGCAAATCTGGACTTTCAATCAAAGCAAGAGGTAAGAACTAAAGGATGTTCTAATTTAATTTTGACGTCAAATGAATTATGCGTCACATGTTTCTGTAAAGAATGTTGACGTGAGATATAAAACGTAACCCATTGTCTGTTGTTAGTCAAATGATGAATAAGATACTCTTTGGAATTAATTTGTATTTGTAAATCTGTTTCAGTCTCAGTAGTTGTCAACCTTACCTCGTATCACTGATAAATACACACATCAAAACAATTTCAACTGCCTCTTCTATGGAGGAGTAGCGACTATTCCAAGTCCCTCTCGAATGGTGGACCTTAGCATCTTATCTCTAGGGGAGGATCCGGCCACACTGCGAAGGAAACTAATTTCAGCTGCTTGATTCCACAATAGAAGCGGATTCCTTTTCCATTAACCCAACTTTGGTTAAACCCACTCTCTCTCTGAAAGATATCTAGAAATAGCATGTCTATATTTCTTTTAGTCTTACTTTCAAAAGCTGCTGCAATGTCTTCTTAAGAATGCTGTCAAAAAATGAGCCCTGACAAGAACTGATAGACCTAAACATCTCAAAGAGATAAACCTGAAACTGCATCAAACAGCATACACTGTGGTGTACAACAGCTCCAGTCAATACAATTTTGAAAATATTTGCATTGAACATTTTTTTTTTCCTTGAGTGAATTGGAATATGGTAATATCTCATACAATTTTTATCACAAAACCCTTCAAGTGTTGGCAAGAACTTATTATGCACGCAGTATTTTACGCTTTCAGCTGTACTTTACAGTGGTCTTTGAATGGAAAGTGTAACAAGATGTGGTAAAAACTTTACAACTATGGAGAGAACACAGAACAGGTGATTAAAAAAAGAGTACAGAGCTAATTACATGCAGTAGACAGATAGCAGCAGTGTATGTTTTCTGTTTTGCAAATGTTCTTCTATTCTTACGTTTGCTACTGGTTTAAAGCCCTGTTAAAGTTTAAAAGATGCAGCCACATTACATGTAGTCACTAGCAGACGCTTTTATCCAGAGCAACTAAGAGAATGAGGATAGGAGAGTCACATTGTCGAGGGTGAGAAAGCTAAATAATATAAGGAACAGTACAGTAAAAAGAAAGAAATTAGAGAGTTGTAAAGATAAAGCTGCATAGGTGTGGGTGAAGTGCAGTTAGAGAAGACTGCATTAGAAGTAGGCAAAAGGAAGTAGAGAAGAATAAGTAGTGTAGGTGAATGTGTTTGCAGAGGAAGTCTTCTTAGAAGATACGGGTTTCAAGGAGCTTCTTGAAAATAGACGACATGTCATGACGACATGTTGAGAGCACAACTGGTCATCAAACATGACACCCTAGCCACCTTGGTTGGGGCACCAGACAAGGATATTGATTGTGGGCAATCCATAGAATGCTTTAATAATGACTCTGCCTAATAAAAATGTGTTATTCTCTTTTCTACGCAGAAATCACTCTGATAAACTAAGGAACTTCTCTGTATATAAGCACCTTTGTGCGTCACTTTTCTCAATCATTCATTCAATCCACTTTAAACGTAGTGGGTGTAAAAGTGGCGGCCATCTATTCTGGGGTGATTCAAATGAACAATTATTTCATTGTGGAGGTTGTCTTCTGCTCTATGGGACAGAGAGGGTCAGGGACAATAATTTATTTAAAAGACTCTCCCTGCAAAGCCTCAGTGACTGAAATGGCTTGGAAAAGAGAACCAAAGGTTAAGGCTCATGTCACAAAGGTTCTAAACACTGTGTGGCTTACATGAAAAAAGGTTGAGGTGATGAGGAGGATAGCTTAGTTGAAATTTCGGATGGAGATTTTTTTAAAGATTTTTTTTTGATTCATGTCACAAGTGAGTGCCATTACATCAGATTGCCTTTATGGAGGCTTTAAGTGAGGGAAACTGAATGAGGAGGAGGATGGTCTGATTGGATTTTCAGATAGAGACATTTTGAAGATTGAAGTCACACGTGAGGGCCATAGGATCAGAATATATTTACCATGGTTTCTACAAGACGGCGGAGAAGGAGGGGGATAGCCTGATTGAAGTTTCAGATGGAGCCTTATTGAAGATTTTGATCCAAGTTGGACTTGACTGTGTGACTGAAGTTCCCAAGTAGGTCAGAAGGAGTTCAGTATGTTGTGTAATCAAAGACGTTGAAGGGGACTTGGATGTCCTAAGTTTCCAAAAAAGATTGAAGAGAAGAGTGAAAATGCCCTATTGATTGTTGCATCACCAACAACTGGATCAAGAAGTATCAATTTCTGTGAGAGCTGCATGATCCACAAGACTGGAAATGCTCCGTCCAGGTGCATGTTTAGTTATTAAACAGTTGTTGGTGTCCTTAGACAGCTAATATCAACATAAATGTATAAATAAAATTAGTGAATTAAATAATAAATGCATTGAAAACAGGGTACCACCTGATAATCAGGAAAGAATGACTAAATGGCACAATCAGACTCAAAGTGGTTGTTGTTCTACCCGTGCCAGCCTGTGACCAGATGTGGCGCTATAGAGCAACAGAGAAGAAATTAGTCTGAGCACAGACCTTTTCAACTAGCAAATGTTGCAAAACAACCACAAACAACTTCTCTCATCAAAATATATCAGAATTTATTAACACGAGTGTTAAAGATGAATAAACAACTCTTGGATTAAGATTCTTATATTTACTAAACAACATACCAACTAAGCTAAACATAAGCTAACAAGCATTGAAATCAATAAAAATGTCAACATTAAACCCCTGCCAGAGAGAATGTAGATGTGTGTGTGAATGTCTGGAACAAGATGACTTCCAGCCCACGTAGTGGTGATGGACTACAAAAATGGCGGATGTAATGTGACACACAGTTACATATGTGATCCTGTGTGTCACACCCAGAACAGCTGAGCACCAGAAAGAACAAAAACAAAATCTGATGGAGTGCAGTGTGTGGTTGGTAAGGGAGGACAAAATACAGAACAGAAAGTAAAATTAAAGCTAAAATGGTTTCTCTCTGCCAGCAACAGCTACTCTGTGAGAAAACACATCAGTCCAATCAAACTTTACAGCAGAACCAATGCTCCAGTTCGAAACGTGTACTACACACAAGAAAAGGTAACCTACAAAATGAAACTAACCTCTGCCCAGACATAAAAGCCTCTTACATGGATCAACAAGTAATGAAGAGAGTGTGGTCCTCCAGAGAAGCACCGATGAAGGCTTCAGTGAATAGGACAGGAGGGACAAAACATAAACTCAACAGGCCCAACAGACATCACATGTGACCTCACAGATAGAGCCACATGCAGTATAATGCCACAATAACAGTTCACATTTGCTAAGCAGATCTGATGCAGAATAGTGGGCCTCTGGAGCTGACCAATCAGAGCAGACTCTGACCAATAAGAACAGACTCTAAGCAGGTCTGCCTCTTTAGCTTCTGATTTTACAGAGAACATGAAAGCTTTTAGCATTCTGTGAGCTTGTTCATTCACTTTAATAACTGGATAAACACTAGGGGTGCAACGGTACAGGTGGCTCACGGTACGGTCCGTACCTCGGTTTTTGTGTCACGGTTTCGGTACGGATTTGGTACAGATTCGGTACAGATTCAATATTTTTGTGCATAAAGTGACAATTCATTTCTCTAAAATAATTTATTTATTTTGCTTCTCAGAACAAGTTCCAAACAATTTCAGTGTTGAACTGGAAAAGCACTCAGAGAGCGCAGACCTCCGCCAAGTACAACAGTTCCCCCATATAGCGATTTACAATTAGCGCTTAAATCCGCATTCTGGATCAGATTCAGATCAGCCTTTGAAATTTGATAGAGGTTCCCATAGTCAATCCCTGAGTCAAATTTCATGAGTTTTGTTGAGTTTTTGCACAGTTGTTGTTTTGCTGCGTTACCTTTTTTAGGGTGTACGGAAAGCGTAATATCAGGATGATTACGCCGGAGATGCGGCTTGTGGTTCCGTTTGAGTATGGGACATGTCTCAAGCAGCGTTTACACACTGTGAAGTTTCTGTTAACTGTTTTCACTCCCTCGCCGGTGTATTCAACAGCAAAACCACACCAGCGATTTAAAGAAGTTTTATCCCAACTTTTCCGCTACCGCTGGTCATGCCTGCTTTTTTTCCCCCCATTTCCTGTGTCTACGACCTGCAGCCAACTGGCTAAAGTGTGATAGGTTGGTCACTGTGAGTGAGTGGAGGCGAGTGCACATTTACATGCAGTGGCAGGCCTGTTGCCTAAAAGGCACGCACGCTCACGTGCAAGTCCAATGCAAAGTTATTGGAACATAAATCCCGCGGGACATAAAAGCGTATTGTCCCGTGCAGGTCGTACCGAACAGTTCAGTATTTTACAGAGTACCGTTGCATCCCTAATAAACACCTCACTTTTGTGTGCTATCCGTGGTCCTGAACTGTGAAAGATCAGAAAATCAAGTGTACCTAAATTAAAGGTGGAAGTCTCCTGCCACTCAGGTGAAAGTACAAATCTATCTAATTAAGCAGGGATGACAGCTCAGCTCAACAACTGGCTGAACAGGCACACTGTCATCCTCATAGCCTATTAATGTTTGCACAAGAAACAAGCAGTGTCTCTGTTCCCATTAACTTCATCTGATAAAGAGGTATTCCTGTTTGCATCCCCACACAAACTTTCTCTGGTCTTGGTGGGTTGCTTTGGTCATGATTGGAATTGACTGTGTGTCTCTGTGGATCAGAGCAACGTCAGGACAGAACTCCAGATCAAACCAGCAGAACTAACCACATCTGTCTGAGCTCTTTTGGACTGTATGCACAACTAACTGCCTTTAACATGTTTCTCCAAATAAAAAAGCTTATTGAGTTGAGGCTTTTTTATTCTCCAAACAAAAAAGCCTCTTCTCTGTATAGGTGCAATGGGAGTTTCTAATTTCAAAGTACATTGTCAGTTAATTATTTGAACTGAAATTACGTCTAGACATAAGAGATGCTTTTATTCAATTTTTTACTACCTTTGAACTGATGTGTAAGGTGGGCATTGAATTGTTTTTCATTTAGTCCACAATCTTGCAATAAATTAAATGACTAGTGTGGACACGATACAAAAAAAATGTAATTAATCAGAGGCTTCGTAATGAATTAATTGTGATTAATCACCTTTTTATGCAATAAGTCAATTTTTTCTGTTTAAATAAATGTTGGTTGATGAATGAATCAGTGAAGGCTATGCACAATTTGCAGTCTGGGCGCAGATCTGCTGTTTCGACTGCAACTGGGCCGCTGAGAGTGCTTTTGCATGGGGGAGGAGCCTGCTGCAGATACCGCTGACAGTTGAGAAGAGTAACAATGTGTTGCTAACACTGCTTTTTATCAGCTGGTAAATGAACTTTGAGTGCACTACAGCTACCTGTCATGCTGGAGTGTGTGCATCAGTGTTACCGGTTTGAGAGAAATTAGGGTATTAAGAAAGATCGGATTAAATGCCTTTTTCTTTAATGAATTCAGCAGATATGTGTATTTAATGTGGTGTCACAATGTTACTTTCTATACTTACATTTATAGGTTGATTTTTAAAAGTGTAATTCTTACATATGGCAGCTTTAATACCCGGCACTTAAGTGAAATACGATTGTATATTTTTAAAAGCCACATGATAAAGTCTTTTTTCAATTTAGGCCAAGGAGTGAGTGTAAAACATTTCAAAATATATTCATGGCCAGTAATGGAGAGATAAATAACAAGAAAAAAAAATCTAAATAATGAATTTCATCAGACAGTTCGGTGTGGAAGCATCCCTGGCCCAGATTTCCAACTGGTTGCACCTGGCCCAATTATATGTGATGATTATCAGCCACAGAAATGAACAATCCTAACAGCAATGTTTATGATTTACGAGCACATGTTAATTTGCCCACTTTAGCAAATCTGTATCCTGGTTCCTCCTGCCTCCTCTCGAGGACTCGGTTCACTGGGTTATAAGGCAGCATTTGCATCTGTCCTCAAAGTATTGCAGCATCAAAGCGTCACTGAAGCAAACCGTGTGTGTATCTCAGAGACACTAGAGGCTATTAATAAAAAAAAAAAAACCTCATGTGATGTGACATGATTTAGCAAAGAGCTAAAGAAAAAGTGGCTTCATATTAAGAATGAGAAATGTGAGTCCTCTGTACATCAACTTTGTGACGCAATTAAAATTGGTCTGCTTTGTATAACCTTTTCAAGATACTGTCAAAAAACTGTGACTGTCTCCTAAAAGGTTGAATGTATAAAATCACTGGTGAGATGTCAGCAGTCATGCTGAGTGATGTGAGATTAGATTCATGAGAGAGGCCCGGATCCACTGCCACGGCACACTCTGTTTCTCTCACTGTCACCAGGCACTCCCAATTAAGCCTGAAGGACCGTCCTTGTTAAACTAAAGCCATGCGTTCCTGAAATGTCACTGTCTCCACTGCCTGTAAACAGTGCCGCCACTGCTGTCTCCTCATGCTTGTTTTGTGAGACCATTAACACTTTGTTGTTAATGTGTGAGCGCGTTTCAGTTTCGACCACGACACTAGCTGTTCCGGCATGATGCATTTTTACCTGTATACTTTATGTGATTCATTTGCACATCTCTGTCCCTGCACATGCCACATCCGCGTGGGCGTATAAGTGTATTTCTGTGAGACATCTCATTTGGCGGGCTGACAGGCTCAAGCATATGTGCTGTAATTGTTGCCTGACTGTCGTCATGCTGTAATTGAAAACGTCTTTTCAGTGAAACTTCTGTCGAGGTGTTTATACAAGCATGCCATTTAGTTTTAACACACTGTTTTACCAGCACTGTTCAGCCCACAGAACATACATGATGTGCATCCAGTGCCATGCTGACGCTGAGTGAGGAACCAAGACAGAAGAGACAGCCTCTCTCATTTCCAACATTTCATAAAATTACAGGACAGAGTAATAAATTATATGCTAAACAATTATTTTCAACTGTTGTGGCAAAGCATCATTTTGGAAGCAAAATCAAATGTTCTTTGCTTCTTTCAGCTCAACACAGAGTAGATCCACTTTGGAATGGACACAGAACTTGTTGGAGCTCACATGTATGTAAAAAAAAACACACAACACACAAACTCGCTGCAATTACATTATTCATAGCCCTGCTGAGAGCTCTTACACAGAGCCCCAACAAATGCACCAGACCGGCTGTAAACACTGAGTGATAACAGCATCAGCTAAACTGTCTTACACTGAGAGGGAAGGAAGCACATGGAGGGGGGGGGGGGGGGGGGGGGGGGGGGGGTGTCGCTGAGTGACCAAATCTGAGATAAGCGAACGCGTGTTTCAGTCATTCAAAGAGCAATTTTTGAATTGCGTGTGTATGTGTGCGCATGTGACTTGTGTTTACTTATATTGCAAAAAAAAAAAAAAAAAAAAAGATTGTTTCATTTAATGAATGCATGCAAAAAAAGAAATCTTCATCAATGAATAAATAAATAAAGTAGTGGCTTTACTATCCAAAGAGCAAAGCTTATTTATGCAGGAGGAAAAAAATAATGGAGATAAATTGGTTGCTTTCCAAATACGCAATTCTCTCAGCTTTTTCTGCCTGCTTATGTTGGCTGCTATTAAAGGGAATGTTCATCACCAGAATGGAAACTTTGGGTTCACTCACCAATCATTCTCAAGAGGAAGTTTTCCCTTGCAAACCCACATAAAGCCCCTCTATGTAGTCAAACTAGTTCTGCCACTCTACTAATTGAGCCACTGAAAACAAAGATTCTCCGGCACATCTCGTAATACTCCTTTAATGGAAAAGAGGTGCACTCCTGTTTCAGCGATGCCAGAGGTTAACATACTATCTTTCTTGGGATATGATTCTGCAAAATAGTCAGAATGTTGCTGCACAGTGGCTTTAAAGAGCTTTCACAAATATCCACAAACTCAGTGCAGTTTCTTTATATAAACAAATATACAGTTGAATAATGCTGGAGCATATAAATAAATGAGTCATTTTATAATTTCTTTTGTTTAAAGTCACTACTTTACACAAATTGTTGGCACAATCATATGTTCACTTCTCTCTTGATGTGGTTTTCTGCTTCTTAGGAAATATTTTAAAAAGAAAAGCCTAACAAATCTGTAGGTTGTTGGACCAGCGGCTGCTGGAAACGGTGCATTGCGACAAATCAATCAATAATTATAAATTCGAGCAATACTAGACGACTGTTTCAAGATGACTCCTTTAATTAGGAAATCGGGAATTAATCTGACTTTTACAGTCTAATTAATAACAGATCAAAGAATTAAAGGCAGTTTAGGAAAATATGCCTCAACAGTTAAAACCTTTATCATTACGATGTCACAGCTTGAAAGTGCCTTCAGTTCTGTGTCTTTTGCAGAGTTGGCGGAGCTCAACAGAAATTCAGAAAATGTGGTATGCTATGAGTGCAGTTGTAACACAAGATAATATATTCACCTAATTCAAAATCGTGTATTTATTAATATATTAACCCTGCCAAGGCTTTAAAGCCATTGCTAGAGAACCTGGGAAGTCCTAATTCATGCCGACTGTATTTGATCTTCAGCTTTACTGCAACATGCTGCCATTCAAAACTCTATATAGGAAACAGGAAAACTTAACTAGTAATATGACAAAATTCACTGGGTCTAAATCAAAGAAAATGATTATGAGATTTTAGCTGGGTGGAAGGCAAGCTTATGTGTAGAGCTTTCATTCAGACTTTACACAGAAGATCTTTTTTTTTAGTGCGAATAAAAGTCAGGAGCTGTTTTGACCATTTGTCTCATATTTGTATGTGCTCTTATTATTGGGATTATCAAGGGACTGCATTTAACATATAAACTGTAGCAGTATTATTCACAGAGCTAAAAGCGGATGGAACAGGGACTGGATAGCTTTTCATTATTCTCAGGGGGAAATAGAAAGAACTGAATTCAATTTAACTAGCATAATATTTAAAATCTAAGCCCTAGTGTGACTTAAAGTTAATGAATAAACTGAGAAAACTAAACTATTCATCAAACTAACTATAAGAAAGTGGAGATGAAGAGTAGAGGTGGTTGCTGAGCTTCTTAGGGACCTGTCAACAATGGTATTTTACTGAACTATCACAATCAAATTCATTTCTGCAGTTTAATCAAGGACTGACAGAGCTGGCCACCTCAGATCCCTCTTTCATTGCTCAAAGTGCATGGTGATCCCTTTTCTGAAGGCCTTTAATAATGAATCCTGTCTGAATCCTGGTACAATGAATACGAGCTGCATTTCAGGGCTGACATTGCAGCAAAATGCCATCACTTTCCCCAAAGAGCTAAACTTAAGCCAAGTGTGAAATCTTGTTCTCAGAGAGCAAGGGCTAAAGGAGACAGAGGAGAAAAAGGATGTTACCTTAAATTATTATAGTCTATATGGCAAATGAGGATGCTGTTTGACCATATTGAGGTTGCTAATGATTATGAGACATTTTTCATTTTTTTTTTAATCCCTTAAAACTTAGATCGATATTTGGAAAATAGACATAAATGGAAAGAACCTTTTCCGGAATGTTCAGGCTGTAATCACAGCTGCAGTTTCTACACTGGCCTGTTGATTGCAATGCAGCTGCAAGTGCAGCTTGCTGACCTGAGCCACATGACAAATCGTAATCAACTGTACAGGGACATCTGGCTTTGGATGGTGGGAAAAAAAAACAGTCAACAGCCATGAGCTTTTGTCAGAAAAGCAATGTAAGCAGAGGTGGTGATTTAGGATTCATAGATCAATTTTGAAGTTGGGCCAAAAGCTCCTTTTGCTATCAAATTTGTGCCAACACTTCCATCTGTTGTTCGTCTTTTTTATTCTCGGGAATCTAGCGCAAAGTACATTTCCACGATTGAAAATCAATATAAAAGACTGATGCAGAATTAGCAGACACCATTACACACGCATTTCTTTTTTCTTTCTCAATCTTTAGAAGGCTACTGTCACCATAAGTGCATTGGGCACCCTCCAAATTGGAGATCAATCCGCTGTGGATTATATAGAAGACATGTGTGTCTTTTTTAACCCGACATCAGGCCTTTACCTGGTTTAAAAAGAAGTTTTGGTTCCCAGTGAGTGACGGGGCCACTGATAACCCAAAGCTCATATCAGAGAGCCGAGGATCAAACTGCTTCCAAGGCAGCTCGGGTAATCTGTCACACCAAGGTAGCCCCTGGGACAGTGGGTGGTAGACCACTGATGTACACAAGAATACAGCCAAACTCACGCCTCATCTCACACACACACACACACTTCCTTTTTTCTTGTTTAAATTACAAAAGAGAAAAATACAGTTTGGTTCAAAAGGTAAAAAATAATTTGAAAAAGCCCTAACACCTTAAAGACCCAGTAGACACTTTACCACACTGAAAACAACAAGCTCATTATGTTTAGCTTTTAAACCTGGGGCAAAGATGGACTAAAATTCATCTGCACAAAAAACACAAAATTATTTCAAACAGAAGATCCTGTTCACTATTCTTAAGGGAATCCAACACAAATGTTTAGGATGTGTGTTATTGCAGAAAGTCAGTTCACTGATCTTGAATATGAATATCTACGGAATTCCTGCAGCCACAAGGAAAAAAAATTAAGACAAGCATATAATTAAACAGAATATAACAACACAGAACAGGAACAGAACATTAACGGCACAAAGCAGAAAGCATCTGATGAAAAGGACATCTCCCAAGCTTTGTAAAATATATAGTTAATGGGTTTGTGAACTCACATGGCACGAAAGTGCACTCACACATGCATGTACCCAAATAAAGACTGAGAGTGCATCAGGAAAGCTTTCTGCAAGCGCACTGCCAATCCTAAACAAGCAAAACTCCTCATGTTATCTCATCTTGATCTCTGGAGAGGCAGCGGCAAGTGATAATGGTGGCAGAGAGGGAAAATGACGATGAGTAATGAGGTGAATGAAAACTGGAGGTGAAATCAAAAATAGAAAAAAAAATAGACTATCTCAAAAGAAAATAGTCTGCTGCATAATTGGACCCTTTTATCAGGAACCATACCTGACGGTGACAGCGACATGCCTCTACGGTAGTCAACGGCAAACTAAAGGTAAGCTTATACTTGTCATATTATGTGTTCCAAAGTTATCCCTTGTGGCAGCTGGGGAATATATTTCTTTTAAAACACATTTTAAGAAACATAATTGGAAGCTTGAGCATGTGAAATTCCCATCAATTAAGATAAATGTACTATATGTCTATTTTTCTCTTGTGCTTAAAATATATTTTGAAGGTGAAAATAGCAGACCATAGAACACATTAATGTTGAAAAATCTGGTGATCACAAGCAATATCTATATGCACTTTCGATTCAATTTTTTTATACAGGCTCTGTGTGATCACAAGCAGAAGTAGAAAAGTTCAGAAGTACTAACATTTTCATGAACACCAATACATGTGTAAATTTCAATGCACTAACAAAATGAGGCCCACTGTGTGCACAGTTTGTACTGCCTCGTAGAAAGATGGACATTTACAATCACAAGGGCTTTTTCTTCTGTTGCTACATAAAATGTCAAAATGCTAAAAGGGAGATATACTGCATGTCAGCCACTTTTGACGATCGATATAACTGACACGAAGATGTTTCAATGCTTCTAAGGCAGGTGAAGCAGTTTTTAGGCTGCAGTTACCTGGTTTCCTCAAAAGGCCAATCTAAAGAAGTCTTCAATGGAAATAGCTGAAAGGTGATGCTGTAAAAAAATAAATACTACATTAACCTCTTCAGGAATTGTTGTTGCTACCAAGTGTCATACCTAAAACAAGCCATGTGCCTTGGCCATAAAATCCACACAAGTTGTAAAAGTGTCTGGATCGCATAAGAAGGCAATATGGGAAATCAGTAAAATATTCTTCCGAGAGAGACACAAAATTATCGAGTGGTGATCAGTACTGATAGATTTTTTTGTACATGCATCATGTTCACTACACAAAGAAGCGGTAAATGCAGGTGGAATATCTTCAGCTTGAGTACAGAACACCTCAAAATAGCAATTTGTACAGGCTGTGGGGTTAATATAACCCTCAGAGAAACGACAACTGGAACATTTGAGACAACAAACTTAATTCAACACTGAAAAGCACATCACCCTGCTGAACATGCCCAAAGCTGTGAAGCTTTGGGCATGGCACAGAGGCTAAATATAGATCTAGAAGAGAACACAGCCAGCAGCTCCAGTTATCTTTCAGTGGTTGCTACTTCATATAGCTGGTTAGTTCTTACAAAGAAAACTGTAATTGTTGTGGTTTCCAGTTTCCAGTTTTGCTGACCTGTTTTTTTTTTTTTTTTTAGAACAGTCTTGGTTTCTCTGGGGTATGCCTGCCTTCCTTAATTGTTACCAACTACTGTATTGGCCCGACTATAGGACTCTGATTATAAGATAACCGCTTATTTTTCAAATATAATTTTGGGAAAATAAAAATATGTTGAAGACAATAAAGTTATTCATGAAACAACATTTTATTGTACAATTACTCTAGAAAAACTGACACAGAGAGTTATTGTTGTTAAACATTTTAATGATTTCATATTTCTTATGAAGTATGGTACCATACTTAACCCTTTAGGCACCTGAGTTTTTTCAAGAAAATATACAATTCTGATATCAAGATTTCAAAAGGCTATAACTTGAAAGCAGTTTGAGATGAAGATATACTGTCATTGAGAAAATTGTTCAGTATGACTCAAAGTCTGTGATAGAAGTGAAATTATTCATATAATTTGCATATTATGACATCACAAGGAGGCAGCCATATTGGAAAATGTTCAATTTTGATACCAAGGTTTCAAAAGGGTATAACTTTAAAGTGGTTTGAGATAAAGGCATACTGTAAATGAGAAATATCTTCAGTATGAACCAAAATTTGGAATGGAAGTATATTTGCCATCTAATTTGATTATTGTGACATCTCCTGCCCAAACCTGCCCAGTAGTCCTCAGTTTCGGAATTTTCCTCAAGCCCCATGCACTTTGAAAGTTTTAATTTCAGGGACATTTATATCATAAAGTCATGAAATCTGGAGTTTGGTTTCAATATTTCTCTTTCAAAGAACTGGTGGCCATATCTGTTTGTTTGATTGGTCATGAGGCTCCAGAATTCATCATTTGGAAAAGGGATGAAATCAATGGGCTCAGAATTTGTTAAATCGTCTGTCATTGCTTGGTCGGCCATGGCAGCCCTGTGTGTGTATGTCTGTGTCAAGTTGGCGTCTCTCCCTGTCTTTAGTGGTTCCTGTTTTACTTTGAAAGGTCTGTCTTGTCTTCATTGTTTTCTTCTTTGCTTCCTCCCTCTTGTTACCTTGATTCCCTGCACCTGCCCCTCGTTTGTTCCTCTGTGTATTTAAGTCTTGTCTTCTCCCTTGTCTGCGTGGGTCCATTAGTCTTTTTAATCTACGTTACATGTTTGCAGTCCTGCATGTTATCCCCTCTCATCGTCTACCAAGGTTATCATCGTTAACGAAAACGAAAGAAATAACGAAAACTAGAATTGAAAAAACATTTTCGTTAACTGAAATAAAATAAAAATTAGAGTTTTTAAAAAAATAATAACTAACTAACTAAAACTGTATCATGTGTTTAAAAAAAACGAACTAAAATAAACTATAATAATGTCAACAATGTCCTTTGTTTTCGTGTTCATAATTTTTTTCCTCATAAACGTTTAAAATCTGTTAACTTCGCTCCGCCGTACAACAACAACCGCAAAAAAAAAAAAAAAAGAAACAAACCTAGAGTGATCAGCAGTGATGGCTGCGGCAAAAGTTGGGAGAAAGCGGCACAGTGCTATTTAGGATTTCTTTGACTATGACTGTGTTAACGATGAAAATAAGTGCCTTGTTGTAGAAGCAGGTGATACAATGTGTGGAATACTTCTCAAGGGGAAAAAACCCACGAATCTGAAAGTCTGTATGATATGTATATAATACAAACACAAGCTGATGAGACACACTTGGAAAGAAAACAAGTCACCAAGAAAACAATTCTTCAATATAGTTCATAATAGTGTTGTTCCAATTCTAATGCCAGTATTGGAAATTGCTCTGATACTGCCAAAAATGCCGGTATCAGTATCATCGAGTACAGGAGTCCAGGAGTCCAGGCACCAACCGATACCAAGTAATTTATATTTAATGATTTGTTTTCTGATTACTTCCGACATAAATGGCTTTGATTTTCTGTATTTATTCATGTTTTACATCAATGATAATGTTATTACAGTCAGGCATGGTGCTTTTTTTTAAAAAAGATCATACTCAGATCTGTAGCCAATATCAGCCGATACTCACAGCTCAAGAATTGGAATCGTATTGGGAGGGAAAAAATGGTATCGAAACATCTTATAGACAATGATGAAAATTAGAAGCAACAGGTCAAACCTTTAAGGAGGTCAGAAATTTAAATCAGAGAAAGAGACTTGCAATCTGTGACCCCTACAAAAATTCCTGCAACTCCTTTTTAAGACACCAAAATAATTTGGAAAATCTTGCTGTCCTCAGGTTAAGACAGGAACTTAAAAAACATAGATAGATAGATAGATAGATAGATAGATAGATAGATAGATAGATAGATAGATAGATAGATAGATAGATAGATAGATAGATAGATAGATAGATAGATAGATAGATTATCAAGTGGTCAATGCTAAAGTAAAACTCTAGCCACCTTTTCTTTTAGGTGACAGCTGAGGTAATTCATCATTTTTGACCACTTGAATAATAAGTAGGAAATTATTATTTCTTTCTTTTTAATTATAAGTGTGAGCGCAACTTCTTTCCTGTACCTTTTGAAAACAATCAAAAAATATAATATACAAAGCATGAAATAATAGGGAATATAAAGAAAACTGAAAGATGCAAAAGTTAGAAAAAAGCCTTAAAAAACTCACCAATACACGAGCCATCAATCTCCTCATACCCGACACTGCAAACACATCTTCCCAGGGGTACCAACCAATCTCCATCAGCTCCACAAAACAGCTTGGGTGTGTCTCTTTCTTCAGCATGGTCAATGCAGGCACCTCTCACTTCCACCAATGAAGAAGAGTCCACACGAGGCACAGTGTCTGGAAACGAGGCCAGGTTTCTCAATGTGAATGGACATTTTTTATAATAAACTCTCACTGAAACCAAAGCAATGCAGGCACCGATGTCCTGGAATGCCAGATAAAAGCCCTTCCTGGTTATGGGTCCCACTTCGCGCACCTCCGTGTTGAGCTTGAGAATGCGATCGCCGAGATCCATCTGAGTGAAACTCTCATCAGCAGCAATGGTGTCGATCTTGGTGTACTGGGTGGGCCTAAATTTAACACCATGAGCCTCATCTGTTTCATGGTAGAAGAGGTTGAAGGTCTCCTTGCATGTGCCAGACACCCAAGGGATGGAATTGCAGTCACGCAAGGTGAAGCGGAGCTCTACGTAGATTTTCTGGGCTGCCTGTCTGGAGATCCAGTTGGAGCGAAGCCAGTTGTTCTGGTTGGGCTCCATCACATTGCAAACCTGGAAGGTGTGGATGGGTCTGTTGTGCTCGTCCATCTCTGTGATCGCATCCCACTAAAGAAGAAACATTAGGAACATGGAGAGGAAGAGAGAAGAAGGAAGGGGAGGGTAAGAGGAAAAGGGAAAGAAACCAAGACAATTAAATCAGATCAAATTTCTGATAGGTGTCAGTATTCAACATAACAGTAACCGATCCTGATACTTGGTCTTTGGATTTATTTTGGTCCAAGTCTGACACTGAAAAGAAAGTTATCCTTATTGATTAATATCATCCATAATCTGATTTCCTCTTATTCATTTAGGTTCCAGGAGTAGGTGTTTTCCTGGAAGGATGTCTGACTTCAGCTGCCCAGTCATCAGCTCTGCAACTCCCAAGTCATGTGATCAGAGAGCATGCGACTTGGGAGTTGATGTGATGTGAAGAAGTTAATAGGGGTTTTTAGCCTTTCAGTCGAGCATTGCTCTCTGGTTTTATTAGAGTGGGGACTGGCTGAACGACTGACCCCAAAACCACCAAACATTGACCTCCAAAAATCTAATTACCTGCCTGGGAAAAGGGGCTCTCAAATCACATAGCTTACAATGCAGCATTGCGCCCTCTACAAGCTGCAGGGTTTGCCTGAGTACACTTAGTAGTATAGAGTCAAAGATATGCGGTCTTTCTATCAGTAAAAATACAGTCTATGGGTGACATATTTTTAATGCTACTTTAAAACCATTACTTAAAAAAACTTTCAACTACTGTACATTGTATTTAACTTTCAATGAAAGAACAATACAAATGTCCAGGTAAGGTGGAGGTGGGTCATTGAACTTTTATATAACCAACTTGCAGAAAGAGACATATGGAATATTATTAAAAATACATAGCTTTCAGACATCAAAAACCTACATCAGCGACTGCAAGAAAGACAAAATCTCTTGTGTGGGCTGCAGTGTGTACGTTTTCATCTCCACTGTTTTCACAGAGACATGAGCGACATGCACTGGGAGCTTTTGCACAGAGGACAAAGTGTAAAGCTATTAATTACCAACCAACACATTCATGTTACGATCATTCTGTAATTAAAACTAAACTGACTTCAACATGCACTCACACTCTCCAGGTTGCCACTCTGATGTCTGCACAGGAGAAATCCCAAACTAATTAAAGGCAAGAAAACAACTCCTTTATTAACAAACATGATCCTGACACTACTGGCAGAGCTGCTGGTTAATTTATCACAACTATTTTCTTGATAAACTGGCATATTTAATACAATGTTTTTCACTTAGCTCAATATTAACTCTTGATGAGAGCAGGAATTAAAGCTTAATGTTTGCTTTCACATACTTATTATCCTTTTTAATAACATGTTCTAATTCAATCAGCCAAAGACCACATGCTTTAATCTGTTTTTCCCTCGAGGTGTAATTGGAGAATTACAGTCAAATTGATTTTGATTACATGTGATGGTGTCTAAAATATCACATCCACGAGGACAAGAGAGATTCAGCTTTTTAGAAGTATAAGTTTACGGCTGCACACCGAGGACTTACTTACAGCTGTCTAATTTATCAAATGTGTATTTAAATGAGATTAAATTTGCTTTCAAATTTGGCTCTCGACAATTACAAGAAACAATGTAATCAAAAAAAAATTGACACATATTCTATCCTACATTTTGAATGACACATGCGCTTCAGACACAGACTCTTTTTGGGCATAAGAGAGTGATTCTTGCTTCTTCCTGTTTGTGTGCAATATAATGTGGAGTAATACTGAGATCAATAATAAATAATATTGAAATTATGCTGGTGTTTCTGCCCCAAAGTTTTTAGGAGATTATTTGAGCAGTTATGCCAACATTTGCTGTGTTGGGCTGAAAGATTTTCACTTTTGTCTTAAATTTCTTAAATTTCTATTTCTATTTTTTTGAAAGATGGCTCTCAATTTTCTCATTGATGGTTACAGATGCAAACACAGACACCAGTCCTCCTCTGTCTGGTAAATATTGATCACAGTCAATGGTAGATCGACTGCCTTACAGAGTCATAACAGAAGCTTACAACAAGCACCACACAAAAGATTTAGATGTTTTCATATCAAACAATTTTAGCAAGAGCCAAAATAAACATAAAATTGCTTCTTACTGTATATTAGCGCAATTAATACAATTAATATTTTTGTACGGATATATACATACATATATCTATATATATATATATATATATATATATATACATACATATATATATATACATATATATATATATATATATATATATATATATATATATATATATATATATATATATATATATATATATATTAGGGATGCAACGGTACTGGGTAAAATACGGTACGGTTCGGTACGACCTGCATGGGACACAGGATGCTTTTATGTCCCGCGGTATTTATGTTCCAATAACTTTGCCTTTGAGGCAACAGGCCCGCTACTGCATGTCAATGTCCACTCGCCTCTGCTCACTCACAGTGACCAGCCTATCACAGTTTGGCTGGATGGCTGCAGGTCATAGATGCAGAAAAAGAAAAAAAAAAAACAAGCAGGCATGGCCAGCGGTAGTGGACAAAAAGGGAAAAACTTTTTTAAATCACCGGTGTGGGAGAATTTTGCTTTTGCTGTTGAATACACCGGCGAGGGAGTGAAAACAGTTAACAGAACGCAATCTTTCACTTCCCTAAACCCGCGATCTTACCTGCATAAGGTGTTACCAGTTTTGCGTCTTGGCGCAGCTGATGTGCTTTTTATAATACTGCAGAATGAATCATTGGATGCGCATTTAAAGGTGGGGTAGGTGTTCTTTTTTTTGCAGCAGCACTTTTTACAATACTGCCTGAAAACCTTTTCACATTCCCATTGCACCCACTGAAGTAAAATGTTTGCAAAAAAAACGAAAGGTTTTGGTCCGGTCTAGAGGGTATAATCAGAGAAAAACTCTGACCAATCAAAATAGTGATCATCATTACTTTGGCTGCCTAATACGTCCATCAAATATCAATGCACTCCCACCCACCCCTCCCTTCCTCCCTGTGGTTCATGTAGTTGTGAATTGTGTGAAGGCGTGGAGGGGTGGGCTGAAGAGGAGGAGGCGGAGCCTTTGGGAGGAGGGAGGGAGTGTATATTTTCAAAATCTCACTTGAGTTGGATTGCTGGAACCGTTTTTTCAAAGAACACCTACCCCACCTTTAAAGATCACAAACAATCAATGTTCCTGCCCCTCCTCGACCACCAACAGTTTCAGACATATCGGAAATAAATTCTCGCATCCAACCTTTTACAGCTTAACACCAGACACAGAGATCTCCTTGGTTTCCTCCACAGCAGACATCTGAACGAGAGCTGCCACAGCTGCAGATTTATTTCATGTGGACGCGTTCTTTTACGCGCCGACATGCAAGTTGCACTTTCCGCAAACTCGGTATCTTGCAATCGCTTGTTTAGGGTAGCGGGTGGTCTGAAACTGTACGAATCCATACCGAAACCATGACACAAAAACCGCGGTACGGACCGTACTGTGAGACACCTGTACCATTGCACCCCTATTATATACAGTCATGAAAAAAATTATTAGACCACACTTGTTTTCTTCAGTTTCTTGTTCATTTTAATGCCTGGTACAACTAAAGGTACATTTGTTTGGATAAACATAATGATAACCACAAAGATTGCTCATAAGAGTTTTATTTAAGAGCTGATATCTTACCATTTTCCATGGTTTTCTTGATTATATAGGAAATAAGTATATCGATGGCCAAAGCGCAAAACCTCCTATCTGCAGAATTTTCTGATTTCCAGATTTCACTTTGAAAAAAATAATAAAGATACCTAGTCTGTATTGTTAACACATAGTATAGTAATATTGTCCAAAAACAGTGTATTATGTATTGAGTATACTTAAAAAATAGCATTCTGCAAGAAAACAAGAAGTTTTTTTTAGTTTTCTCAAAAAAGTGAATTTTTCAGATAGGAGGTTTTGCGCTTTGGCCATCGATATGATCCCCGGCTGATTTTGGCAGTTGTCATACTAAGAAATAAATGAACAGTCTCAGACTTCTATGGCAGCTTTATTTTAACAGTTATAGAAAGAATATTGAAAAAACAATTGAGAAAATTACATTAAATGAAAAATAAAAATTAATTTGCAAATTAATTTGAGGGAAACAAGTATTTGATCCCCTGGCAAAACATGATCTAATACTTGGTGGCAAAACCCTTGTTGGCAAGCACAGCTGTCAGATGTTTCTTGTAGTTGCTTACTAGGTTTGCACACACATCAGGAGTAATTTTCGTCCACTCCTCTCTGCAGATCATCTCCAAATCCTGAAGGTTTGAGGCTTGCGCTTGGAAACTCAAAGCTTCAGCTCTCTCCATAGATTTTCAATAGGATTAAGGTCAGGAGACTGGCTAGGCCATTCCATGACCTTGATGTGCTTCTTATGGAGCCACTCCTTTGTTTCCTTGGCTGTATGTTTTGGGTTGTTATGCTGGAAGACCCATCCATGTTGTCACCCAAGATTCTTCGGTACACGGCCCCGTTCATCTTCCCATCGATGCGGTGAAGTCGACCTGTCCCCTTAGAAGAGAAACACCCCCAAAGCATAAGGCTTCCACCGCCATGCTTGACAGTAGGGATGGTGTTTTTTTGGGGTCATATTCAGTATTTCTATTCCTCCAAACACGTTGAGTTGAGTTGAGGCCAAAGAGCTCAATTTTGGTCTCATTTGACCACAGCACCTTCTCCCAGTCTCTTTCTGAGTCATTAATATGTTCGTTGGCAAACCTGAGTCGGGCCTGGACGTGAGCCTTCTTGAGCAGAGGGACCTTGCATGCACTGCAGGATTTTAAACTATTGTGTCTCAGTGTATTACCAATATTTTTCTTGGTGACTGTGGTCCCAGGTGCCTTGAGATCATTAACCAGCTCCTCCCATGTAGTTCTCGGCTGATCTCTAACCTTTCTCATGATCATTGAGACCCCATGAGGTGATATCTTTCATGGAGCCCCCAGCCTAGGTTGATTAACAGTCATGTTGTACTTCTTCCACTTCCGAATAATTGAACCATCAGTTGTCACCTTCTCATTCAGCTTCTTACTTATGGTTTTGTAGCCCATTCCAGCCTTGTGGAGTTCAACAACTTTGTCCCTGACATCATTTGACAGCTCTTTAGTCTGCCCATGGTGGAGATGATGGAGTATGTGTCTGTGGGCAAATGGCTTTTTATACAGGTGACAATTTGGAACAGGTGTCTCTCATGCAGGTAATTACTTCAGTGAGATTTGGAGTATGCCAGTGGTCTGTGGGAGCCAACACTGGTCAAGGTTGGTCGGGGATCAAATACTTATTCCCCTCAATGACTTGCAAATTAATTTTTATTTATCATTTAATGTAATTTTCTCAAATTTTTTTTTAATATTCTTTCTATAACTGCCATAAAAATCTGAGACTGTTTATTTATTTCTTAGTATGACAACTGCCAAAATCAGCAGGGGATCAAATACTTATTTCCTCCACTGTATATATATATATATATATATATATATATATATATATATATATATATATATATATATACACACACACACAGTTCAATCTTATCTGATATGTAATTATTTCCTTAATCCTAAAGTTAGCAATCCTTTTTGCTAACCTACTTAATTTAGGCTACTCAAAAATGTTTTCTCTTTTATTGGCATGTCAACATAAGGTTCGACTAACCTATCCCTAAAATCAGGATATGAACCACAGGTTTTTAAAGTCGCACTAATTAAACCTTTACTTAAAAAAAACAAACAAACAAAAGAAACAAAAAAACATTTAACCCAAACTTTTTATAGCTAAAAATTTGGAAAATGTAGTTGCAAGCCAGCTATGCGACCACCTTCATTTAAATGATTTATTTGAAGTTTTTCAGTCAGGGTTCAGAATACATCATTGCACAGAAGCGGTGCCATTAAAGTCACTAACGACCACCTCATGATCTCAGACAATAGATTAGTGTCCATACTAGTTCTGCTAGACTTCAGTGCTGATTTTGATACCATTAATCACAGCATTTTACTGCGCATATTACACAGCATGTTAACAGGATTAAAGGGACAGCACTAGGCTGGTTTAAGTCATATCTATCTGACAGGTTCCAGTTAGTTCATGTTAATGATGTTTCCTCTGCCCAGATTAGTGTCCCACAGGGTTCAGTGTTAGGGCTGATTCTCTTCACTCTGTACATGCTACCCTTGGGAAATATTATACAGAGCCACAGCATAAATTTTCATTACTATGCTGATGATACACAGCTATGTTTTATCCATGAAGCTAAATGGAACAGAGCCAATAGCTCAACTTCAGGCATTACCACTACTGTAAAATTTGCCTAAAACGCCTATCCAAGGCATACCCAAAGTAAATTGAAAGCTGTTCCTGAACCGTTTGTAGCACATGGATGGTTTTGGTCTCTTTTGAAAGGTAACACTGAAGTTCTTTAGTCAACTGTCAGAATCACTGTAAGTGCTACTAGTATTGAGTAATCCAAGTTTGAACACATTGAAATAGAAGTTTTTTATTTCCACCTGAATTTCTTTTTGTAAACAGATGTCTGCAGATGAGTGCAGCTGTGACTTATTAGCTGGAAAACACAATGGGACCACAGCATGAACCCTTGCCTAGTGCAAGTTCAAATCTGATAACAATACCACAAAAAATGAGTATTTTACACATGTTTTTTTGGAAGAGTATGTCTAGGCGTTTCCAAAAATGTCCATTTGGAGACTCCAAAAGGACACTTGGATAACCATGGTCACAGTCCTAGGATACAAGTCATAACTACCTTTTACAACACAGCAAACATAGCAAACTATTGACATATTTACACACATATACAACTATAACCAATTACAGGTTATTTGCAGCATTTTTTATATAAACATAATTTCATAAATTACACATTGACACACATTTTGACTGGGCTCCAATAATTTGCTATATAGTCATCTCTGTATGTAACAGTCATAAATCAGTGCATAGAATTCTTAGTTCTCCACTTTATGGAAAACTACTATTAATATTTTTTGCCCTATATAATATTGGCAATATATTTGTGCCTCTCCTCTCACCATACTCCATCCTCTCTGTCCTCTCTCCCTCCTCTTTAATTCCTTTACCTGGCTGACCTTGGCGAGGAAGGTCCCCTCTTATGATCCAGGTCCTGCTTAAGGTTTCTTCCCTCTTATGGGGGAGTTTTTCCTTGCCACTGTTTGCCTTAAAAGTTTTTTTTTTTTCCCTACCAGGGAAGTTTTTAACTTCCTATTGTTTCTATCATTAGCATTTAATAATATTAGCTATAGTTAATAATATTCGCTCAGGGTTCATGCTCTGGGTGTCTGAAAGGGACTGGAGATAATTTGTATTGTAATAGACGCTATACAAATGAAGTTGAACTGAACTGAATTTCTTTCGGTAAATACATTTCATGCGTTGGGTTTAACTTACAAATTCAGTGTAGGTAAACTCAACCTTGTCTTATATTTGAATTGTATAATTTAGTACAATTTTTGGGCCTTCAATCAGAGTTTACCATTTAATCAGAAAAGATGCATCATCACTCCTGGGCTAAAAGACTTTTTTTTTAAGAACTTGACTGTAAGAACACTGGAGAGTTACTGAAGAAGTGGATATTGCACAGAAGAATACTGTGTCCTTGTTGAAGAAAATGTTTGACATTCCCACACTGTAGACTTGGGAATTGAAAAAGGTTATCATAAAAATGGATGGAAACAAGTACAAGCATGGTTTTGTAAAAGATGCAGACAAAGTGAAGCTAGAGCTGATAAGGATAAGATAAACTGTATAAATGTATGAAGCTCAAAGACAAGCTGACATTCGAATACAATAAGTCAGATCAATATTGCTCCAAAATATCTGTTTGTCATGACTCATACATTTATTCATTTTGGTTGGTTAGTTTCTATCAGATGAGAGATAGGGTATACTTTGGAAAAACTGCACGTCCATCACAGGACCACATAGAAGCAAATCACGATCACACTCACATCTACGGTCATTTTCAAATCCCAGATGAACCCAACCAAACTGCTCTCCAAACCACTTATTGTAATGGAAACATGCATGGACAACATAACCACGCTGGTCTTTGGGAAACTGAACACACACAAACAAAAAATGCAAATGAAAAGAACAAAGGTTAATTGCCCCTCTTGGTTTTGTGGGTTTCCCTTTGGGTTACTCTTCCTCACAGTCACCTTGTCGCCTTGGTCTCTCACTGGCTGTGGCTAAAATTGTGGGTCCCTGACAGTTCTTGACATATAGCATGGTGGATATCCACTGACCATCAGCGGTGGCTTGGTAACGCATTGGGGAGAGCATTTGACATATTTTTGAGTCAGTCACATAAAAATTAAGAGCCAACAGCCGAAAACCAATTGCTAAAAAAATTGGCCCATGACCAGTCAGCAAGCTCCATGAGTAGCAAACTGGACCTAAAATGGCATCATGTGAAAACAGCCAAACATGCAGGTTTGGGAAGCTGGAATACCCAGAGAAAACCCACAAAGACACAGGGAGAAAATATGCACTCTACATAGAAGTACCCTGGCTGAGATTTGAATTGGGAACTTTCTAGCCGCGAGGTGGCAGTTATTAGGACTAGAGTTGATGTGATGTTTAAACAAAGGATGCTGTTGAGTGTTGTATCTGGCAGCATTTGCCTAAAGAGAGCTGAGCAAGCTGCAGAGTCCTTAATGGATCACTGACTCTTCTCAAACTGAGCAACTACAGTGCATGTAATGTTATGACTCCAAGGAAACTAGAGATGAGAACTGAATAAGTCTTTAGAAATGCTTGCACACACTCTCTTTCTCTAACACACACATACACACAGCAAGGTCAGACATAGCCCTCAGTCTTTTATCCCGAGGATTTTTTTTTTTTTATGGTGCACAAGGCTGTCTCTGTTGTAAATGGATTGAGGATAAGAGCTAATATCTTGGTATGAAATTGGATGCATTCCCCTATTAGACTGCATTCTTTAATAGCAAAGTATTGAATGAGTGTTGTGTGAGAAAGAGGGAAAAAAACAGCAGGAGATAGTGAGATGAGAGGAAGAAATAGAGAGTCCTAAGATTGTGCTGAGGTCTGTGTTCAAGGAACTATTTTCATCAGAGGCTGCAAAGAAACTACCAAAGTTAAGTTTCAGTGGAATAAACTTAAATGCAGATAAAACAGAACCCAGTGACAGATAGACTGAGACAGCAATATCAGAGTGAAGTGCCTCAAAGGGGTAAACGATCCACTGTGAAAGGAACACAGCGTTGCTAGAATCCCCAACTAAACACCATTCACAGCTGATGCAAAGGCCGCAGAGAACCTTTGCATTCTGTCAGCTGGCTGAAAATGTCAGCAGTTTGTGCTGTTGGCACTTTGCAATAAGTCACTGCAGCTTTGGTATTACACAACTGAAAAGAAAAAAACGAACACAAACAATATTAAAACTGAAAAAAAAAGCTAAAACTGGGAAGCAATAAAATGTATACATTTAGTTTAAATAGGCCTCAAAACAAAAGGGTAATTTCTGTGACAGCATTGCACTTTCAGTCCAAAGCAGGCACTCTCTTTAGCCCCTGTAATGTACTTATCTTACTTTATTCTGTGCCTGGTGCTGCCGATTTGTAATATCACTGTAGTCTAACTTTGTTTTCAAAGTGAAATCTAAAGTAAAGCTTTACCTAGACACCTCACTACCTTGCCATCCAGCCTTAACATGCATAATTGAAAAACGGACAGAAAATGAGTTTGATTGATTGCACCCTGAGACCAAGGCCTTTATAGTCCATCTTTCCCACACATGCAAGGGAGACAGCCGTTTTACTGGTCACTAGCCCGGGGGTGAGCTTCTTTTTATTAACACGAATAATCCCAGAACCCTTTCAAGACCTGAACTTTTAACTTTACTGCCATAACTCGCTCAGTTCCTCTTAATCAAAATTAAACATTCTGCGATCCTAAACATTCCCACTTGGTTGGGTATGAGGCTGTAAATGAAAAGTGTTCAACGCAGTTTAAAAGTGGGAAGTCCTTCTGTGTGAATGACTTTGTGTTATGACCCACTATACAAAAATTAATTATTACATTACTGAAAGTAGGGCAGGTTAGATAGGAATGCTTTAAAAACTTTACTATTCGACTATCAGGAGGCAGGTAATAACATTGGTAAAGTTAATTTCTTTTGTGGAGTTGGTGTGACACATATCTGCATGCAGCTGGTGTTTGCAGCATGTACTGAGCTCGTCTTTCAGGGCATGAATTTCCTTTCCTGGTGATATGCTCAATATGTTTTTGTGAATAATGCAATGAAAGAACATACATTTTTATATTTTTGCAGTTAAGGCTGCTGCACAATTTTTCAGTCCAATCAGAGTAAAAAGAAAGAGTCTGTGGCCACAAGAAATAAACTAGCTACTGTTCCATCAACATCCATGCACATGTGGAATGAACAAAAATATCAAAGCACAAACTAAATTTACAAACAAGTTGGAAATGTTCCTGAAATGTAAAGATATCTAAATCTGTGACTAGTTTCTTTCATTTGGATATTTAACAGACAAAAACACAAAGGGAATTATTTTCAGATTCAGACCGACTTCAATGAATTTAGAAAGTACACAGTCAGCCAAAACTTAAAAATCTCCTGTTCAATATTAAGCCAGTCCTCCTCATGCACCCAAAAGAGCTCGGACTAGTCTGACTAGACAAAGAAGATTTGAGGGTGTTCTGGAGTGTTTGGTGCCCCAGTAAATCATTTGCGCCCTGTAGGTTGTGCGGAGGGATATGATTGGGCTGCAAAAATGTTTAGATAGTTGCCAAGTACCAAAATAACATTTATGTGAATACCAGGATGCAGGTTTTCTGAGAATCTTATATGGAAAGAAAATATGTTGTCTTACCCATGTTACCTGTCAGTGGTTATAGTGTTATGATCAGTGTATTAACAAATGAAGAACTTGATGCCAGCAGTACACTTAAAAAAACTGGAAAAATTATAGCATGTATAAGCAACATGATTTGGGATTCTTCAATCAACAACAACAAATAAATAAAAATGGTACAGGTGTGGGTGTCAAGACTGGGTATAAAAGGAGCCTCCACAAAAAAACTTTCCAAAAAACTTTTCAAACAACAATGATTGCACTCTTTTTTATGCCAAATTGTCTCCCAGACTCAGTGTAACATAAAGAGGAATTTGGATAATTCACCGTTTAGAGGGTTTAATAAGATGATAAGATTTAGGAAGTCTGAGTAAATCTCAGTGTGTAAAAGCCAAGGCCAAAAAACCATGTCAGATGCACATTACCTTTGAGTCCCAAGGGAGTGGTGCACAAGAAACCATCCATCATGCAACCATAATCTGTATAGCCACAGGAGTTAACTAATATCTTGGCAGTGTTGTACCTGAATGCGTTCATTAAACAATGTTCACGAAATAGTTCATATTTTTTGCGAACGCGAACAGAACACGCTCTCTTTCTTCTTGACAAGCGTCTGATGTGCATAAGTTAATTTGGGCAGTTGTGAACGACGCTCTTTCAAAGGTCACGCACGGTCAAAACCGTGCCAGGTTTCCAGCGAACCCCATTTAAAATACACCACAAACAAGCCTAATATGTATCTTCAGAAAGCAATCCAACTTGGTAGCTCGGGCTGTCGCTTCTGTCATGCTAACAATTGCATCATCAAATGTTTAAAACAAGCAGAAAGATGAAAGCTGCAGTCGCCCAGAGCTGGAGGAGCGCCCCGACTCCCGTGGTGGATTGAAATATTGAAATGGCCGAGAAAAAAAACATTTGTACCTGTTTTTGTCTTATAATAAAGACCATTTGGCAGCAGGTTTTTCCTCATATTTTTAACATACTGTAGAGCAGTGATTCCCAAAGTGTCAACCACAGCCCCCACTGGGCCGTCGAGGTACTACAGGTGGGCCGTGAGAGGTCATTAAAATTAAAGAAATATGTTTTAAATCCTCGATCTTTTTTAAATATGTTTTGAATTACGGTAAAATATTCATGACATTATTTAAAAAAAACATTAAGAAGTAATAAAACAAACCAGTTAAGTTATTCTACTGTCATTTTAACTTAATATGACAAGTTACCTATTTGTTGACCCCTCACATTAATATCAGAACATAGTTTCTAGTCCTGTCTGGTGATCATAGTTGTGATGAAGGGTTTGGGTGGACCGCGTATATTTTTCACATTTGGCCTCAAATTGGGCCTTGGTATTCTGAAGTTTGGGAATGGCTGCTGTAGAGAGAAACTGAAACGGAAACTACAGTTTTACATGGACTGTTCCTTCAATGCTTATGTGAACCCTGATTGGATAAAGATTCCGAATTGAACACATAGTTTTCGACTGATAAAATGGATAAAATAATTGCAATTTGTGGTGGTGTAGTGTATGGGCAGTGGCAATCATTTTGACAAATAATTGCTCGCTTTTTTGTGGGAGTGTGAAAGGTAAATGTGTCCTTCACCAGTCCTCTCTGGTGATAAAGTCTAACGTCTTAACATCTTAAATCCTGATTTCATCAGAGAGGACCAAAAAACACCAGCAGTGAAACATTTAAAGACAAGACAGTTAAAGAGACACGACAGTGAGGGTGCTGTGTAGTGGATTGTGTTGTGACAGCAAACAAACTCAGAGGATAATATGTAAGAAGCAGAAATTACTAACAAGGTAACTGGATGAACACCTTTTACCAAGCTAAAGACCTGTATATGGAGAATTGATGTAAACATTATTGATTGATTGTGTTGACAGTGGGGGGGGGGGTGTAAAGGATAAATGTGTTCGTGCCCATATACACTCACATGTAAGTTATCCAAGTACCAAGGAAACTGTTACCACTATTATCATCACCACTCTCCTTATCTTAGTCCATCTCAAGTCCTCCCGCGGGGAGAAAACGCCAGCTAACTCCCATCGGCCCAGGGCCAGAACTGGCCCGAAAGGGCCCTTTGCCCCCTGACCTCTCGGGTCAGGGGGTAAACATCCCAGAGGCATACGTCTACTGACAGGAGCCCAGAGGGCCAGAAGCCGTGACGAGACCCCGCCCACCCCCCAGTCCCCACACCCACCAGGCCCCAAGCCCACAGCAGCAGAACCGCAGAAAATGCAGACCCGGTAGCCGTCACCCCCCCATGCAGCCCAGGGACAGCCGAGCTCTCTCCGCCCCCCCACCAACCGCCGGCAGGGAGCAGAAGGGGAGATGGGCGGGACACAGAGAGGGAAGGAGAGGGAAACCAGGGGGACACGACCCCCCCACCCAGGCCAGCCGAGACAGCCACCCCCCCCCCCCAGCAGCACAGCAGTGGCGACAAACGAGGGGAAGCGACCCGCACCAGAAGGGCGTGCCAGGAAGGCCGCACAGCACCCCCCCACGCCACCGCGCACCAGCCCGCAGCAAGCAAACACCCCCCCTCACACCCAAGACCCCCCCAGGAGCCACACCTGGCACCCAGCCCACCAGCAGGGGCGCACCAGGGCCCATGCATCGGCGCAGGGAGGTCCCCACCGGCGGAGGGCCCCCCAAAAACAGAGACACGCTCCAGTGGCCAGGACCCACGACCACACCCCAAATCCCCTGCAGGGCAGGGAGGGACAAAACAAAAAAAAGCGTGAATGTGACCGGTGGTCCTTGCCCAGACCCTTACCCAACTGCAGTGGGTCTAATGGGTCTATCCCAGGAAGTAGCAGGCTGAGCAGTATGGGTTTCAACATATTTCTGCTCGTTCTCGTTTAATCTCTGGCCACACTCATTTTGGATTTGGTTGTGAAATGAGGGTGCTTGGACAGATGTGAATCTAAAGTAATATTACTTAGTAATACTATAATTTACTAGCACCATAGTATAGGCTAAGCCAGCCAAACTAAAATAGCTAACTGTGACTGACATAAGGTGGCCGCGTTACAGCTGGCTACCCAGCCCTTTTCGTTCTGCCTATTTGCAAGATGTTGCTGGGAAGTATGAGGAAAAAGAGGTTGCATGAATACTCTTCAAAAAACCCATGGGTTTGTCCAGTTGTTATTATATAGTCTATGCTCAAGTCCAAGGATGCACAATTGTATAGTACAACTGTGCATTTTAATTAGTGACAGTTTACAAGCATACGCAATCAAAGGTATGGTATAGATAAAATGTAACAGGTGTGTTCTCCCCTTGTCTTTTGATTGTTCTGTGAATTTAGGCTGAAGAGAGATGGGAACATACTTGCTCAGAGTCAGCTATATTTGCTTGAATAGTTCCTGTGCCTAAGCTACTTCAGACTTACTGTTTTTTTTTATATTTGTTTGTTTGTTCTTGTTTTTTGCTGGGGACCCAAGTGAGTGCAGTGTTGGGTGTGAAGTCAATCAGATGAGGGGCGGCCTCCTTTGGGGACACTTCTCTTTGGTGGATGAGGTTCAGGCCTGAATAACTGCGTCAGCTGCCATTGTCACAAGGTAACTTCGACAAAACCACTATGCCCATAAACAGGTGGAGCTTAAGTCACACCTGTTGCTTAGCAACAACATGAAAGGCTCTGTGATATTATCCATAGACCTCACAAATGATGCAACACTCCTCTGTGACTTCATTATGTCAACAGCTCAGATATAAAGTGTCAGTGATAGCAGATACTATTTTTAAGAGGCATTCTGTCTGACACAATTAAAGATGCAAACTTTGGGTTAGAGCAAAATAAGTGTCTGTCGCTCCTGTTTATTTGACTTTCCTTGGCATTACACATCACATCTCAGCTAAACTATCGAGTCGATGCTTTATCACGCTTCAGACTGTCTGCAACCTGTTAATAAATCTGGACACAGGCAACATCCAAACCTGGCCATTGCAGTTTTAAATTAATATTTGCTTACTGTTTGATGAATATTACTTACTGATTATGAATAAACTTGTCTTGTCCTGGAGCGTCAGAAATTGAACCATTATTTAAGGGATCTCATATTTTGATAGACACTAAACAGCACTAAAATTCAGAGTCACAAGATAACAAGATATAGCCTAAAACTCTATCAACTCACCTGTATTTTCTTTGCAAATGTTCATACCTTTTTCTCTCCATCTAATCTTTTCCTCATTGTTTCTCTCACTTTTCTCTCTTTCCTCATTCCCTGTGTTTACCCTCCATTTGTCTTATTCTATCTTCCAGTGTACTGTCTATCTTTTCATCCCCATGCTTTTTGTCTCCCGTGTACTCTGCGTGTGTGTGTGAGAGACACGACAGCCACTGGGATTGAGAGATTTTTATTTAATCTTACAGCTCCCCTCCGTGATTGATGAAAAAAAAACACCTCCTCCTCTTCCCACATGCACGTGCACACACGCTCCCTTGCACAACAGTAATCGTTATTGCGGAGATGGATGAAGAGTCTTTTCTCACTCGGGAACTTGATGCTGGCTCTTTGATGTTATGAGAAAAGAACAAACAGGAGCAAAGTAAAACAACTTAATTGAGAAGGAAAAATAGATGTGGATGAAAATGAAATCTTTTCCTTCGCATTATAAATTACTCCTGAATATTCATGACCGCTGAATGGATATTATGAGTAAGAGAAATTAATAAAGCTATCCCACCTCCATCCCCTCATTTAATTAGATTTTGTGTCACAGAGTGTGGGGAACATTTCTACATTTTATGCACTTCATTAACACCCGCCACACTCGTGCACTAAGCGCCCAAAGAAAAAACCGCAAATATCACACATTCTTATACTTAGCAAAGCTTCATTGCTGTTAAAAAAATAACAATAATCTCGCAATCCTCTCATATTTAAAGGTATCATTTGTACTGTGTGTATGTGTGAACCTGCATAAGATTCTGGTCTACAGAGGGCCCATTAGGGACAAGTGCAGCTTACGTTGGGGGATTCCATCAATACCTGGCAACCTCAGTCAGGTCATTGTGTTTAACTAAGTGTCAACAGAAAAATCAATACTTTGATTGGGGAATTATGGAAATGGATTTTGAGAGTGTACTTTAGGACTTGCAATTAAATTACTAACGGTGTGCTGATGAGGTATATTGGCTGGAGTTGACACTGAAGAAAACCCTGCTTAACAATACTGAATATGCCAGGAAATCTTCCACGTTGGTACCTTAGAAAAATGAAAGAGACTCATTATGTTTCCTTACTGCAGCGTCACAGCAAAACTGAGTTATTCTTTTATGCACATATTGGCACTGACAGCAGGGGCGCAGACAGGATTTTTAAACTGGGGGGACTGAGCTGTCACAGAATTGTGAGTTTTCTGACTGAATTAATATCGGTAGACAAAGGCCTATCTAGATAAAACTGGCCTTACATGATTAATGTTGTGCTGAATAATGATTTATGTTAATCACACTCAAAACTTGATGTCTTCTGCATGTTTTACTTAAACATTTGCTGATCTCAGCAGGATAAAAAATCTCATTACAGAAACTTTAACTGTAACTTTTAACAAAAAGGGAATGTCCAAAAATGTATTACAAATTAAATTTAAAATGATTCACACTTGTGCCTTTATATTAATGATTAGAAACATTACAATAAGAATGAAACCAAAAGTATAAGAACTTGAACAACAGATTCATACAATAAAAATAAAAAGTATTTTTTTTCCAGTTAACAAAATTGATCAGAAAAATAAAATCCCTCTGCAGCTAAACACATTTACCGTCTATAAGCAGACTCAATATGTCCCAAAAACATCTCTCCTCCTTTCATTTACCTGAACATTTTGCTAGGCAGTATTTTTTCTGTCCAGTTTGTCAAGTCTGTCTTGGTGAATATGGCACATCGGGGAAAGTTAACAGGCAACATGATTCTTACATTGCTCGGGTTTTGAAAAAAATGCTGTAATTGTTTTTTGTTTTTTTATTGTTGACCCATTTATATTGGAAATCGGAACTTGGAGCTCCAAACAACATAACCTCAGAACTGAGTGCTTCCCAGTTTAAAAACTGGGACGTCATGAAACATGGAATATGGAAAAAAAAGGACAACAAAAAAAAAAACAACAAAAAAACTAACAGTTAATGAAATGAAACAAAAATCCCTGGTTGGTGCTAAATTTCAATGCTTTTCCGACTTCAAACTTCAAATTTACGAGTACAGCTGAATGCACCATTAGTCGTAGCAGAAACACCGATGCTATCAAATGGATCAGCTGTACCGGATCACTTTCTGGATCCAAGAACTTTTTAAAGGATTCTTTATCATTGTGAGATAGGCCAAGACGAGCTGCTTGGCGGTGGTCTGCGCTCGCTGAGTGCTTTTCTAGTTCCACCTATGTTTGGTGCCTTACATAGGGAAGTGGTGGTGGGGGGGACAGATAGGGATCAATATAAATCTTGAAGGGACATGTCCCCCCTGTCTCCAGTGCCATCTGCACCCTTGACTGACAGTATTAGGTCTGCATCTTGATTTTCTTTTCTGCCCCTTTAAATTTCTCTAATTTTTCATCTTTATAACTCTGAGATTATGTCTTTTGAAAAGCCCAAACAACAGATTACTCTTCCCTCACTTGTATACAAGGCTCCAAGATGCTTAAATTCCTTTACTTGAGGCAACACCTCATTCCAAACCAAGAGAGGGCATTTGACTCTTTTCAGACTGAGACTGAGACATCTGAAGGTGGTGAATCTCATCCCCACTGCTCAGTACCACATCATCCACAAAAAGCAGAGGTGCAATCCCAAAGCCACTGAACCAGAGACCCTCTGCCCCTTGGCTGCACCTAGAATTGGTGACAAAGGGCAGCCCAGAGAGAGAGCTGAGCTACAGGCAAAGCTCTCTGTTTGCCAGTGGATCTGTGACCCAACCCTCACCAAAGGTCATGAGCTGTGTAGTGACCAAAAGAATGAGATATTGAATACGAGCAGCTGAAATGTGCTTCCTCCACAGGCTGGACTCTTCTTTAGAGACGGGGTGAGAAGCTCTATCACTAGGGAGGGACTAAGAGTGGAGTTCCTGTACATTGATAGGATTCAATTGAGGAGGTGGTTTGAGCTTTTGGTTAGGATGCCTTCTGGTATCTAAGCTTCCAGGGCAGACCCAGAGCAGAGTTTAGTGATTACATCTCTCAGCTGGCTTGGGAATAAATCAGTATTCCACCTGAAGAGCTAAAGGAAGCAGCTGGGAGAGGGCTATGGAGGGTGGGTGGATGGAAGTACGGACATCAGATTAGTTTGGTCAGATGCTAATCGCCCTTATATTTTACTATTGTTCTAAGGAGGACAGAAATAGCAAACACGATGGCTTGCTTCTTTATTTCCATCGATCTATCCATTCATCCATTATCCATACCCACTTAGTCCTGTGCAGGGTTAGGGGATCTGCTGAAGCCAACCCCAGTTCTCTTCGGGGGAGGGGTACACCCTGGACAGGTTGGCAGTCCATCGCAGCCTCTCTATTCTTAATATTCAAATCTTTTAGGCTCTGCAGTATTTGTATGTCTGGCACAGCATTAAACTGCTTTCTCAAGCTGTGCAAGTGAATGAGTAAAATTAATCTGCTTTGGAAACTTGAGACAAAATAGTTTTCAGTGATGCATGGTATCTCCCACAGAAGATCGTCACCGTGATTGACAAAGCGTGGGGGAATTAACCTGCGCTGCCAGCTTCAAATTACTGGAATGAGGGCTAGAGATGCTTTTCTTTTTTTCCATCAGATTTGCTTTTACCTCAAGCACCATGGTTGTCTCATACATGCCAATGAAGAATGGAGCCGTCATTCCCATGAGTTTTTCACAACAGGTCAGTGCTCAGAAAGGCAGAAAACAGCCTTCACCCTTGATTATGACACCGATAAAGGAGCTGTGGAGAGAAGAGATGCTGCAAGCGAGGAACAGCCTACTGGCCATGTGCCATATTTCACAGTATAATAGATATCTCCACCTTGAATATATTTTTGATGTGGAAATAACTTCATCCTAAACTTGAGACTGGAGACTGGATCTGTTATTTGTCTGACAGGATTGTTGAAGAGAAATTGCAGGGGGAAAAAAAGGCAAAAAACAATCAAAACAAAACAGTGCTTCAAAATATCCCAATTCCCAGTTAGGGACTTTTTTCATAATAATAATTAATGTATATTGCTTCACTGAGGCGAGAGAGGCTAAGACTTGCATCTCAAAATAATGACTCTCCCAACAAATGTCAGCCACCTGCAGCTATGACCCAAACATTCAGTGCATCTATAAAATCAAACCACATTCACTCATCGTAGATATCCATTTGTTTGCATGTGTTCCTTGGGGAAGTGATTAATCAATTAAAAGCAAATAAAAACCACAATACCCTCCCTCGTGCTCTCTCTCACACACTGACTGTCAACAGCTCACCACTAAATCAATTGTAGCAAGTGAACAGTGCTGAGAAAATGAAATCCAAAGACCCTGTGCTTGTCTAATTCTTGGATCCATCACGTGGATGGGCAACCAGCAGGGTGGAGCCACAGCATCCATCTGTTATCTCCGTGGTGCTTCCAATCCTGCTGGCCTAGTCAGCTAAGTCAAAGGTGCATGCTATTGCGTACAGAACGACTTCATTTCAATAGCAGATATTGAAAAAATATCTATGGAAACAAGATGGGAGTTAAAAAAAAAAAAATCAGTTCCAAAAAGATTACATTAAAAAAAATCTCAGCTGATGATGTCAAGTGATTTCTTGTCAGCTGCTGTAATACTCGATACATTTTGGTATATGGTAGCAATTTTGTGTTTATCACTCACATGTGCCACCTGATGGTTGGTTGTGCTAACTGCAGCTATAGCTTTTTGCAAGAATTAAATTCAGTAAACCCCCACAGTTGGCAGTCACAGTACATTGCAGAGGTTTTAAAAATATTCATTGAAAAAAAAAAATAAAAGAAAAAATCGAAAAAAAAAATTGAAAAAATTTCAAACAAAGTGTGCGAAGCTAAAGCAAAACACATCACATCAAGAAAGAGTCTTAGGAAGCAACAAGAGCATACATGGGATGCCCCATGAATGAAAATCAAGACCTGTGATTGGCTGCTATGATGGGCATTACTGTGCCATCGGTTGTCTGTACGCTGATTGGCTGAGTCCCCGCATCTCCCATCTCTTGCTCTCGTGAGACATAGCCGAGTTTCACGCTGATACACTTCAGTTCCGAATATTGCTTGCTTATTTCAGTGATTTAGTGCCGTTTTAAAGTTAACTCATTCTCTGCTATTGACATCTATAGACATCAGTTGACATCAATTGGGTCTAATATGTGTCACTGGGGTTGCTAGGCAGAGCGTCAAAATAAATATCAGTTTTTAACATCATAGTGAGTGTTCCGATCCTCCAGATGGCAGCATCGGCACTCACCCAAGCCCCCCAGTAGCGGATTCTACTGCTGATTACAGAGGAACAGAACGAGGTAGAATCAAATTTTTTTTTTTTTCAAAAAAGTGGAACCTCTCGATAAGTTGAGGGGATACTCCACATTGCGGTTTTTCACCATTCGCACGCGGGGGGGGGGGGGGGGGGGGGGGGCGCACAGTCCCCATTAACCACAAAGTGTGAGGGTTCACTGTAGTTTAAAACTCCTGCAATGATGTTACCTGGCCAGTGAAGAAACTTGTCAGATACATCTCAAAATATATCTTTCACATACTGAATACTGCTGATGTTACACTGATGCCTTGAGGTTAGTTTATTTGCATGTTGACCATTCTTGAAGAATGAACAAAACACATAAATGACTCACATGAAGTGGTTTCCTCAGGGAGTTATTCTGGTCATAGTTTGGGCAAAACTTAAGAAAACATTTCTCAAGTTGTTGCGGTTCTCCTGAGGTACATATGATTGCAGGGCTAACTAAATAAAATCTTACAATTCACAATGAAGTGGAGAATTTCTTGGTCGAACATAAACATTATAACAATTGCACCATATACACCAACTCTGGTCAGCATGTGCTCTTCATAAAAATGAAAGTTATGCCTAAATAATATACACAATCTAGCCCTTATTTTCTATATGTTCTGCAACTTTAAAAACCTTGCTTCGACAAGCAATATCTATTTAAGGTAGTGTAAGTTTGAGAGAACTATCACCACTCTCTGACTTGACAGAGCTTACATGCTGTAGGCAAATAAACAGTTCCCTTCTTTAAGTATACATCTTACGCTACTACACTCTTTGCTTCCTTAGTCACTGTGGGCAATTTCTTCATGGCATCTTGTTTGAGTTTGAAAAAAAATGTCATGTTTAGGTAAAGAGGGCACAGAGGAAAGAAGAGAAAACAGTCTTGCATTTCTTAGAACTGAAGGTCTTTGAAATGTCCTCAAGTATCTACCTACGTTGGTAAAATGGAGAGGAGAGAGAGTGAAACAGGGAAAGGTAAGAGAGGCTAAGCTATGATGACTGCACTTTGCAATGCCCAAAGCCATCCATCAAAATGTTATTGATTTCCATGTAATATGGGCTTATCTAGACAAAATGAGTTTACCTTGTAAAATCACACATATTCTATATTATTTCCGTAAAAAGGCAGTGGAAAAGCTGATGAGAAATGTCACATTGAAAAATGACAAGATAGTTATATCAGCACATACAGATATGAGACCAGGAGACTGCTAGAGCAGTATGCTTAAAGGTTCAACATATTTGACTCTTCCACCACTGTATGTCTGGTGTATTGTATTCGATTTAGCACAAGCTGGTGCAGTAATGCATTTCTAGCATTTAGTGTGTGTAATATCTAGTGCTGGGTGATATGGAAAAAATCATATATCACGATATGGACTATTTTATATCACGATAACGATATATATCACGATATTCCATAATAAAGTATGTTTTCAGTTATTCTCTGAAAAGTTTGACAAAAATTTCATTGCTTACTTTTCAACTTTATTTTAAAGGACATTTAGCTGAACTGTCACAAACATACGTTTTAGTGCAGCAAAAACAGGTAGGTACAGAGGTACAGTAGCTTTCACATTTTTTTAAAGTGCACAACAGTTTCTGAGAGGAAAAACACATTTTTGCACTGAAGTTCAGCTATAAAAAATAAACACAAGCTATTTTTCAACTTTCTGAAATCTGTATATTGGTTTGCAAACTTTGCACTACAAGGTTAAAGTGTCTAAAGTAAACATCAGGGTTGAAGAGAACTCTGTTTAAGGCATTAACCATGAATAAAAGTGCAAACATAAAAGGCTACTTTGTAGAAGTAGATATGTTTCTATCAAATTTATCATTGCAGGTTTTTTAATTACATATTTGCTGTAATAATTGATAAAATTAGGTTAGAAACGATAGAAATGATAGAAGAGAAATGGCACAATACACACTTTTCTATCGTCCCCACGATATGTATCGTCATATTGCCCAGCACTAGTAATATCTATTAAAGGTTTGGCCTCTGAAGGAAGTTTCAATTCATCATCTAGCAGTGACAGCCAGAGATCCCTCTCTCTGCTGTTGTAAATCAATCAAGGCTGCCATTAATGGATGCAAAGTTTTATCTTTAACCTTTTCATCAATAGGATAAAAAAGCTAATTTGTATTTTGACAAGGCTTATTTCTTGAAGTCAAGGAGCAATGTGGCATCAGAGCTGGCCTTCGAGAAAAGATTGCCCTGATTGTTTACTGTATCAGAAACCACCTCCCAGCTGAAGTGTCCTTGAATAAGAGCACCAACCCCCATCGCTTCAGGGGCCGTTGTCGAGTTAAGCCGAGCCTTTGACCCCCCCAAATGAGCCACTGGATTTCTATAACAAGACTGGGTCGCCGCTGGATATTTTACATTAGTCTCACAACAAATGCATAGCAAAATACTTGTCAGGAGCCTAAGGTACAATAAATTTTAATTGTCCAACTAATAAATTCAAACTTATGTAATATCTAGTTCAATTCATAAACCGATTTGAAATTGAAAATGACCTTAGTCCCAAATCAGCAGTTTCAGTCATCAAAAACCACATGCCAGCCAACCCCTACCTATCTACAGGATGAACACCGGTTAAGGGTATGAACCTTTCCTCTTTCAACCTCTTCCTGTCTATCTCATTTGCTTAAATAGTGATATGTCACTCCCCTCTACACCCGCTGACTGTGTCTCATCTAAGCTGACACAGATCAGAGACCTCTCTTTTTTTCCCCCACCAGCTCAGACAAACTATGCGTGGGAAAACTTGGGGGGGAAGCTTTTCGCTTTACATATCTATTTTTGCCAGAGAGGCAGGAAGGCAGTCTGGAATGTCAATGTGTGGCTCAGCAGCTTCTGACTGATGTGGGATCACAGTGACGGCTGCAGACAGTTGTACAACGAGCACACATACGTGGACTGTGCCAGTGGGTGAGCTAGAAGAGCACAGCAATAGACTGCTCAGATAAGAGCAGGTCACCCATGTAGGGGAGAGCATGCTATAAAGACACATGCAAATATTGTCAGCCAGACAATTATTTCAGTATCTATATGTGTCATATTCAAAAACACAAAACAAAACAAAAAAACATTTCTCTCAAAATGGGTTTTTCTGAGAGCTACAGCAAATACCATATTGCTTAATCTTATCGGTCTTACACAAGTACGACTCTTCTCTCAGACTTTCATTTCTTTATACCCTTGAACTAAAATATCGTTCCTTTTCATAACTATTCTTTTTCAAAGAGTATCTTCAGATCAGCCCTCCAAACTGATGAGTCAAATGTGGGGTCCTAAGTGGTGTCAATTCTAGCCTTACACTGGAGTCAATGATAAAGACAACTCTGACATTTCAAACTGGAGAAAAGGTCACCACAATCTCATTTTCTATTACCTCTTTCTTGCAATCGCAATTCAATTAAATTCAAATCTGTGTTATTGGTCTGACACACAAGACAGCTTCGTTGAAGAAACATTTATTGTATTGATTGAGGTCCAGGAATATTATTCTCCCATCAAGTGCTGCTGATGGATGTAAGAAGTGATGAAGCCAACAAAGCTGACTGAAGCAAAGTGAAAAAAATGTGATCTTCATAGAAGAGAGAATGGACACCACCACAGCAGTAACTTACATAGAAGGGATATGTTTATACTCCCGCTGGACTTGAATATTCAGATATCTAGATATTTGGGTCATTAGGTTGACATATGGTTTTCAGTTTTGGCATTCATTTCTCTTTTTCTTGCAAACAGCCACACCCCACATCATATTTTTTATTGAACCATTAAAATTTGAAAACAGGAATGAAGTGCTCTAATAATAAGCTGTATGAATAAACAAGATGGTGCTTTCTTCTCCCCCTGGGCTCTGAAGACCTGTGCCAACCAACCGTCTGCTGTTCTCCAGCATATCTTCAGCTGCAGTCTGAGCCTGGAAAAGATGGCGCTACTGTGGAAGACCTTCTGCTTGATTCAGGTCCCTAAGAAGTCGAATCCCTGGGCTCTAAAGGACATCCAACCAGTTGCTTGTCTTGGCCCATCTTGAGACTTGTCTTGGCCCATCTGAGGCTTCAGATAAGATCTTCTCTGAACGCTCTAGAATTTTGCCTATCAGCATCATCTGGGTGTGGATGATGCTGTCATCTACCTGCTGCAGTGTACTCATTCACACCCGGATGCTGGCGAGGGACTGTGAGAATAACATTCTTTTATTTCTCCAGTGCATTCGACACCATTCAGCCTTTATTGCTGGGTGAAAAGCTGTGGCTGATGGGTGTTGAGGTGTCCACTGTGTCCTGGATCACTGATTACCTGACAGGCAGGCCACATGTCGTGTCCTCTACCTCTAGCGCCTTGTTGGAGCTGACACTCAGGTTAACTCCTGTCCAAAATGACCACACTGACATGAGAGCTCATATTGACTCTTTACTGCAGCCAAATGGAGTAAGGCAAAATTGAAAAATGAACATAAAACCTTCATAAATAATATTTAGCACCAAGCAATGTAGCAGTAATGTGTTAAACGGGTCTATTAACCGGCAAGATATCTAGCTTCTAAATGTTTATGCAAAATAAAATGTTATGCTATACATTTTAAATACAGTCTTCATCAAGTCCAATATTACAATCCTGCAATTTAATCTACATACCAACAGTACTTTTAAAGACCAACACGAACGTGAAGAAGTGTCGCAAGGAGCAGATCATGCATTGTACCACACCGTATAATTCAGAGGAGATTTCTGGTTTTTCAAACAGGGGAAGCTCATGGTATATCATAAAAAACATGTCAATTTATTTATATGTAAATTCTGCCCTTCCCTTCCCTTCCTTACAGTGAGTGTGATTTATTTACAGTGTAAGAAATAAAGTATTTCGCCATAGAAATGCTAACAAATGGTCGCTGCTTGTCACTCGACTTCGCATGCAAAGCCGGCGATGGACTGAAATCGTGCATGAGACATGACAGTATATATATCTTGGAAACCTGTCAGTCGAAATCTGTCAGTCAAAACTGCATTCCGCTTTTCCTCCAATCACGATGCATCACTACTGCATTTAGCTTTTCCACCAGCCGAGGCCAACCCACAGCTCGAATCACTCCCAGAGACGCTGAGAGTCTGGGGGGGGTAATTGGTATTTCAGCCAATGCCCGTCGAGTTTCTCAGCAATGAAAAAAATGCTCCATGCAGTCCCAGAGACGCTCAGTTTCTATGGGGAAATGCATTGACCAGAATGTGGTATGGGAATGTACGGACAAGTTAACTACCGTATTTTCCGGACTATAAGTCGCACTTTTTTTCATAGGTTGGCTGTTCCTGCGACTTATACTCCGGAGCGACTTTTGCAGGAAAAAATTAAAAATTAAAAATTTCACAGACAGCCACAGGGCACTCTAGACTTACTCACCAATATCTTTTACTCCTTAACAATTAAAAATTTAGCTTACAAAGACAACTGAGAACGAACACAAATGACCCCAAAAAGAAAATCATATTCTTCAGACTACAAGCTGCAAGTCATGGAATTTGCAGCTGAAAACAGTAATCGAGCAGCAGAGAGAAAGTTTGGTGTAAGTGAAAAACTTGTTAGGGACGTGAAGCAGAGGCTAGTCTTAGTGCGATGAAAAAAACAAACAAAAAAAGCTAATCGCAGGCTCAAAGCTAGGTGGCCACAGGAGAGGAACGAGTTTGCAGCAACTGGGAGTGTCATGGTGTGGGGCGGCCATGACGGCCATTTTGGGGTTTTTCTATGTCCTGTTTTAAGTTGGCGTCAATCCCTGTCTTTTGTGTTACCTGTTTCCTGTTTTACTTTGAACGTTTGTCTTGTCTCCGTTGTTTTCAGTTTTGCTTCCTTCCCTCTTGTTATCCTGATTGTCTGCACCTGCCTCTCGTTTGTTGACCTGTGTATTTAAGTCTTGTCATCTCCCCTGTCTGTGCTGGTCCGTTGTCTTCAGTTCTATGGGTTTCTTTGCCAGTTTGTTTTTTTGTCTTCCGTTTTTGGTGTTTTGTCAGTAGATCTATGTTCCATGATTTTGTTTGGTTACCCTTTTGGATTACTTTTGTGGATTTTTGGTTTTGTTTTGGACTTTGTGTTTTCCCTTCCTGTGTGGATTACTTTTGTGGATTTTTTTGTAGTTTTCTTGGACTTTTGTTTTTTGTTTTTTATTGAATAAATACTTTACTTTTGTCGCACTCCTGCGCCTGGGTCCTCCATTCTGCCTCAAACCTGACAGAGAGGATGTGCCACGCAACTTTTCTCCAGGCTATGGAATGGATCGACCAAGCATGGTCTTCCTTGACAACTGAGACCATCCAGTCTGGATTCAGAAATACTGGAATAATTGAACTGGAACTGATTCTGAGTCTTAAGACAGGCACGCAGAAGAGGAAGCTTTGCTTCGTCTTCCTCCGGAGTTGGTGGAGTTATTCAGAAGTGACACTGAGGACGAAGAATTCAATGGATTTAGTGATGTGGAGTGAGATTGCTTGTTTTTAATTATAGTAAAGGCACATTTGTTATGTTGTTTAGGCTATAGTTACATAAAACTGTTTATGTTCTGGTAATGTTTACTACACGAGTCCGGTTCAGGCCGCCCTCTGCCAGCAGCTTCAGCTGACCCAGTCTCACTCGCAGCAGCTGCTGATGAACTCTGCGGCCGTACAATCACTGCGGGCCCAGGTCGAGCCCCTCCAGGCTTCTGTGGACACTCTCGCCGATCGACAGCGGGCACTTGCCGACCAGCAGGAGGAGATCCTGCAGCAACTACAGACGCTGACGACGGCGCTGCTCACACAGCCGCGAGATCGGCCCGCTCTGGTTCTGGAGGAGGATTCCGATCCTGAGACTTCTTCCCCTGTGCAACCATCCACGGTTCGGTAACCCAGTATCTCCAGCCCGCAGCCATTCGATGGCAACTTTGAACACTGTGCCACTTTTATAATGCAGTGCGAGCTGGTCTTCCGCCATCAGCCCAGCATGTTCACCAGCAGTGCGGCGCGCATAGCGTTTATGACTAACCTGCTTACGGGACGTGCTGCCAGTGGGCCACGGCAGCCTGGTCCATGGGGGCCCGGTTCTGCGTCTCCTACAAGGACTTCTCCGCCGAGCTCCGTAAGGTTTTTCACCACCCTGTGGGCGGCCAGGATCCAGGCGCACGGCTGATCCAACTCCACCAGGGCAGCAGCAGGGTTTCTGATTACGCTGTGGAGTTCCGGCTGGCCGCCGTCGAGAGCGGCTGGAACGACGTAGCCCTCCGGGTCGCTTTTCGGAGAGGGCTCAGTGAGGCGGTGAAGGACCAGCTGGCCACCCGGGAGGAGCCGACGTCTCTGGAGGAGCTGATCACCACGGCGATCCGTATCGACGGACGGCTCCGAGAAAGGCGACAGGAACATAGACAGCACCGATCTCCGCCAGGTCGTCACCGCTCGGTCCCAGCCGAGAGAGCCGCCGTTTTCCAGCCACTCTCAGCCAGCGAGCCCCGCACGGCGTCCCTGGCCAGCTCCGAGGAGGAGCCCCATGCAGCTGGGAGAAC